>VZRS01008823.1:186423-196423 GCA_013398055.1 Ifrita kowaldi
ATCTTTAGGGCTTTTTTGCCTTTTTACCCACCAAAGTGTAATTGTGGGGAAACATTGTAATGTGATGTATTACAATGAAATTTTATGTAACACCGTAATTAAATACTTACCCATTATATAGGAGTCGATATTCCTCCCAGTTTTCTTGAGAGATGAGTTAAATCTTTCCACTCTTTTTGAAAAGAACTCACAAGTATGAGTGACAGAATAACCTCTAAGTCAAAGGTATCTAGACCTTATGTCTGGCACCATATTTTTCTGTGGTCAAACTTTGGTATGAGTCCGTAGAAAAAGATAAGATTTCCTTAGCTGACAGAATCAGTTCAGAACTAGTAGCTATATTATTTGGACTTGAAATTCACTTTCAGATTTCAGCCTAAATGTACACAAAGAAAAAATTCCATAAAAGTGTTGATTGAGAATTTTTGGACAAAAAATATGTTCTAGCAGTCCACAGATGATTAAAAAAACCCCAGCTGTAACTCAAATAAACCATTTTATGTCTTGAATCAAGCATTTTTCGTCCCTTTATTCAGCAAGTAGCATGCAGATTAATGGATATGCTTCAGTAAGTTCAACAGTATGTGTTCACTGAACAATTGGACCACCAAACAAGGGCTTCTTTAGTCTATTCTCACATCAATGAGATATTCAAAAGAGTTCCAGATTACTCCTTTCTCCAGTTCTACTCACAAGAGTTCTCCCTGAGTTGTAGACATTTATCTGACATGACTGATAGATGTGGACAATTATTCTCCCTCTCTCTAGAGATCCACTTTTGGCCCCTACAACTGCAGATCAATTGAATAATATTATAAGACACAGTGTGCATGGACAGCTAGAAGAATCAATGTAGAAAAAGAGGTTGCAAAGCTCTTCAGTCAGTTGAAAGTAGAGTGTAGAGCTGGTGTTATTTTCAGTTAGGGAAGTATCTACATTTGTCAGTACAAGCTTAGCCTTTGATTTCCATTGCATACATTAAACTACGTTCATATGAGGTGTATGAACAACTGCTACTGTAGTTGCACACACAGGTAGATTACCTACCCACTTCTTTGCTCCTGCAGTTTCTGCGTATTTTTGGCAGTTATGGCCATTAGGTGGGCAGTTTTGGAAATCTGGCACACACAGCAATTATTCAAGCAGTAAGCCCTATCATTGAAGAACCAGAAGCATAATCTCATCCACGACAATCAAAGAAAAAGTACCTCTTCCTTTCTGACTATCATCAGTTGTTAATTGCAACACAAGGAAGACCAAATATTGAAGCTGACCCCACCCTACAGATGTGTTCTAGGAGAGATCTCAAAACAAAAGACAGAAAGGAGAATCTGAAGGGTTTCTTAAGCAGCCACAACATAGCATTGAGCAAGTGTCCAGCCAAGAAAGCACTCATAGTATCTTTAGGGCACAAAGGCACAAAACCTCCAATCATTTCCATATTGTCAGGATTCTGCAGGTGTTAGATTGGACTTCTGCGGTGCTGAAAGACTTGACACTCTATTCATCATTTTTCTAATCACTGTAAACAGAAGTTGAATTTGAGGAGGTAATGTTGAGATTTGGTGCTTCCTCACCACATATAGCACAACTTGAAATAGAAAATTCTTTATTGGTTTAATGCTAGAAGGTGACCACTGAATTTAAATGTAGCATAAAGGCAGTTCTTTTTGGAAGAGTTATCATCTACAATTATTTCATCCTCAGGCAACAAGTTTGGGGGTGCATATTTTGTGGTGCATGTGCTTTCATAAACATACCTGCAAGGGAGAAAAACCAACCTGTATCCAATGTATATTACATCTAGTCCTTTTGATACACTTGTTTATTTTAAATTTAAGGATTTCTTGCCAATCTTCTCAAACCTTCTCTACTTTTTTCCAAGAATTCTCAAAAACTTGCTAGATGTATAGACCTAAAAGGAGCTCATCATCCCTCATATACCTGCTGAAAGTAGTTCTTTCCACAGGCACCCTGTTTCTGGAAGCTCCTTTAGTTCTGATGAAGCTCTGTCACTCTGAAGTTTTCATCCATCCAGGGAATACAGATCTGGAACTGTCATAGTAAGATGCATATAGGTCCCTCCTGAAGGTGTATTGTAAGGCTTCAATATCTGCGTATAAGCAGAAATGAATGTAACTGACTCCAAATTATAGCATAAATCATAGCATGTGAGCCTTTCTATACGGCTCAAGCAGTTTACCATACTGGTAGGTTACTCTGAATGACAGGGGCTCAGTGGCAGAAGAAGTAATATTGTATTCTCTTAGAAAGGTTATCAGGCAAAGCAAAAATAGACTTAGTTCTTATAATCTCAACTATTAGTTTTTCAGATTTTGACAAACAGCTTTTGGCTTTGTCATATGCACATGGGCACGCAATGATTTTGTTAGTGTTCTGCTGTTAACACATCTTTCATATCTGCATTTTATTATATAATTACCTTTAGTTCTCACTTCATCACAAATTCCCATTAACACAGGTGGGAGTATTGCACAGAGGCCCAGATATTGCCGTGTCTGGAACTGCACTATTCCAGAAAGAACCACATACATTTGCAAAACATGCATCCTGGTAAACTAAATGTGTAGAAAATGAAACTACATAAAAATGATATTATGTTAAATACAAGGTGAAATGTGAAATATATAAATAAGAAGAGTGTATGCTGCTTTGACTCACTCCAGCTGCTAAGCATTGAGTATTTCTTGTTATTTACTGCGGATTTCTGAAAATACAGGTCTATAATAAACTCTTAAAATAAACCCATGAACACCACAGATACTTAAAAGATGTTTGGAAAACTGTGGAGGATAGGTCCAGAGAAAAGTTTTCAGAAAAAAATCTCGTAATAAATGTGAAGATTAGCAAACAGATTTCATTATTATTGTTATTACCATTTCTTTTTTGTTATTATTATTACTGGTAGTCGTAGTAGAAGTTGGAAGGATAAAGCACAAAAGAAAGACTTTACTGGAATATGTCTGTAATGGAGAAGCTCTGCATTATCCACTGTCTGTGTATGTCCTCTGAACTTTATTAACAGAGGCTGCCTCCCCTGCTTCAGAAGGCAGGATTCAAGGAGGGCAGTGATTGTAACAGGGCCCACCACTGCCCTCTACCCCATTTGCCACAGTCTGTTTTTTACTGTGTCACCTGGTAATCAAGCTGCATCTACTCTTATTGTGTTTTCCTGTGTGTAATTAAAAAGGGTATCATGCTCCATAAAATGTATTTACAGTAATCTCCAGACAGTAGAGGATATATCTTATTTTCCTTCAGGGGAAGGGGAGTTAAATAGAAGATGAATTCAATGAAAGGATGGGGGCTTTTAAATAAATAAATTTATGTGAGGGAACTGATATTCTCTATTAGTTCAAAGGGACATAGTCTCTTTTCCAGCCACGGTACATTTAATTTTAAAGACCTTAGGTTAAAAAGCTTTTATACAAATATTTGCAGAACTGAAGCCAATGTCCTTAAAAAAGGAATTTTAATTAAAAAATTTTTTGAGATCGCTGTAGCACTTAGGAGTTTTACTATCTTGATTCTTCATTTTGCCTTACTTTTGAAGCTTCCCACTGAAGGTGGGAAAAGTTTGGAGCTCTATTTTTCAGAAGTATCTAGAAACTAGAATGACAGCTAGTCAAAGAATGGCAACTCAGTGCCTGAGAGTCCCGGTACTTAGAACCATAGGTTCCCAGAGTATCCTGAGTTGGGAGGCACCCATGAGGATCATTGACCCCAAATCCTGCCTCCACATAGGGCAACCTAAAAGTTAAACTTCATAAAAAAATATAAATCATGAAACTGAGTATCATACAGATGCTTTTTGAACACCAACAGGAGCCTTGGAACCATGACCAAGCTCTTCAAGAACTTGTTCTTTTCTTTGACCACCCTCTCAACTTTTTCATAATCTCCAGTCTGAGTTTCCTGTTATGTAGCTTTAATACATTCCATCAGTGGACACCAGAAAGAAGAGATCAATACCTCCCTCTCCACTCCCCTCCATGAGGAGGTTGTAGACAGCAATGAGATCACTCTGCAGCCTCCTCTTCTCTCAGCTGAATAAACAAAATATCCTTGTTGCGGTGCACCCTAGCCTACTTGGGATCCGCCTCCTGTCCCTCCAAGATTTGCCATCCAATGGGCAGATGGATCCGCCCAGAGGGACGGGCTGTAGGTGGATCCTTGGCCAGGAGGCCTTGTCCTTTATGTCACTCTAAGCCCGTCTCCTCCCCCAGTTCTAGAAAGTTCTGTTCTCTTTGGTTTCTGATTGGCTCCCTTGGGTCGTCTCCTCCCTTCTAGCTCTGTGGTTGGTTGTTTGTACCTTAGTTCGTCCCCTTTTGTTTCTCCCCATTGGATATTGTTGTAAACCCCTCCCCTTTTTCTGTTCCTTAAAACCCTGTGTTCATTCCTTTGTCCCTTGAGATTCTTGCCCCACACGTGATCGGCAATAAATGTTCAGGTCTGCTTTAAAGAGAATCTCCCTTCTCTCCTTCCTTTATCCTCGCCGGTTAATCGACCGAGGCCGGAGCCCAAAACATCGGGTGATTGCTTGCGGAGCCCCCCACTGATCCAAGGTCAGGACTTTCTTTCCATTACTGGCCGCGGAAAGTGTCGCGGGCCGGGGCCACCCGGGCAGCCCAACGGTTGACGCGACATATCCTCATCTGCTCCTCATAAGTCATGCCCTCTAGTCCCTTTGGCGTCTTTGATGACCTCCTTTGGGCACATTATAATGTATTATGTTGACCAAAACTGTGCCGAGTACTTGAGGTGAGGCTGAGCCGAGTGGGCCAGTCTCTTCTTTCCACATGGTAGGTATGCTGTGCTTGACACACCTCAGGATACCCCATGCCCTGCTGATCTTGAGGGCACGCTGTTGACTCATTTGAACCGATCATCAACCACATAGCTGCTGTGGGATTTCATGGACTTAAATCCTTGTCTGGATATAAATCCTTGTCTGGATATCCAAGGATGTGGAGAGAGCCCTTGGCCTCAGCCTCCGCCTCTCCCTGTCTCTTGTGGGGGGCAGCTTGCTCATATGGGCTTCCCTGTCCTATGCTCCTTCTGGCGCCTGCCACCATCCAGGGTGAATCAGGACCAAGAGTCCTGGTAAGTAGGAGTAAGGGACAATGCTGATAATGAAGGAACCATTATAACTGGCATCAGACCTTCTGAAAGAGGACAAAACTCATCAATTTGCCTTGCAGCTTGAATCTTAGAGTGTAACCATCATCCCTGTGTAGCTCTCAGCTCCCTGTGCTGGGTGGAAAGAAAGCTCCTACTGATTGTATATAATTTTTGGATTAGTTACTTAAGAGGCATTTCCAGTTCTAAATTGTAAAAAGTGAAGGTATGGTAATACATCAAGATCTTCAAACACAAATGGTTAAATCTTTCATGGATAGCTCACAGGTTAATAATCACATTCCCCTGTAATAAGAACTTCTTATATAAGTAACAGGTGGGGAGTTAAACTGTCATCAACATCTGTAAGCTGTGTAAAACTCTGAATGCCACTGTCCTGCATTTCCATTTGTAAAATGACTTTGCCTGGACCTTTTGTAGAAGTGTGTTCATTCACAGATTAGATTCTAACCATATAATGCTTCTTTGCCTTGCATTCAAAAGATTCTCTTTGTGGAGGACCTTCACCAGTTAATTTCTGAAATTACTAGTTACATGGCAAATATTTTTGAGTGCAATGCAGAATCACAGTCAAGACTTCTTGTTCAAAAAACTAAAAAGAAACGTCAGTAATCCCTCCTGATTGAAATACACTCTCTCGGATCTATATCAGCATTTAGTATACCTTTATTGTTCTGCTGTGAGTCCATATAAAAATGCCCAAGGCAGTCTCACATACTTTTTCCTACGAGCCATTAACATAAAAATATATCTTATTCATTAATCAAATTTGTGTAGTAGAAGTTTTCATCTTTAGAGAATGGCACAATGAGGCAAGGAGAAGTTAAGTGATTTATTTACAGATTTGCTGTGGGCAAGTGAAACTATAGAATTTGAAAATGTATACCATAGTTACCCATCTACTGTTCTGGACGAAAAAACCACCACAGAAAATGAACGCTTAGTACTTTGGGAAAAATACTTGTCTTAACACATTCATTTACTGAATGTATCTAAGGCTGAACATGCCAATATAATTTTATACCAAAAAACATGATACTTAAAATGTAGGAAACAACAGCATACTGGAATAGTTTGCTGCGAAGGAAAAAAAAAAGATTTTGAACTGTTATTCCATTTCCCAGCTTTCAAAGGTTCCACATTAAATGAAAAACCTCACTCAGTATCTTCTGCATTTGCCTGTTTCTGGTGTTAATTATCTTTTGTTTGCCCTTGATAATCCTGAGGTTGGTATGCAGATAATGAAGCCTGCAGATTCATCTCAAAGTGTAAAAAACAATGGCATTGTCAATTCTGCATCACAACACTTTATAAATTATGAATGTTATCCACATTAAGGAGAATGCTAGACTTTTAAAATTACTTCCATGAATAGATTAAATTACAAGTATTATTACATTTCATTTTATTAAGTGCATCTTAGTAGTTATTAGGGCAAATGAACATGTTCTCTCAATTACATAATAACATTAGAACTAAGAATTACGCATTGACACTCCCAAATGCATAATGTGGCATTGTATATTAATCACCCCAAACAATATTTTTGGTTTATATAAAGACAATTATTACCTATTGAAAAATCACCATCTTATTGATTTATTGCAATTCAGCTCAAAGAATTGTTTTCCATATAAAAGCTCTGATTCTTTTCTGGATAGTTTAATAATTTCTGGCTCTTTCTTTTTTTCTAGAAAAAAGTAGGAGTCTTTTAATTACTTTCTTTTATTAATCTAATTACAATAAGACAAAGTTTATAATATATTTCATTTTTAAACATACTGGACAAGACAACATAGCGCACGTTCAGCATATACCAATTAATTTAAGAGAACATTCGTTAATTTTTGGTTTTAGCTTTTAACAAACTGTAATTATTTACATGATGTGGGTTTTAAGCTACATTTTCATTCTCTCAAATTCTAGTGGACAGACATGTAGATTATCATGCATCCTTTTATTCAAAGGGAAACTTTCATGTAAGTAGATTAGAATTGTTTAGGGCATTGCCTAAGAAGAATAGGACAAGTACCTGACACTATCACACTGACCTGAGTGGCAACATTTGAACTCACTGAAGTGAAAGAGGGATTGAGTCTTTGTACTGGCATGTGTGGCAGACAGGCATTTTAGACACCTGCAGAGCAATTGGTAACATCAATTCTTCCAGATAGTTTTGCAGTATCCAATTTTTATTTGGTTGTGATAGATGCATTGATTGCAATCATTGTAAATTAATTTCTTTTATTTAAGTTGTGTAGATAACTTAATGTGTCTCATTGTTTCCAGTATTTCTAATAGTTATTGGGTTAGTTAGGTTTGGCAATGCACCTACTGAAGTACTGTTATTTACCTTAACAGATCTAGCAAATTTTTCAACATGATTACTTAAGGCATAATAATTCAATCATTAAAAAAGCAATTTTTACAGTGTCAGCAATTTTTCTTTAGACAAGGAAGAGTTTGTTCTCATTTATTGTATTTTTCTATTTTGATTTTAATTTGAGTTTAACACATGCCGTCAATATCATTGTCAGATTTTGCCACTTTACAAAACACTGGTACCTGCTGGACTAATATTTTCAGGGGACAGTTATTGACTCATCAGTAAAGTAACAAAAATAAATAAGAGACTACTCTGGCATAATTCATACCAGCTACAGATTATTGTCAATAAATCAGCTTTGTAAGCGAATTCAAATCACTCGGTATTTGTTGGTCTAAATATTAAAATACTAACATATGCCTTCTTTATCATATGAGTCTTGAATACACCATATGATCTGCTTGATTCAGCAAGAAGAGCATATAAATGCGCAATATTACATACTCCTAGGGAATATGAAAAAGTATATTTTAATTTGATATATTTTTGCATGGAAACTCTGTTTCAGAATTTAAATGTCCTTTGTGCTGCTTAAAAACTTTTTCCTCTCATATTCTGCTCTTATGCTTCCTACCAGCTGGGGTAGAATTTATGAATACAACCCACAGAAAGCCTGTGGAAATGTCTCTAGCAGTGAACATGTACAATCAGCAAATGTTCTAATTGGTCATTTCATGGGAGTATGTAGTCACTGTAATTAGACATTGTTTATATTAGCAATGTATTGGGTAACACGAAATGACTAGATGATCCTTCTGGCCTAATGTTATTAACTAAACAAAGTAAGTTAGACTCTTTATCTTTGTTACATTGGATTAAAAATGACTGGAACTAACACATGTGCAGTTGACAAAATAACTAGCCTTCTTAGTTCTAATTAGTTCTCAATTAAATTGTATCAGCAGCAGTGTCAGACTTACAGCTACATTAAATTGTCTTTGAATCTGTCTGATTCCTTTAGTTCTCCCTGGTGCCAGTAAGGAAGTTTCAGACATGAAAGTGTTAACAGCTGCTTTGAAATTACTCCTATTTAAGAAGAAAAATCATATTACTTTCTTAATCTTTCTAATTCTATTCTCATAAGATGATCTTGGATTTGTTCCTTTAGCACAGAGAGTAGTGCAGTCCTGATTTCTGTATTAATGAATTGAGAAGATGACATCAGGCTCTTAGGTAAGTGCCATAAACTCAGTCATATGATTTTTATAGTAAGATAGCATGTATAAAAAATCCCCAATATTTATTTCCTTTCCTACATTGATGCTTCTTTGAAAAGTAGTAGTTGGATGTTATGTACATGGCACACAAAAGACCATGTAGTAGTTTGTAATTTACCTTTTGATCATCACAAGAAAAATTTCTTCTGGGAAATGAAAGCCAAACATAATTCACTAAAATTACACTGAATGCCCTCTAATCAATACAGATAAATCTAGAGTTTGTTGTTAAATCGATCCTCTCCTTTATAGAGATATACTGTCTTGATTGTTTTAGGGATAATTATTTCACCGGGAATTTTTACAATGATTAGTAGAAACGAGACAACAGTAAACTTGACACGGAGCCATTGAATTACTGTGCTGCAGAGTGCATTTGTCTCTTCTAGTTTGAAGCTTACTGATATCAATACTGATTTATATCATTTCATGTGATGATGTTTTCCTGAGAGAAATGAAGTGAAGTTGATTTCATTTCAGAAATGAACAGCCTGGGTGTTTGTTTTTCTTTTATAAAACTGTCAGCTCTTGCCAATATAAATACTCACTGATGCAGGCTTTCCCTTCCTGCTTTTATCACTTAGGCTGATTCCTTGACATACATCATATTGAAAAAGTCCAGATAAACTTTGGAGAAATAAAAAAAAATGTTTAGACTAGAAAGACAAAGGTTGAACTAAAGGATTACTTAAAATGGTGTTACTGAACTATTTCTATACATATGAAAATGCAATTTAAATATCAAAGATTTAAAAAGTCAGAAGTTTTCTGCTTCAGTTTCCAGTTTTAAATGAAGGTCTTTGTAAGTCTGGATGATTTTAACAGCTCACATACCATAAGTCAACACAACATTTAAAAAGATAAAGAAAGAGGGAAAGGAAGAGACAGAGAGATGAGTTTCTATGGATGAAGTAGATGTAATTGCTTGCAGTATTCTATCGAAGTGAAATTGAATTGTGATACATTGCGCAGAAAAAATAGACTTATGTAGCATTTTGATTAACATAATAAAGTACATATTCTATGTGTGAATGAATAAAGGATAGTAGGCACAGAGCTTGAACTTTTGCATAATGTATTCTGTCATCTAAACTTTTCATTAGTAAGAATATGGTGAATTATATAATTCAGAGAACATCCCAACTAGAGTGTCTTTTAATGCAAGCAGTCTAATTGGCAACAGTTACAACTCTCTGCAAAATGAAATAATTCTCTAATGAATAACATGATAAAAAAG
>VZRS01008823.1:201423-233923 GCA_013398055.1 Ifrita kowaldi
TGGACAGTGTAATTACTGAGAAATGCTATGGAAATTATTCTTCCTACTGAAGAAGAAGTAGAACTACATCATAGTTCATAATTTTCAAAGATCAGTATATTTTACATAGCAGTCCAGAAAACTCAGAAAAATCAGCTGGAAATTAGTAGTGAAAAGATCTTGATATTCACCAGCATTGTATACTTTTCTTCTGTTTGTTTCCAAGTCTCACTGATGGATGCATGAAATTTAGAGGTGCCTGTAAAGGTATTCAAAACTGAGGTCAGTACCAAAGCCTCTGGCTTTTTGTGATTCACAAGTGGGAATTCAACCTAAATGTAAGAGCTTATTTGTCTAGGAAGACAAATCTACTCTAAACGGCCTTGGGTAATGTTCTGTGGAAGATCTCTGTTGGACTGATACGGGGACATGGCAGCAGACATTGAAACTGGAACTCTTGTTACACCAACCATTTTTACCCCATGCAGTAACTCTCCATACCTCCAAAATTGAGGATCTTCATACAGATACTGATAATTTTATCCCTTATTTCTATATTTTATGCCCCATCAACAGAGAACTTGACTAGTTAATTCTGAATGAGGCAAAAGCTACAGAAAAACAGACGATCATCTACATAAACTCCTAGAGGCATAAATATTATTTATAACATGATATCCTTATTTAACTGAGGGAAGTAGATGCTAATAAATGCCCGAAATAAAGAGAATAGAAATTTGATTTAGTACAGTCAAGGATGATGGTTATTCATTAGAAATACCTATTAATTTTTTTCTATTTATTTTCCTACATTTTTCATTGACATAGTTTCTTAAGATACTTTTGATATTGATAGCTCAGGGAGGAGCAAATGCATGCACTAACAACTTGGATGAGTTTCTGCTATTTGAATTTGCTAGAGATTTTCTTAAATTACACCATATCTCAGGACAAGCGGATGGCATTTCACAGACTATTTTCCCATATTCCCTAAATGCTGATTTACCAAGAATGAAATGCATGTACACATACTCTGGAGCATGTGTTAAAGCTGTGCTAAACATTTTCCATGTAACTTCCAGCTGGCAACATTTTGCCAGAAAGCCTAGTACTTAGAAATGATAAATAAATAAAACAAACAGAATCTTGTGTTGTAATAAGGAGACAACGGAACAGCTGCAGAGCATGGAGTAAATTCAGCTTGACTTGATGTGGACACAGTGGCTGGATTTCACCCAGGAGATATTAGCAACATTCAGATTCTTAAGGGGAAAACTGTGAAAAGGGAAGAAGGGATCTCATTGGGAGGTCTCTTAGCACATTTGGAAAAATAAACAGAGAAACTATGAAAAATAATATTTAAGCAGCAAAATCAGCATAAGCTGTCCTCCCACAGTATGTTGAAGAAACATGAACTTGGGAAGAAAAAATACTGAACAGAGGTTTGTTTTGTTTTGTTTGGAGAGACAACAGGAAGAAGATAGAGCGGGGCTGTAACTTGGGAAGGCAAACTTTGTGACAACAGTCACCAAGTGAAGAAAAGAGAAATAGTGAAGGTAAGGAAAGCAAAAGCAAAGATGGTGTATCAAGTGCTACTCATCTAAAGGGTGCTACTCATTAAAGAAAAGAAGACACCCACATGCTTTTTGAATTATACTTACAAAGGCAAAAGTATCATATAACACATATGCTTCTGTCATAAAAAGCGTTTTCAGTTCAAGCAAATTTTGAGAGTAGTTCCTCAGCACCAGTAGTGATAACTAGAAGTGCAATAGCAAAAATTACAGTAGGTGAGACCTTTATGTCTGTTCTGCTTAACATTTAATGGGTGGGCTGTCTTCTACTTATAGTACTGCACATTTGTTGCTCTTTGCTGAACATGGTATAGTAATAACTCACTGAGACTTGTATTATTGGTGTTCTCTTGTTGTTGGTGGTAAAATCCTGGGGCTTTTCTCTTACAAGGTAGTTCTGTAAAGTAAGGATGAACACCCTGATATTTATTTATGCTTTAGGCACCCACATTTGGAAACAATGACCTGTGTAAGAACAAGTTTCAATGGTGAAAATGGAAACTAGTATCAAACTTAATAACTATGCATCAAGCAGGTAAATAACATTCCTGTATGTTGATTTCCTGTTATTCAACTGGTAGGCAGAACTTTCTGAGCTGGAAACTGTAGTATTTTAAGAGAAAGTAAAATGGGGTCACATTAATCCTAGTCTCTTTTGTTTTCACTCAAATGCATGAAGGAGGCTGAGCAAGAATTTCTGACATAACCATCACTCTGACTTTGGCTTGACTGGGTTGTCATGATCAAATGAATTCTTTTGCCTGGTATGTGCTCTTCTGCTTTTTACATCCTTGATATCCCAGTTTATACATGTGCACATGCTGACTTCCTCCAGGACACCACAACCCATAGTGATAATTGCACTGCTAAAGCTACCTGCTGTGTTAAAGGTCAGAAGAAGGGCCTCAGCGGTGAAGTGGCACTTGCCTATCAAAATGCAAAATACTGGGGTGAAAGAAGTAAAACTCAGCTATTATATGTTACAAAACTTGAGACATTCAAAGTCGAGTATATCATTCTCATGTTCCAATACCCAGAGAAGAATGTCACAGCATGACTCCATCCTCGTGATGGAGACTAAAAGAAGAATGAAAAATAATGCAAAGTTATCTCCTTTTTGTTAAATCTATTGTAATCTCGTGTTCTTCCTCTGTTACTGCACTGAAATAAAGACATTTTAATCCCAGGGTACAACTGAGAAAAGCCCTGATCTAATAATTGTAAAACCTCCCGATCCGATATTTTAGAACTCAGAGTACTTGTCACTTATGAATATTCATACAGACCACTAAAAGAATTATATTCTGTCTGCAGTTAAGGCAGGAAAAGAACATGGTAAATTCTAAAGAGACAGCAGTATTTTATGGAACACTTGTCAAATATTAAGGGCATCCACAACAAAATTCTTGCAGGAAAATTGTTCAGGAGAAGTGTATGGAATAGTGATAACATCATTATGGAACAGATCTTTTACAGGCAAAAAAACCACAGGAATTCATCTCGTGTATTAGAAACATTGGAATTCTTCAAGGTAACCTGTTAATGTGCATGTTCATGAAGGGGTATCCATGCTGTTCAGCTGAGGCATTGAATGCAAAAGGCTGATACAAACTTTGCAAAATAAACTAGAAAACCACATCAAACACTTTTTTTAAATGGAAGAGAAGTTTTAAAATGAAGAAGGAATTTGCCCCCTGAAAGCCTGTGCTTTTTACAGTCAAAGTTAGTTAAAAATGTGCAATATTTTACACTGGGTCATGTCTCTTCCTTTGTGATTAAGTAAACTGCAGAATTTCTTCATAGTAAAATAATAACTGTTCGATAAGATTCTTTTCCAGTGCTTCCTGGCAAGCCAGTGCTTATGTAAAAAAAGGCCTAATCTCATCATGACAAGAAATGGACTTGTTCCAACGGCAAATATACTAACCCAAGCAGATACTCACTAAGTTGGTTTGGAGGACTGATTTTCATCTGAAGTGGGAGACTTCTTGTGTTTACAATATTCCCTGAAGAAATGAAAGTTGCCTTCTATGAGTTCTTTCATTAATAAACATCTTAAAAATAAAGGTAGGTAATGTTGAGGCCTCTAAAAGCAGAAGCTGATGGTAGTTTACCTGCTACCATGATGATGCTGAAAGGAAAGGAGTGCTCTCTCTCCTTCTGTGTCACCTCTCTTCCTTTCATTCCTTTGAACCCTCTTCCTGGCAAGACAGTTGTCCCTGCCTTCCATGATTGTCCCTCTGAATCTGCATTGGTGCCGTTTTTTCTCACCCCTTCTCATTACTACATCAGGTATCCTTGCTTGCAGTGTACGTTTTGCATGCATAATACTCTATTCTTTCACTGACTAAATGAAATCAGACTCCTGCCCACTACTGTGACATCTTATGTCCCTGCTCCAGCCAGTCCCATTCAGGCCATATGCTCTTTCTAAGAGGTAGCTGCACCATCAGCAGGTGTAGATGCTTGTCTGCTTAGCTGAGTCTACAGTCTGAACTGCTGCATTTTCTAGACTTTTGGGAATGGAGGATGCTACTCATCTTCCAGGTAAACATCTTAATCCTTAGAGAAAAATTTAAAAACTTTTATACTGATAAAAAAATAGCTGCAAAAAAAGAAATATTAAAAGCTTGATGTTTCACCAGGACAGTCCAAGTGTGTCGGAAGAAAGTCTTCTTGGGGGGTTTTGTGGGAGGAGCTAAAATGTGGGAAAAAATATTTCTGTCTCTGTCGCTAGGAGTTACAGTGTCCATTTCTGAAATTATGTAAGTAGACCTTTTAGTTTGCATTCAGCCCCTGCTGCTTTTTATACTCACTAGTTCATTGTATTTCAGTATGTTTTGCGTCTTTCGCTTATCCACAAAAGAACTTGAATTTAAGGAATTTTATTTCCATCCTTCATCTGCAGATCTGTGATTGCTGAAGGAATGTCTCTGATTATTTGCCCTGATCTTTCCTAAAAATGTCTATGCTGAGTTTGCTTTTATGTTGGTGCATGTCAGACCCTGTCACCTGAACTACCCTTTCCCTGGGACATCAGTCCTGAGGATGTTCAAAGAGAGCAAAATTTGCTTTTTGTGAGTCTATGAATGCTTTAATCTATGCCACACAAGTGTGTCTTCATGCCTCGGGTGCTGAGAATCATATCCTGTCTTGAGTTAAACGCATGAAAACTCATTAAAACCAATGGAGATGTAGAGGGAGAAATGAATAAATAGTATTTAGCTCAGAAATGGTGGGCACTCATCTGTAAGCTTATTAATCTATTGATAGAGTCATCCTGTGCTCCAAAGCATGCCAACACTTCCTATAGTATGTTGTGATTGTGCTGCGCTGTCAGTAAAGGTGGGTCGTGTGTTTAAAAATGACATTGCTTTACCATTCTGCCTAAATTGTGGATAATGTTTTAATAAATGGTATTTTTAAAAGAAATATATTATTTGATAAAATTATTACTCAAAATGAATTCCATCAAATTGTCACAGTTGTTACGTGCTTAAAAAGCTTCTTCTCCTCTATTATTAAGTGGTAAAAGATTATAATTTGAAAAAAATGAATACTGAAATGACTGATTTTAAAAAGTACGTTTCAATAAAATTCAGCATAAAAATTCAAAGCAAATTGTAAAAAAAGAGATTTTCTTCATAATTTTAAACCCACACATTTAAAAATATTTCAGTGAACAAATTAATGTTGCGATAGAAGACACATCACATGTACTATGTACTCCTCCACTCCCAACACTCTTTCATTCACGCATATGATAATTCATCAGTCCGTACTTACACCATATTTACTTCTTTACTATAATAGATACAGCATTTTTTCTGTAAACAGTAATATAAGTGCAAAGGAAGTTGTGGTAGTAGAAGTTAAGACCTAGTCTATTCGAACTGTCTTAGTCAAGGTCATTTTCTTTGGGGGGTATATACAATTCTGTCCCTGAAAGAGCTTTTTTTGCAGTCATAATTGCATAACAGTGCTTTTCTAACATGCCTACTATTGTAGCTGACTGTTCCTTGACACGAATTTAACCGTAATGACCACTCCTTTTTAAACTCACAGCAACAGGAGAATGAAACCTGCAGGAAACTATTTTTTTTTCTTGTTCAGGTTAAAATAAAATAAACCAATAATCAACTAGTGGTCAAACATTGAGAAGAGAATGGTAGGAAAACTGGAGAATAAAAACCTTCGAAGGAGTTTCAAATTAAGGACCTGAACTACTGAAAGAAAGAAAGTGAAAGAACTTTGCTTACTTATTAAATCAGCAATGCGGTAAATTGAATAGAAAATAGAAATTAACTAAATAAGTAAATTACAGAAAATAAGAAACAAAGAACAGCCTTGCAATGACCCAAAGAATATGAAGATTGTAGTAATTTCTCAAATACTTGACAAATTAAAAGAAAGCAAGAGTAAATCTATAATAAGTTAGACCCTGCATATTTAGATTTTTTTCTCGTGTGGTAAGATTACTTCTATTAAACAAACAAAAAAGCCACGAATAAACAAAAGAAGAAGTCAGGTATTAGTCTGATCCTGGTATGTCAACATCCCTGTGCCAGGTGTCATTCATTCCATCCATATCAGAATTCAGAGGATGCCTTTGCACCTTCACTTTACATTAGTTCATGCAAGAGGTCACATAAGGGCTTCAATATGCTCATTCCAGTGACAGCTTGACTAAGAAGGACCCTGCTACAAAACAAGACCTCAGGAATAACCAATTAGGGAAGTGAGTTATTCTAATTTGGGCTGCTGTGCCACCAGTACAATACTATCTCCGGCACCATCATCACAGAAATTTAGCCACACCTCCTTCTTCACCCCGTGGGTGAGGGGATTACCCCAGACCCCAGTCAAAAGCCACATTTAACTCAAAGTACATATTTTTGTGCTTTAACAGAAGCCAAGTAGGAGATAAATTTCAAAATGCATTTCAAGCTAAAACTGCAACAGGATCTTAACAGTGAAATCTGAAGGGTACTAAGTCTATAGATAATAAATATAAACTAAGAATACCATGGCAATGCATTCTAAAAGGAATTGATCTTCAGCTCCATGAAGGGCAGTAGATTTTAATTTTGTAACAGAATAGGCAGCCTGAGGTCTTGATCTTATAATAGAACATACGAGTATGTCAGGTACCATCACTGGAAACCAGGCTGGAGCCCAGGAGATGAAGAGACATCAAAGTGTACAGCCCAGCCCCCAGGAAGTGAAAAAGAGCACTACAGTGTAAGTGTGTGTGTGTTGCAACTTTAAGTAGACCATGGAATGCAGCCTGGTACCCATAGGATAAATTTTTGCTGATGAAACTGGTTATAATTTCCATTGCAATCTATCAACCATCTTGTTCTGGTGACATCATGGGAAACTGAGTGACAATGCATGAAAGCGCCACTGCTCTTCTGATACGGAAATTATCTGTTGCCTTCCAAGGATAAAATCAGATTGACTGGGGAGGAGGGGCAACTGAGCATTTAATTGCGGAGTAAAATAAAATAGTATTTCAACACAGGTAACAACACATTTTGTGTCCCTGGAGTGTTGTCTGAGCTGTTTAAATGATATTTTTTCTCTTCTTTCCCTAAATGAAAAATAGCATTTTAGAATTTCCAGACCACCTGAAATGTGAAGATCTTGAGAAAACCTCAGGTAATCCTTCCTCTCAGATTTGTCTAATATTTATTGAATCAATAAAAAAAAGTATTTAGTTTGCCTGATTTTTTTCTTTTAGAAATAAACAAAAACAAAAATTCAAAATGAAAACTTAAAAGCATATATTTCGTAACTAGTAAAATTTGCTTAAGTGTTTCTGAGCTTTTCTTTTGTTTCCTCCCCCAGAACTGCTTAACAAATTTCACTCAAATTCATAAATCCTGAAGTAGCTTTTTAAAGGTAATTGCTACTTTTGCCTATCTCTACATGTAGTATCACTAGTTATTGATCATAAAAACATGAGATTTGTACATGCAGACTAGGTGCTCATCTCTATTCATTTTGTTTTCTAACACTCACTTCTCTACCATTTAATCTTGGATTAGATCTTGGATTTCTGGTTCCAGTCAGACTCTGATGTTGACTATATATTGCTAATATTATTCTTTCTTTATTTTTTCCTTGGTAAGCTGGTCTTGAGGTAACTTCTGCATTATTCTACTAAGTATATATCTAGATTGCATTACAGGAGTTCACCGAGTTCCCCAAAAAGCTATCATCTGCACAGAAAAAGTTCTGACACCTTAGAGTAGCCTAAAGGCTGATGAAGCTCTGACATTAAAAAATGGTATATCTTTTTGGCAGAGGACAGGACTTTACTGTAAAGAAGTTCTTGCTTGTTAATACAAACACAGGCCTGGTTTTAAGGTAGTATTTATTTATGACATTTTTTACATCAAGGCTCTCTAAACTTTGCCTGTAATATACCCTATCATGATTTCACATAAAACTGTCTACCAGAAGGGATTGACATTAGTTATGAGAGCCAGTAGCAGCAGCTCTTTAGACATATAACTACTGTGCCATTTTGATGTAATTCAGTTTAAATTTCAAACGTTTCTATTTAACATAATCAAGTGGTATGAAATCTTCTTTTAAAATGGCAAGTATACAGTACCAGCTCAATTGGCACTTAGCAACGGTCCTTTTGCAATATGCACAATAGCTTCCAGCAGGGAGTTTTTTAAGGACCATCCTTTGAGAGCACAAACTCACACACGTACAATCAGGACACATCAAGGTTCTATCTCCAGCTCCCCTTGAGATGTTATTTAGCTAATGCACAAATGTTACAGCTAAGCTGTTAGCCTGAAAAATAGAACAAGCAGTTGTGTGCAGGTACACACCATTTCTTTTTTCATTTCAGGATCTCTTCATATTATAATTTCACATAAAGTAGCACCTAGAAAGGCGTAGTATGTGATTTTTACTCAATAGGTGGATTTCCACTTTTAAATGCACTGCAGCCATCAAATGCCCCTCCTTGAATCCTGTATTATGCAGTAGCAAAGCACCTTTGAGTGGGTATACAGCTGCAGTCGTTACTGGGTATCCTCTAGTTAGAGTATTCTGGAAGGATATAGCTCTGTCACAGGCTGCCATCACCAGTAAATACTGCTGCGAGCATAGCTGTTCTGTATCCAATGAAAAGAAGAGATCTGGCCCTGCAGCTAGCTTTCCTCTAGAGAGTCAAATCCTGGCAAACAAGCCCCTTGTTTCAACTGCAAACCTCCCATACTTATTGGTTCTCTTCCAAAAACTGTGCTGAACCATATAATAAGTTCAAATTTCATTAAGCCCGGGAGCAGAGGGAGCTTCTAGCATGCTGCTAAAATCATGGCATAATGCTCTGAACCAGATGATTGCATTATAATCTCATTCCAGTTGGGATCTTCTTTTCCTAATAGAAGGCTTTTACATTCAGATAGGAAAGTAAGAGGGACTCCAGCACTGAAGCCTGCAATGCAGTTACTAAATACATTGCTTAGATATTTTGCACATGGAAAGAGATGATGACATTAATATTACTGCAGTAATGCTGTCTCGAGTGTAAGACTTCAGAATTGGCTGTAATTCTGTTCATATGGAAAGCTGCAACAACAACATGGCAACAACATGGTGAAAGCACAGAAGGCTATGTTTGCTTGATGACAATTTTTTTTTCTAAAGTAATAAGAAGTATGATGCTTTGGTAAGAAGGTTTGATGACAGACTGAAGGACAGATCATTCAATCTATTTTCTTCTAGTCATTTTTTTTTTATAATATACATCTCAAAATAAAACACAGTCAAAGACAGAAAGCAAAAATAGGCATATATTTTATGATGGGAAAACGTTGTAAAACACATGGGACAATGAATTAGCAGTGTAATGGACTCTTGCAAAAGGTGCTCTTTGTTAGTCCCTGACCATGAAATCTGTGGAAAAACCTTAAAATCCATGAAAGCGTGAAATTGTTTGTTTAAATTATAAACCATAATAATAAAAAAACATAGATATGAGTTAATGAACTTGTGAAATCATGTATTTTTACTGTTTTTACTGTTTGATGGGAGAGGAAAAATACTTCTTTTTCAGTCATAACATTCACTTAGATATGTTCTAATTGCAGTAGTTTGATTTATTCAATTTGAAACAACATTCCAAATTTGAATATAGTTTTGTTTAAAAAAGAGAGCTTAAAAAATTCTCTAAGCAAAACTGAATATTTTGTGGCTTGATTTTTTTTTTTTAAACCTGCAGAAGCCATTGAAACTTACATTGTTTCAGTTTTGGATCAAAGTAATACATATTGTCTAAGTTTTTCAGTTCAGACAGTGAATCAAAGGATCAGTGATGTGCACTTCTCCGACTATAAGTACTATTATAAGCTTCAGTTGGATTAGGATCCTCTTCTTAATCCAGTCTATTAAAAATGCCTATGTTCTAAATCTGCATGATTTGACTGCTGAATAAAAAAGAAGAAGGCACTTTTTTTTTCTTTTTTATTCAAATGAAACTATCAGACACTTCAGGGATTGGTGATAGTCTAGAATACTTCGGGTTCGCCCATTCTGACTATTCAGGCAAAGGAACAGCTGACATTAGGGACAATTTTTTGTGAGGACATCTTGAGGCTCACAGGAAAATTTGATCTTCTTGACTTGCAGGTTCTGGTCTGAAGTATAGCGCTAGACCATGAAATTGACATATTAGATCCCCAGAGTCAGATAATTATAAAGGTTCTTTAAGAGATGGATGATGAGAATGCACAGTGGCCTGTGAGGAATTTTGGTGGTTGTTGGTGGCACCCTGGCCACACCAGTTTGGGAATAGTTGTCTCTCCCCACAGGTGATGTGTGTAAGGCACAGCAAAAAGCAAGACTGACATGCTGTGGTGCAAGAGCAGCAAGTCATTTTTAAAATTCTGGTAAGTGTTTTCTTTTGGCGACTCTGGTTGCCTAGGTAAAGTGGAACTGAGAGTCTGCTGAAGAACTTACTTGTCTCAAGGTCCAATATCTAATTTTCATTGTCTTTGGTGTGGGGTTTGTTGTTTTTTTTGCTTAAAAATCCTAAGTGCATCAGTCTACAAAAATTGGTGACAAGTAGCAGATTGTCCCTTTTTGTTTTTTAACAGAATAATTTTATAATTGCAGCTGGTTAAAAAAATACTATATAACTAGCTCCAAACAAATTTTTTTGGCTATTGTACAGAAAAGGACTTACTAATCTTAAACTATTAAAGAAATCATCTGGGCAGACAAACTTGCCTGCCAAGTTTTAGGTGGCTAGGATCCAGAGCGGCTGAGACATTAAATGTGAAAACCCAGTTCTTACAGTTGAAATGCCAAGCTACAACATCAGACCCCTGATGCTATAACTTTTAAGAGAACTAAGTGGTGTAATACTGCGCATAATTATTTCACTCATGAGCAAAAAGACCTATTACTCATAAGCAGAGCTTTAAATTATAAGGATATTCCTTCAGACATATATGCCAATCATTTCACCAAACACGATTGTGCTTTGCAGTTATATGTTACCATTTTTTGGAGTTGGTGCCCAGTGCAAATCAACAGATTTTGAAAGTCCATGGGTTATGGCCTCAAGAGATACTTCATAAACTTTTATTCCTTAACATTAAATCCATTAGGGTATCACAGGCTAAATAAAAATTATCTTATCCCATACTTTTTTCCTTTATTTCTCTCTTTATCTTGCTTATATGCAGTACAGTACCTGGCAGAGTACCAAGAGCTAAAACTCAGCTTTCTCTGATGTTAGTGTACTAGCAGCTTAAACAGCAGTTTTCCTGCCAATTTAAACTTTTACTTTTTAATGAAGAATTTAAACCAGAAAAGCTAAGCATTCCTTGGGCTTGCTCTTTACTAGCAACTAAGTTTGAATTGGCACTGTTATTACTAAAGCTCTTCTTTTCAAATCCTATTGAACCAAAACTAGAAATTCTTTTTAAATTCTTGTAGTCATCTAATAACATAAAATACAAAAAAAAAAATAAACAAAATTTTAAAAAATCTAAACAAATATATTTTACAACTTGGATTTTAGGGAAACAAGCTGCTCTTTCATTTCGTATTTATTCATTTTAAGTAAAATCATTCAGCCCTACTCATAAGAGAAATTCCCCCTTTGAGGGTGATCTCGAATTTCTTTCAAAATATACAGCTACATAAAATATACACAGAACATTTTATTCTTATACCTGCACCATTACAGGAAGATTATTTCTAGCCTCTGAAATAACTTTGCAGACTTCTGGGGTTTCTGTATATTTTATGTTGATGAGGTCCAGAAGAAGCTTTGCTCAGTTCTAATGTGTCTCCATGAGCTGGCTTAGTTTACTGCTCTCAGAAGGGGAAGAGGAGGCACGAGAAACTTTGTAATGTTCTGGAGCAACATGAGAAGAAACTTGCTTTCATTCACCTCTCCTTCCATATAAACTCCGAGTTTTCTGTGCATGGGTTTGGACCAAATGACAGAAACAGTCTGTGGGTCAGGACTATCGTGCACAGTTTTGATCTTTCAGCTGCTTGTTTAAGTTGCTGACAACTGCGTGACTGATTCTGAGTCCTTTACAGAAGCTGTAGTGTTATCTGGCCGTGGATCAATTATGGTGTTGCCTACGGCAAATGAGCTGTCCTAGCTAGTAAACAGCTTGGTCCAGCTTACACTGGTGAAGAGGGGTGGATGTGAGGAGAGGCTGAGGTCACCTGATTTGTTCAGCCTGAAGGAGACTGAGGGAAGAATCCATAGCTTCCTCACAAGGGGAAGCAGACGGGCAGGCACTGATCTATTTTCTCTGCTGACCAGTGACAGGACTCGAGGAAATGACACGAAGCTGTGTCAGAGGATGTTCAGGTTGGATATTAAGAAAATGTTCTTCTCCCAGAGGGTGTTTGAGCACTGGAGCAGTCACTCCAGGGAAGTGGCTACGGCACCAAGCCTGACAGAGTTCCAGAAACATTTGAGCACCACTCTCAGATATATGGTGGGATTCTTAGAGTTGTCCTTTGCAGGACCAGGAGTTGAACTCTGTGATCCTTTTGGGTCCTTTCCAGATATTCTATCATTCTGTGATTCACTGTACTGCAACATAATTGTTCAAACATCTAAGCTAACCCAGATAATCACACATACTTCCCTCAGAGCTCAGTCTTCACCGGAGTCATGGCTCTTAATTAACAACTATCACCTGCTCTGATTACCAGATATTTTCAATTAAATTTTATACAGGCTGATTTTCAAATTTATCAGACACTTCCTGTGTTGAAATGGGTGTTTGAACAGGCTTTACAAATCAAAACATTGTGTAGACTAGGTACACTTTACGTTCCAAGAAAACAGGGAGAAGCTCCCAAGCTTCATGAGGTGGAGCGAAACTGGCTTAGTGAGACAGAATATAAGTTTTGACTCCCTAGCTGTCATGAGAGTCAAACACAACAAACCACCCGAGGAAGAGCTGGATAATTTGGTGCAAATAGGTTCTTTGAAGAAAGGATATATAGAGCTTTATGCAGTGTATGTTCAGAGCTAGGAGGTCCTTCTCCCTTCAAATTTACCATGCTAGCAGGAGCACAAAGGGGTGGCCTTTTTCAGGGAGAAAACATAGCGGTTTCATTTTTCAGGAATGGACATTCAGCACAATCAGCACTTGAGAAAGAGGCTGAAGGCTCCAAACTATGACAGTGACCTCACAGAACATGACTCTGCATATAGAGCCCTGAGACCTACATGAACATGTAACTAGATACCATCAGGTATCTATGCAGATATATGCAGAAATGTATAGCTACTCTGCAAAGAACTGCTTCTCTGCTTAAGTTCTGCATTGAAGTTTCTCTTTACCTGTGAATGAATGAAGCACAAGACTGGTCATGCAATATGGGCTACGAATTCAATGTTTAAAACCAAGATGAACAGGGCAAGAACAAGTTGAAATATTTGCTGAAGTGTTTTTGTCAACCAAACCTTGTAATATACTTACACTAATATACTTACAGACTTACACCACAAGGGAATAACCATTGCATACTTGAGATCGTCATGGAAGGAGAAAAAATGTAGTAAGAACATCTCTGTTTTAAAGTCATTTGATTGCTGTATGATTTTCTAAACAAACTGGCAGCCAAAGACTTCCAAGATAACCATGTCTCTGAAACGGTTTTTCTTTTGAAATCTTAATTTGCATCTAACCTGTGGTACAGAGAAGAAAAAGAGAACACAGCTGCCACTTGAGGGTTCACACCCCTTATCATGGACCACATTGACACCTGTGGCTAGCTTGGCTGTTCCCTCACTAATTCATGACAAAACTAAGTTTGGCCAACCTTCTGCTCAGCGTGGTTTGTTCCCTCTACCTTTTTCACAATGGCTTAAAATTCCTGACTGATGTGTTAAATAATCTGGAGGAGCCTCGGTTCCTCACAAATCTGCATGGGAGTAAAGAAAAGGCACAAGGCGGTAATGGCAAACCAGCCACAAGTACTGTTTTCTGTGGCTATAGATCCACAGAGCAGGTGGCTCATGCTCTGGATGCCTTTGTGTTTCCTCATGCAGATGATTTGGTAGCACATGACTAAATCTTGAGTGCAGATACATGACTCCAGAGACATTTGCTCAGTTTATGGGGTGAGGGAAAAAAGCCGAAATTATATTTCAGAACATATTAGATATTTCTGAAATACTTGATGGTACATATACTGTGTGTTTAGTACATGCATTACGCCTAAAAGTATTCATGCATGTATATTTACTTTTATAATTTATAGACCAGTTACAACACCAAGCTCTCTTCCAGATGTCAAGAATAAAACTATATTTCACAGCTACTTTTACAACTGATAGTAAATCTTGCAGATGGTATGAGTACTGTGAAAGTTATCTGACCTTGAGCAAGAAGAAAACCCCACTGGAAGACTTCTATCTCAGAAACAATCAAGGTGTGCCTGCAAATGGTTGCTTATTTGCAGCCAGAGACTTTGAATCTGCACTATGTTCCTCTTTAAAATGGAAGAAGGTGCGTGCTTAACCCAAAAATCTCAAAGCCAAAAATACTTTCTTCCATAACAAATTGACCAAGGTGTGGGGCTGGCAGTTATTGGAAATTTTCGTGGTAGTTCTCCAAGAAATGTACACATCAGCATTAAATGGCCTCATCTTAATAAAAGATAAATATCAGGAGGAACAATGATATTGTATTCTGCAGCTTGAACTACACCATATGATTGTGTTGCCCAGAAATGTTCCACATGGCTTTTTCACTTGTCCCAGTGACACTTTAAGGAGCCAGAAGACTCTGCCAGTAAAAAAGAAACCAGGTAAGACCACCAGAGACCAACCGTTAGGACTAAAGTTACGAGAAACCACCACAATCACCTATGGTATTTAGCCCACACCAAACAAGGAGTTTTCCCAATGCTATATTATGGTGTCAATGAATAATTGTAAAAAATTAAAGGGACATAGATATAGTAAAAATGGTTTTGGAAACTTTTCCTTGGCTTTCAGCTCTTGGTTGGGGGATTTTCTGAGCAGAAGGCAGTAGGTATACCAAAATGGTTAGAAGATTTCATGGTCATTCATTTCAAGAATTTTAATCATTCATTGAGTAAGAGAATATTTCTTACGGTCTTTTAAATTTCTGCTTGATTTCTTCAATTCTTGTTTTACAATTCATGGTCATCAATTGTTCTGTATTACCTCTCACCATGCCATTTGCGACATGGAGTACCCTCTTCCTCTGCAACTGCTCTTCTCTGGCCTGCCTCTTCTATATGAAATTGTTCCATACCTTTGGTCACCATCATCAACTTTTATGTAACTATTCTTGTCTTTTTGGGGCAGGGCTGCACATACTCTAGGTGAAATAATTACAGATTTACACAGCAGCATAAAGATAATGTTTTCTGAAGGTCATGAAAAAGGGCAAAACACTAATTCACCTACTGTGGAGCAAAAAAGAACTATTTCCACAGATAGAAATGCTCATGATAATCCCTTCTCCCAAAATATCAATAAGTAGAAAACCATATTACAAAGAAGAATATACATCTGTTAAAAGAAATAAAAACAGCCATCAAAAGCAATATACAATCCTACAGTGAAAGCATAGGAAAGTTGTGATATAAACCCTCAAATATTCCTACGATCAGACAACTTCACAGTCATTTCTCAAAATTTCCATAAAAGCAACACAGACTCTGAGGCCAAACATTTACATTCATCTTCCTTCAAATTCAACAGCTGATGTTTAGCAGCAAATTCATGAGAGTAGCAAGCATTCAACCACTGGAAAATATTCGGCCAATTCTAGAACTTAACCCTGAAAACAGTAAAGCGAGCAAATGAGTCACTTTAAAGAAGGTTTTCAAGCATCTAATGGCAACCATGTGGTCCTCTGTAGTAATGTCAATGCATCGTTTCTATAATCCACTGCTCAGCTATGGCAGCTCAACCCTGAAATGGTGATGTAAGCTAAAACCCTATAATGCTCTTATTCAGTGACAGAAAATCTTCAATAAACTGAGCTTTCCAAGATATCAAGGGGACGAAGTATTCTATCTAGAAATAAAAAATGATATTTTTCGTATAACGACTAAGTAAAAAAAGTATGGTGCAAAACAACTGAGTCCAAAGATACCTTCCTGTCATCTCAGTAACTTCCCAGTCCACTCGAGCTTTATCGTTGTGTTTATTGTGATGTCACAGGGTTCTCTGGATGTGCGACCTTACTAGTATACACTGCCCACGGCTATCTGTGCTGCTCTCTTCCTTTCTCTTTATCCCCAATGCTAAGACTAACTTTCAACAATAAAATGAAATATTTTGATTTATGACAAAAAGGTTAGTTAGAAAAGTCAGATACTAAATTGTTCAGTGGAATCTTTATCCTTTGATTATGCAGTTGGCTGAGCATAAGCATTTTGATTCACTTTATTCCAATTTAACTCCCCATTGCAGCTGACCCAAAAGCTGACTTTTTCTATGCTTTGTATCCCTAGGAAAACAAAAAATGCAGTGATACTTGTTAAAAAATTCATAATATATGTTTCAAGCTTTTGGCTTAGCATAAAGAAAAACTAGAACAAAAGTCATGTGAATATATAAAGGTTTGATATACTCTCTTTCTGAAAACCAGTGGTAAAATTTTTTTACTTCCACTTTAAATTAATTTGATCATTTTTGCATTAGGGCAGACATGCACCATTCTGAAACTGTATTTAGCTTAATAACATCGCTTGAAAAGTGTTTGCATTATAATATTAGACCTGAATGTATGCTCTTTAGAACGATGCCTTAATTGCCCTATTTCTGTATTTTTTCTTTTGTTTTGAAGTTATATTGTATGCTTTCTGTTTTGCTTTATAAGCATTTACTATTAGATACTGTCAAGTAAACAAAAAGAAAAACAGCATCGATACAGTCTTATTGTGTCTTTTATAATCTCCACACTGCCTAATTTTTATAACCAGTGCAACTGCAAAGAGTTTCTGCAAATTATGCAATGTTTCAAATACAAATGCACTCTGAAATCCAGTCCTCATGCAGATCACATTTTAATGCTTTATGTCCTTCTTTCTATATTTAAGGATCTGGTCCAAAATCTGGAGCTCTAAATATATTTTAAACTTTTGTTTATTTCAAAATAGTCCCCTGAACCTGAGGTACAGGTTGGGTTTTAACATCCATTTTAAAATTTACATCAGTTCTCAGATTTTATAATGTATGTGTGCAAGAGAGAAAAAGGAAGGAAAAACACATGCAAAAGAGAGTCTAGCTTGGCAGGAATTTAATATTCTGTTGCTGCAAGACTTTGTTTTTCAGGAAAGCAGTCAGTAAGATTAACCGCATTATAAACTTTCCCGAACATACAGTATATTGTAGTAAAGTTTAGTATTATTCATAATCCCAGTATGGTGTTACATAGTGCACAATAGCTTTGGGTTGACTTTTTTCTCCCATACAAATCCTTTACTCCTGAATACCCAACATCTGTCCAATCACCCTGATACCTAATGTGCAACAGATTGAAAGGGCAAGTTTCCCTGCATGGCTCCAAATGAAGGCTAAAATGATCAAAACCTCAATGGTAACTTGACTTCTTCATTCTCTTGAACTTGTGCCCTGCACAATCACAACAGCGGAGAGAGAGGAGGGCACCGAGATTCCATGCATCACTTCTTTTATTTCCTGTTCCTCTTGTCCCTCAGTTCCTTGCAGACAGATGCACCTCTTCCCCATTCCCAGCCTCCTTAGTTTTGCATCTGAAGTAAAAAGTACATCCACTGTGTAATTTAGGGTAGCTTTGAAATCTGTGGTGCCCAGAGAAGGAGTAGGAGGATGTAGGTGGACAGAGAAACGACATGCCTTGGTGGAGCAAGAAAGTCTTTCCCATATTGGCCTCTTATGATAAAAAGATGTGGTGACATGAGGATTAGAGGTGGAAGAAGCATTTTCATTTGTGTGCATTTAGGTACATTATCTAATAGACAAATAAGTGCTATATTGAACACTGGATATACAGAATTTCAGTGTTGCCTGCATGTGTTCTTTCCAGTCTACATTGGTTTTTCCACAGTGTTTGTGAATTACATTCACAGTGCTTTTCCAGATAAAGATCATAAAAGGAGTAAATTCTTTTCTTCTTCATGTTTTTGCTTTTTTCTTGTTTTATCCAAAGCAGAGAAAACTAAATGTTCCTTTTGCTCAGAGGAACTTACAGAACACTCAGTGAGGCTAATGGCAGTGAGATGACTTTAGATGCATTTCTCACAGCTTCACGTAGGAGTACCAGGAATATTTCCATACAGTTTTCCCTTACATGCGCGTTGCAAGCAGTTCTGAGAATGTGACATTTTCACCAAGTGCTATAAAACTAGGAAATGTGCGAGTGGGATCCTGCCTGCCTTTGCCATGTGTGAATGTCTTAGTTCCTTTTTCTTTGTCTGACACACCTCAGCCTCTGTTTTTAGCAGTTCTGGTTGGATTTTTCTGTCTTCCCCTTTTTCCATCAGAGCCCTGCTACTGCAAGCGGTATTGTGTCAATAAGCAAGCACTTTGGTGCAAAATTACTCAATCATTAGAAGGGATGTGTGGCAGTGAAGATATTCTAGCTTTTACATTTTTTATCACACTAGGGCTATTTTTTCCTTCTTTTCCACTCTTATTATTAACCTTTTTATAGAAAATTGGCTTACCAAGAATTTATGAATTAGCAAGTCTATTATAATGATGAATGGTAATTACCATTTAAATCCTGAGTCATTCATCAGCTTGTTCACCATATGTCAGGTGATACAAGAGTGCATGAATACTTGTCTAGTGAGTATTTCTCAAATGATTGTTATATTTGCCTGAACTTTGGACCTGAATGCCAAATACTAGGTGAATAAAAGTTAAAATTATAGAAAAATAAAAAAATTACACTCAGTATAAGCAGAGGGGGAGAGACATCACAATAAGAGGCAATGCTGGCAGTGACACATATTAGCATTTGACAATTATTAGCACATTTTTTATAATGTAGGAAGAATAAACTTGGATTTGAGCTTTTTTGAAGATACACAGAAAAACTCATTATTGCAAATGAAATTCTTATACAAGATTCCTGGGTAAGGAATCATTTCTACAAAGAAAAAGTCAGGTTTGGGAAAGAGCTCACCAATAGGCCTAGATAGCCCAATCAAGCCTGAAGTTGCTTGCGAATTTCTGCCCTCATCAGATGTTTCTTTAGGAGTGTGAAGGCAGGTACTGGCTTCTGCCAGGATCCCAGACAATGGGTATCTATACAGGCAAACCAGGTGAGTTCATTTGATCCTAACACTCTCCTTCCTTGATGATCCTTAATGATGGAGCAAAAAAATTGAAAGGGCACAACAGCTGAACTGTCACTCAGCCTCCGAATCCAACCTGAGGTCTGCTAATGGGGTAGTGTGGGGACAATTTCACGTCATCTGTCAGTGCCAGACATCCCAAGGGTGCAAATTCAAGATTTCTGTCTCCAGACTTCTCAGTGCATCTTGTCACAAAAGACAAAACAATACAAAGATATCCTCTGTGTCCCCCCCAACAAATCATCTTTTTAAATATGAGTGGAATTATTGTAACAGGAATGGTCACACGTTTTATGTCAAGTGATAAAGACTCTAAGGACAAAGTTAACATTAATGATTATCACTTCAACTATTTCTTTTCATTTTGACGTACTGTATCTCTCTTAGCTTTAACATCTCATAAACTGAAGCCAACTTTCTGAATGATCATTTAATTCTCAAAATGTAACCACAGATTAGGAAGAAAATACTAAGATATTAATCCTGGTGGCAGACAGCAAATGGTAGACCCAGAAGCTTAATGGTGCTAAGCTGAATGGAACATACCAAGTCTGTTATCCTAACAAAATACAGTCTTTGTGTGGATCAGAAGTGTTCTCTTGCTATAAGCATCTGAACACAGGCAAAAATAAAGTAACACTCTTAAAATGAGTGATCTTGCAGAACCAAACTGAGAGGTTCTCGTTCTGCTTATCTAGCTGTTGGGGAAAAAACCCCCAAACCAAGAATATTGTTTTATTCAAAGGTCTGTTGCTCTATCAACATCCAGTTTTCTTGTGCTGAAATTGCCATTCTGCTTTTTATTACTATTGCTTCCACTTCTGAAAAAAGATTTATTGCTGTTTTGAAACAATTTATGTGCAGAAAAATGTTGTCGAAGTTTGGAAAAAAAAGAAAGAACCACAGAACTTCCTGTTGGATCCCCTTACCTTTGTATCAAACTGTGACTAATGGATGACAGTCCTTAATTCAGCTCCCTACACAAATTGGGAAAGGTGTTTACCCAGAGGTAGAATTCACTGCCAGCTTATATCTCAGAGTGAGTGGCACTGTGCACTTTAAATTTAAGTAGAATCAGGTGCTGTACATTACAATCAGAGATGCTTTCTTTCTTTATTAATGGACTCAATTAGACATATATATATATTTTAATTGTGTTTTACATAAATGATAAAATGTTATTGGTTCAGATGCCCTTGGAAATAATGGAAGGGAACCAAATGGAAGCCTAGGCAAGAGGGCTAGGGACAAAATTAACCTGCAGTCTAAGAGGAAGAAAAGTGAAGGAGGAAAGACAATAGTAATTTTTTTGGGGGAAGTTCTGAATAAAAATAATCACCTAAAAAAAATAAAGACATCTCTAGGAAGTATCTCGAGGAAGAAGGGTAGGATTTGTGACCATCGGTTTCAGCTGTAGACTTGCAGAGTAAGCCTTTACTCAGACATAACGAAAAATATCAGAATCATTCTCTATCGTCTTGTGTATTCTGTAGAATTTAACCAGACTACAAAACAGCATGTCTGTTTTGGCATCTCAGCAGCTATTAACAAAGGGTTTGGATCCTGCAAAAGCCATCCACCATCCAGACCAATGCAATGAGCCACAAATCTGCTAAAGATAACATTTCTGTTTCTGATTGAGGAAAAACACTGTGTAATAATCAGGTGAGTGTTCTTTCAAAGAAAATGCTAAAAAAAGTCCTGTATGGTGGCAGATACTATATCCCTGGATCAGCAAAAAGAGCAAAGATTCCCATTGACGCCTCCCACCAGAGGCCCCAGTATTCCTAAGGCTGCCTCTGTATGTCAGCATGTGAAGTTGATCTTTCCCAGCTGACACTGAGCTGAAATTTCTTGGAAGCAGCTGGGGTGGAGATGTGCCAGACAACCTTAAAAAATAAATCAGTTACAAGTGAACCAGGGCAACCCCCAAGGCCCAGAGGTAGGGCGGGTGTTTTGCTACATGCATTACTAATTAACTGTGAAAAGTTTTGAACGGTCCCAAAATTTTTTGTGAGTACCAGCTACCTTTTATAAAAAAGGCCATAAAGAGAAGGCAGAAAACAGAATTCCAGTAACTGAAATTAAGCATACAGAGTTTGGAGGGGGGAGGTTGCAGAACCCCAACCCACAAGCAAACCCATTCTAGTTTTTATTTTAGTTTTAACTTGATGTGATTCTTCATGTCAGTCAGAGTGTTCCTTTGTGTAACTCATCTGACATAACTGAGAATGATGCAAAATTTTTATAATGCTTACTTCTTTTTACATCCATTTCCCAATATTTTTTTTCCAGACAAAAATTACTTCAACCCACAGAAAGCCTTTGGACTCCTAGCTACTCAAAACCTAACCTCCAATTAGGAGGCTTGAATCACTTGGAAAATCAGGTACTCTTTACTCTGCCTTGGGGTTCATATTGCAGGAGGCAGTAAGTATTTCAGGCCTTGCATTTTTAAGATCAGGGGCCTCAAAAGAGAGTAGGAATTGTACTAGAACAGCTTGATTTTTGATAACCAAAGTAAAATAATAATATTTTTTGTATTTGTAAGGACATTTGAGAGACTGCAGGAGCCTTAAACAAGTGTTATCAATAGTAAACAAATTAAATGTAAAGATTCGCAACACCGAAAATCTATGAAAATCAGGAACTGCACACATCCATTAGGGTCTGAATATATTTTGCTGGCCTTTCCAGACAACATTTTTCAAGTGAAAAATCAGTTTATTTGCATCATTTTAGGTAACAGTAGTAATCTGTAAGGTATGTAGGATGTTTCATAGAGGAAGGGGTTTCCACAGCTGCCTGTCTGTACCAGATGCAGCTATCTGTTACCTGAAGACATAGTTCACAGATTAGGGCTGGGCAAAATTTCAATTGCATGCTGTTTCTGCCAATACCCAGCTTAGCTGTGCATGACACGTGGATGATTATAGTTCATGTTTACCTCTAAGATGACAGAGAACAGAGACATAAGAACCACTGGACCACTGAATTGGTACTAGATAATTGTACCGGCCATTACCATTTCTGTTCTTTGACTTGTCTAACTGGTAGAGAGATGAAAAGCAGAGTTGAGTAGGTGCCTTTTGTAGTTGATGGAAAAAAAATTTACTAAGCCTGGGCTGCATTAGTGGCTGGTACTCTTCTGTGCCCTTGAAGTTGCACTGTGCAAGGCCCCAAGCACTTTGGAGACAGAGGCTTTAAGTCACCTTCGTCTCCTCACCAGGATCCTCCTGGGAGTCTGTTCGTCTACTGTATTCCTGCTTCCTTGAAGCCTTGAGAGGCATGGTGAACCGATGGCAGTCCCAGTCCAGGGTGCTTCAGCCATGTCCTTGTAGCCTTAGTAATGCTGCACGCACAAACAAGCGACACAGAGCAGGGGTTAGAGCCCAAAGAAGAAATGGCACATTGCAAAACAGACTTAAGGGACATTGCTTCACCTAAGATTATGTGGTTAAAAAACACCTGGTTTTCTTCAAGAGCCTCTGCGTGTGTTCCTGAACATGATTGTGCATGTATATGCCTATATGTACATGCAATACTATATTGTGTGTGCATAGTATGCATTTACTTCTTCTTTTTAAAAATAAAATTAAAAATGTAATGAAAAACAGGTGTTCGGTGAAAACCACCTACATACGCTGAGCTTAGCTTTCCTGAATAAGTAGATGAAAAGGGTTGGAGGTAAAATAAGAAATGTTATTAGGTAAGATTAAGATTCAGTCTGAGGGGGCTATCTGCACAATCAAGCCCAAAAGATATTTTTCTTTTTCAGAATTCTTGCTGGTAAGGGTAGCAGAAGAATCAGATTCAACTGGCTTTTAAAAATATTTATCCTCTTTTCTTTGTTGTTGTTGTGGGGGTTTTTTTGTTATTTTGGTTTGGGTTTTTTTGTCCCTTGTGTTTTGCCAAAGAGCACCAGGATGTTCTTGAATTAAGTTGGAAATGTGAGCAAGGATTTCAGCTTAGGAAACCTTTTCCCAACAACAGAAGTAGACAATTACTATGTTTTAAGGATTCATTCAGCTACCCAATAGATGGTGCATAAACCGTTGTATATGACCCATAAGAGCAAGATTTGTGGGAAAAATAAAAAATTATAAGACAGAAGTTGACTTATTGAACTTAGGCTAAAAATTCTCACACTTGCGGTACTATTTTAAAGGAAACATTTAATAATAACTTCACATTTAATCACTTGGAAGACATGATTTTAACTAAAATACACCACTAGAAAATCAGTGGAATTATTACTCCATTTTCAGAATGAAACCCTGACAACACCTAATTTCATTTTAAATTAAAGAGATGTTAAAGAAGAAAGAAATAAATATTCAAATCTGTGGTTTGATGGAATTACTACAGCAAATATAAACAGAGGCAGATGGATTTGCAAGGGCTATGAAGAGAAAACACATCCTAAAAATTAATATTGCCTACAATGCATTGTCTTTCTGCAATACCTACCAAACCATCTTTAACAGTAGGATTTAAATTGCAAAATTGACATGGCCAGTTTCTAGACCTTGACTTTGCCTGGTAAGGAGATCCCTGATGTGGAGGGGACTATTACTAAGATTCTGAAGTTATCCTCTGCACTGAATGAAAAAAAATATTCATGCCTTTAGGGGTTGTGGGTCCTTGCTGTGATTTACATAACTTACTGTGAGCAGCCATGGCAGACACCAATTATAGAGAACTTTGTAACTGCTCTACCTGTAGCTCCCAGTGGAAGCCATGTTTCTGTTGTATTAAATCTGTACAGAAATGACAATGGGAGAAAGGAAAAAAATAAATGATGCCGTGAACGTTATAAGTAAACCTTTGGGAACAACAATATATGTACTGTGGTGCAACAGACAATGCAATTTTGCTCAACATTTCAGAGAACATGCAGACTAAATAAGAAAAAAAACAAAACAAAACAACCAAAAATAAAAACAAAGCAAGAAATCCAAAACAGACAGGAGTTGTAATGACACTTTGCCTTTCACAACCACTGCAGTTTTGTCAGGCAATAATCTTGAAAGTTGAAATAATTCCTGTTATGTGTTTGGTTTGGAAATGAAACATGACCAGGTAAAAAGAACAATACATTTACCAAAGTGTCATCATATGCAGTGCGGGGAAGGAATTCTGAATGTCAGCCCAAATTAAAAAAAATTGTTCTGAAAACTGTCTCAAAATCTTACGGAGCTAGTGGAATTAGTATTCACTACGGAAGTACCTGTAAAGTAGTTCGCTGTACCACTAAAGAGCTCCTGCATAGTCTGAACATAACCTGGTGGGTAGCTGGGACCTGCTGCCACCTCCAGAGGAGAGCAGAAAAATCTGAAGGCACATTTCCATCTCTCTGCGTACATGGCCTGGCACAGAAGCGTGAGCTATGGCACAGCTACACATTTATCCAGTCTTCCTCTGGGCTTCAGACAGAAAGAAGTAGTACTTTGTGCAGACAAGGGTGCAAATATTGTGCAAATATTCTGTGCACCAGGCTGTGCTTGGAGTCCTGCTGCGAAGTGGTCTGCACCAGCTGGGCCATCTGCTGTGTGAAACTTCGTCAGTGCTGGGTGGACTGCACGTGCTGGGGTGCCTGGAGCTGCACCAGGACACTGCTCAGATCTTTGTCTTGTAAAAGCCCTGTAGTCCTCTTGAAATATTTCTACTGGGACTTTAAAGGCTGACAGGAAGCACTCTGATGTTATGTTCTCAGTGCTTCCTGGAATGTTAGAAAACAGCAAAAAAAGCTCCAATTTTTGACTTTTTTGTCCAAAAACCCAAGAATATCCTTTTAAAACAAACAAACAAACAAACAAGCAAGCAAGCATCACCCAACCAAGCAAGCCAGAGCATCAACAGCCCCTCTCAAAAAACCCCACCAAAACCAAAACCCAGAAAAAAAAAAAACCTCTTTAAAGAGGAAAATAGAAGTAAGTTAGGCTTTCTGTCTTAGCTACTAGTACTGCTGATGAAAGGGTGGAAGACTGAGCCGAAGTGGAAGGATGCAACAACCTTTCAGATAACCCATGTCTGTAGGGTGCCACGGCTGGGTCCACTTTGAACCTAAGCACGAGTAGAAATGTTTTGTCTTTCTTGTGTTTCAGATTAACTTTTCAGCTCCTACCATTCCTGGTTGCTCAGGTGGGGGTTTATGCTGAACTGAGCAGGTATCTACTGGAGTTTTATAGATATTTGTATTGTCCAAAGCCATAAATTTCTTCTTTTCTCTGTTGTTGGTTTTATAATAGCCTGTTGACCTCTGGAACCTAGCAAAATCACTTTTGGAACATTTGGAAAATTTAGAGTAATTTTCAGTGTATTTAATCTTAACAATGTTTGTCTCAGGGGGTTTTCTGATGCCGCTCGAGCACCAGCGTGCCACGGCCTTCCTAGAGAGAGTGTCCAGCAAAGAACAGCTCTTCTAGGGGCTAAGGCAAACCTCCCTGGACAGCGAGGGATTTCAGCAAGTGTAGCGNTTTAAAAAAAACCACTTGGAAAGTGAATTGACAGAACTGAAAACTAGAACTTGAGACCTCATGCTCAGCTCTTTTGTTCTTTATTAGGACTTGCTTCCTTTGGTTAACAATCCTGTATAAAAAAAAAATCCGTGAAAGTGGTTGTAACTGAACTAAAAGTAGATCCCACTTTGTCTCCTCTCTTGCATGAATCAATTCTGTCTGCAGCACATAACCTGAAGAAGAAGTGTTGCTCACAAGTTTTGCAAATTTTCACATATGCTGAAGTCAAAAGGTCTCAAACACTCTTATTTGTGTCTCAAGAGCTAGAATTGATAGTCTGCTATTTCTGCATGCTCTAGACAAGGAGGAAAATGATGGATGAAATCCACAAAGGGCTGAATTAACTTGTCAAGGTATGTTAAAATTAATCTAAATTGTTTGTAGCTGGTTGCTATCTTCATCTGGAAAACCGAGCATGTTCGTCTCTGAGCATTGGCAGCAAACCAGACCAAGGACTCTTTGTGAGGATTTTTTTTTTGTCTGGACCGAGCCACGGGACCACGTCACAGTGAGTCCAGGAGCCTAATCCTCCAGACATCCATCATGGGGCTTGGGCTCCCTGGTCCGTCCCAGAGAGAAGTTTCTGTTAGACTGGACCTTCTCTCAGCATGGGGTAAGAAGGGCTTAACAACCATCTGTGCATGCCAGCTCTATAATGCTGCTGGTGACAACAGACCACTTTATGGATAACTTATGCTATGATGGCTTCATTATATATGGAAGTGAAGTCAGTAATTATCAGCATTGTACCATATACTAAAAATTCTAAAAATTCTACAAGTCTAAATGTGATTGAAAATGGGGAAGCAAGTAAAATGTTTCTTAACAATAGGGTTCTGCAGTACCTCAGGAGCCTACAAAAATCCCTTTACCTGAAATTCAGAGTGTTAACTGGTTCACAGGACAGGTCAAAAAAATAATTGTTCATTTTGCTGTCTGTGCTCCCCTTAGTCTCCCTTTGCGCATCACACTCCTGGAAGGCACCATCATCACAAAGCCAACGAAAAAACCAGTCATTCTTAACATGATTCCAGGGACACCAGGTTACACAAATTTGCAGAGGAGCTCACTCCAAACACACATCCTAGGTGATGGGATTAGAGTGTTGTTCTCTAAGGACCAATGCTTGCAGACATTTTTAATCTATTAAGTCCCTAGTAAAACCTAATAATGTAATCTTAACTAAAGCTATGCTTGTTGTATTCATTCCACTGCAGGTGTTATCCCATAAACATCATTGCACATTTTATTGAAGGGAGGGAGATGGTGACTTTTGAACCTCTAAGCATATTTAATTGCTATTTAAAAAATTTAAACACCTTTTTATGTTTCACGTATTTCAGTTTTTCTGCCTGTCTAAAGCTGAAATAGGGTGCTGTTTCAAACATTGCCTCATGTTTATGAACAAGGCAAGGTGCTCTTTGACCATATGATATTCTACTATAGCAGAAAGAAAATAATTTTACAGAGTGTTTTTGCATATGCTATTAAGATTCAAGTCTTGATTTCTTCCCCTTCTAAACAGTGTCCCAAAGACCTGTGGTATCCTCTGTGTTAAGTGCCGGGTTCAAGAGATTAAGGGCAATGACTGGCATCTAGTTCACTTTTATTTCCATTTCAGTGCAACCTCACATCGCTATACATCTGTTTTGTTGATTCAGAAGAGCACTTGAGATGCTTTACAGTTGATTTTGACAAGTGCTACAATTTGATATGGGCAGATAATTCTTGCTGAGTTGATTTCAAAAGTACAGAAATTATAATTTTGAGTAGATATTACCTTTCTTTATGATCAGAATTTTCATGTAATATACTGTGCACTTAAGCTTCTTAATCACATTTTCTTTTTTTAAACATTACATTCTTTCCATCTAATCAAGTATTGCAAATTAAAATATTGTTCTAAATATATCTTATATTTTTTTCTGTGCACTGTGGACAGCTCATGCAAAACCCACTTGAAAAAGTGGTCCCTCCTAACCTTCTCACCAAAACTATTTGGTTTGGAATTTAATTAAGCAGTGAGACAGGACAGACTATATGGCAAGGTTGATTAATGCACACCTCCGTTGCATTTCACCTCATGCCTCCAGCACATCTGAGGTGTGGAGTAATCAGTTCAACTGCTTAGTCAAAGTGTCTTAATGTCATTATAAAATGGGCATATGTTAAAAAATAAAAAACTCAAATATGACAACATATACTTACACTACTAAATGTCATGGGCTGAGATTAAATTTGGAAAAAAAAAGAGTAAATAATTTAATTAAACTCCAGGTTTAAACACAGCAGGATTATTTAGCTGAAATATTTTATGAGGTGATATGTGAGTGTTCCATCCTGTACCCTCTGCACCCCATTCCTTTGGAGTGTATCAAAATGAGTAACCCATCATCACCCCCAGCTTCTGACTCTTTCCTTTTTTCCCTCTCTGGTCTAATTCTTTACTCTCTCCTTTTTGTTTATTTATTGTCCTTCTGCCTCAGGCATTTCTCCCTGATGTCAGTATTTACTGGGCATGAGCCTGTGCTCTCTTGTGTTGGCGGTCCCCAGGTGCCCTTCAGCACATGGATTGATGAGGGAAGGATCTGTCCTTGGCTAACCTCTGTGAACACGGCAGTGGGGTTAACTCCAGATTTACACCGTGCAACTGACAGCTTAAGTAGTCTCAGTTGGAGGTTTTCAACAGATATTCTGGCTTGGTACTTCAAAGAAATATGAAGTAGGATGGGCAGAGAAGTCTTCAACTTTCAGAAGGGACAACCATCACAGGTTTGTTTTCATCTGAAGGAGAATGGACTAATTTATATTGTTAGCAGAAAGTACTGTCAGAATGTAATCTGAGAAACAGCAGTGTTACACATCATGATTTCCTGATAACTATTCCACAGATACACATGAGAAAGCATAAGCTTCCACCTCACACCTTGGTGTGTCTCCCCCAGAGGCCTGGTGCTCCAAATATCTACTTATGACTGTCTGGGCTGGGACAGAGTTAATTTTCTTCACAGTAGCTGGTACTGGGCTGCTTTGGATTGGTGCTGAAAATACGATTGACAACACAGGGATGTTTTAGCTATTGCTGAGCAGTTCTTACACAGCATTAAGACCTTTTCTGCCTCTCACCCCACTCCATCAACAAGGAGGCTGGGGGTGCACAAGGAGTTGTGAGGTCAGGACAGCTGACCCCAACTGTCCAAGGGATATCCCAGATGGCATATGATGCATATGGCATCATGCCCAGCATATAAAGGTGGAAGAAGAAGAAGGAAATGTGGGGTGATTTTCAGAATGATGGTGTTTGATTTACCCGGTCACCATTACCTGTGATGGAGCCCTGCTTTCCTGGAGATGGGTGAACACCTGCCTGCCCATGGGAAGTGGTGAATGAAGTCCTTGTTTAGTTTTGCTTGCATGCATGGCTTTTATATTATCTATTGAACTGCCTTTATCTCAGCCCACAAGTTTTCTCACTTTTACCCTTCCAATTCCCACCCCACTGTGGGGGGTTGGCTGCGTGAGGCTGAGCTGTTGGCTGGGCTAAAGCCACGACACTGCAGGATCAGTAGTGAGATTCCCATTGAGTTCAACCGTGTCTGGGCCTCAGAGAGCAAATTTTACACCAACATGTGCACTGACTGTCAGAAGGCTGCCCTGTTGGCATGGGAGAGAACGCTTTCCCACCTTGCAGAAGGGATTGATCAGTTGAGTCCAAGGGCCTCTGGCAATTGCCTCTGACTCTATGAACTTCAGTGGGTGGTGTGCCCTGGCATCCTTGTAGGTCTCAATCTCCTCTGTCCCTTTGAAAAGAGAATTTGACTGGAAGTTTCTGAGTTTAAGCTAGAGGAGTTTCTGAAGAAAGGGGGTTTTTTTGTTTGTTTTGTGGGTTTTTTTCTTTATTTTTAATTTTCTCTCAAGAGAAGAGAATATAGCCTAGAGTTTTTAAAATATCACTGAAAATGAGAATGTGCTCGGTTGTGGGGGAGTGTTAAGGGTCCCCAAGGAGCCAAACAGACTAGCAAAGGGGAGAGAAGTGTCTGGAGTAGTGATGCAGGGAGCACAAAGCAAGCAACAAAAATAACAAAGTAGAACTGAGGCTGATATACAGAAGGGAGCAAAGGGAATTTAAAGAGCAGAGAGGGAGAAGCATATGTCCAAAAAATACAAGATTAGAACAGGAGACAAGAGGAGTGGGGATGGGAATGCCAGAGTCCAACTTCACATCAAAAACAAAAAACAAGGGTCTGAAATGGCACAGTCTGCTTGGGGGACTACTCCTTACTGGTGCAAGCAGACCCACGGAAGTTATTCAGTTATTCATAAAAGGGCTTCAGGAATGAGCCCCATATTCACCAAAGGATTTCAGATCCATGCTCATTCTGTTCTCACAGTCACTGCTGGACTGGATTGCCACACAGTACCCCAGCTCTGCCATTCACTTACCTCTATTTAGAATCTTCCTACGTGATTTTCTGTTGTTCTGTTGGCCACAAAACTTAAGAGGAATTCAAAGAAAATTTTTAAAAATCTGCTAGAAGACATGGACCTTATTCTTCTGAGACGTGCATGTGAACATTTCTGTCTAGCACAGACCGGATTTGTCCAAATTCTGCAGTTCTGAAATCTGGATCAGCATTTTAAACAAGAAAAGTAGTCAATTCAGACATAGTTTTTTTAATAAATACATTTCATTTTAGGTTTATGGTGTTAGGTGTTAATACTAGTGATATCTAATTGCAGATTTAAAACTAAATTCCTTTTCAATTGTGTTAAATAAACATTTCCTATTCTCTATTCAGAGAATAGTTTTTTCCTAGGCAGTAGTCACATTGAGGTTTATAGGGTCATATACATAAATTAGGAATTGTTGAAGAAATAAGTGTTTATGCAGAATCCACCCCATAAATAGCAAAGAAAAAGCAAGTAAGGTTATTCATGCAGTGTTGCTGATATATGTACCGGGTTCTCACAAAGTTTCCTCTAGTGTTACATTTGTATTCATATATGTCAAAAATACAATGTTATTTCTTTTTAAAATAAATTGGAAGCACAAGTCTGTGGTGTATGATTATTTTATTAACTGATAAATCAGCTAGCTCTCAAGGGTATGGAAGAAAGGTATTTATTTAATTTAAAAATAAACTGTATCCATTCCCCACACCCATCCTTTGTTAGAACTATGCACTAAGAAATTCCAATGTTTCATATTCAGGTTGCTTAAATATATTTTCAAGAGGTAAAAGAAAAAAATATATATTTTTTTAGATCTCCAGACTTCACTGCAAATAAAATCCCACACAATATGAACAAGTGTAAACATTAAGAGTGTGTTTTCAGTGGACGTGCTTTCATAGTCACATAACTTGTATTTCCACAGCACTTTTTTAACTTTCGGCACGCAAGTCCATGCTTAATGCCTCTAAACAGTACAACCTGACAGCCAGTGCGGCTGAGTGCTCGCAGTTTCACACCTATAAATTCTCCATTGAGATCCAGATGGGTGAATGACTGCACCCATATGGAAATGCCCCTCTGCATACAGTGTAAAAATTTGAATAAAAGCAGATCAAATAGAGGTTTGCAGTTTTTTTTTTTCTCTGACAAATCACAGGCTTTTATAGAAGATGTAAGAGTTGAGAGCTACTTAGTTGAGAGCATTTTCTTATCTTTAAACACTTATAAAAGAGGGTTATTCCATAATTATCCATTATGGGGACAAAAACTTCATCAGTTAGCGAATAACTCTTTTTTTTTTATCCTGTCTTAGTTGGGGAAGCCCCCTCCAATCTCTTGTTTCACTGAGCAATTTACTATTAAAAATGGATCAAAATGCCAGACTCTCCTTTATGTTCTCCTCCTATATATATACATTAAATGAAGTATCCTAGTTTAACAAAGAAGAAATATATTCCCTGGCACTGCCTACATCACACATCTGTTCTCTCCCATGCTTAGCCCAGTCTGAGTGCTTCTATAGCCATGACCAGGAAGACCATGTCTGTACTCGTGGTATCAGGTGCTGCTGTCCCAGCTGCAATTGAAAATCAGGTACCAGTTACGCTCTGTTACCTCCAACATGTTTGGGTTCATCTTAAGCCGATAGAGCATCTATGCCATAATAAAAAGATGGTAACAAGAAGAGAGGGTAGGAATGTAATAGGAAAAAACCCTGCTGGAGAAGACAAAATTAGAATCCTAGAGAGCACAATTCCGTGAGTATGTGAATTTTGTCATAGGTAGTGAATACAAGGTTATGGCTGAGATATATAGGAAAATAAATACTGAATGCTGCTCAGGAAAAAAACTTAGATTCTGATACTTACTCAGGCAGGTATCTGTTATTTAGGTCTTGGCAAAACTAGGAAAAGTTATTAGGATCTGATTCTACAATCCTTGTTTCATAAATACTCTCACAGATTTCATTATGGCCACATTGTTTATAAACCTTATTTTACACACATAGACCTAACGTTCTGGGATGGCATTTAGCCTGGTTAACTAAGACACCTGATACAGTGTGCTTCCAAAAGCAGTCCTAAGGCTTCAACTCTGATTCCTTACCAAGCTGATGAAGAGGAGCAGGCTTAT
>VZRS01008823.1:238923-261423 GCA_013398055.1 Ifrita kowaldi
GTGGATTGAATGGTGAAATGATATAACCCCTCATGTGTCATCTTTCTAGGAATAATCTCTCAGCATGACAACCCTATGCATTCAGAAGTATTCTGGAAGTTGCCATTGTATGGAAAGGTAAAGATTACTTTGATGCTGAGCTTCTGATAGACAAATAAGGGAAGGGCTGATTTGGGTCAGATAACTCGCTTGCAGTCTGATGCATGTTCAAACTCTAAGCCTGCAAAGCTGGGCTGGAAATTCTCTGGGAACAAACTTTTCCATTGTTTTCCATGCTCCCACTTCCAGTGCCAAACACAACCTGCTATTTTGAAGGTGTGTGAAAACAAGAAATAAGCTGAAAAAAAATTTACTACATCCTTCCACTGTTCAAGGAGAACCCTTCTGGGGTTTGGTTCACTTTCAAGTTTGCATAGATTTTGTCCCAAACAGCTCGCCTACTCTGCTTCTGAAGCCTTTGAAAATAAAAAAAGTAAGTTCAGAAAAACAGAAGCAGTGTTCCTAACAAGTGTATGTACCCTTTTAGGACAGGACCAAGTTTTATATCAGGAATAGGAGTAAAATAGGTCTCTGTGATGATTCTTTGAAATCAAGTGAGATTTTGTGCAGTACATGTGTGTGGTTTATTAGGCAAAACTCTGTAAGTTGAGTTTTCTAAAGTAAATTCCCAGTCTGTTTTTTCAGCTGGATAATCTGTTATATTTAGCTTTTCCCACTTCAGCCAGTGCTTGTTAAAAGTTCTCCCTTTGTGTCCATGTGTTAAGATGATGGACAGTATTTGCTGATTCCAGCTTATCTAGACTTTTAACAGGAAAATCCTGGATCAATTCAACCTGTTTGAGCCAAAAATCCTGTAAATGCCTGAGTCTGGGGAATGGTTTCACAGTAATAAACAAACACAAGTAGTTTATGGAACTCTGCTGAAAAAAAAAAATCTTCCATATTAACACATTCATGTCTGTAGCATAAAATGGCTTTTTTAAGGAAAAAAGTCTTAACCTATCCTTTGCACATATCACTGAACTGAAACTCGGTTGGAAAGAATGCCATAGAATTAGTTCTCTGTTCACTGATGGAGCAGAAATGTGTTTGTAGCTCAGGTTAGGTTTTTCTGCTCCTGGTAGCTCTAAAATATTCACATATGGCCCTTACATTTTCACTTACCATCCATTTGCCTCTATTTTCTCCTTCCATGTCCTTGACATGCTGATCTCAGCATTATATCAATTAATGATGCAGGGATATCACAGTTTCTCATTTGTTTGTTTGTTTGTTTGTTTGTTTTAACAGTAAAAAAGAGGGCAAAGTCTGACAAAGTCTCAGGAAAATCAATTTGTATGAATAATAAAGAGTGTATATAGGGCAGAAAACAGCCCTTTTTATGAAAGCCAGTTTCTTTGGACTGTCCATAGATAATATGCTCCTTAATATGTTGGTCCTTTAGCAAATGCATCCATTGGGAAAGAGAAAAAAAGAGAGAAAGAAATAGGGGACAGGCTGTGAGTTCAACAGAAGAATGCAGAGGTCAAGGAGTTTTGCCAGCATTGAAAGAAAATAGAATAAATTAGAACTTCTCTTAGTGTATGTCAAACAGCTTTGAAGTTTTAATGTGAAGTTATTGTGCATAGTAAGAAAGACGATTTTCCCCATGGATTTTGGCTAACTGATTGCCCCAGGGGCAGAATGGGTGGTAAGAGAAGATGCATCAAAAACCCATCCTAAAAAGAAAAAAAATTAAAAATTTCCTAAGAGAATTCTCAGCTTTCAGAAATGTTTTTAGGTTCCACCCTATTGCATGCTTTACTGCTTAAACAGTCATGTATACAGAACACAGGAAATACGACTTCAGTGTTTGTGTTTCACTGGGAATGTGCTTTTGGTGCATCTTCACGCTCTGTCAAGTGACAACACACAGTTGGCACCTATCCTTGCAAGACAACAGAGAGAAAAGGAACAGCCAGTTTTATCTATGATATCAGAACTCAGCAAATAATTTGCAATTAATAATTTAGTCTTAAAATGTCACTTTTCAATGTTCCCAAACTATATGTGAAACTGTACATTTTAAAAGTAGGTAAGAATTATTAGAATCAGTAAATACATTGTTGGTACACTCCATACAAAAATTACAAATAATTAAGTCAGACACTGACTCCAGTTTTTTTTCCCAGATGCCAGCCTGGCCAATTTGATCTGCTCACCACCCCTACATGGTAGCAGTGTTGGTGGTGATTTTCACAATTGATAGAAGTTAGAACAGCCCAGAGGCTGCACTAAATCACACCAGGACACAAGCAGAATTGAAAAAATAGGACTAAAATTACGTATAAAGGTTGTTGAAAAGACCTTATCACTTTTCTCCCCAGGTGAAATCGTAGGCATATGGAGACACATGAGCTGGCTGCAACTCACTTCATTAATCAAATCAATGTGAATTTCAAATTTCAAATATAATATCTGAATATACAATTTTAGATTGGTGCTGGTGTAGTTTCCAGCATTTGAATTACAAATTTGCTTTTTGCTAATCCATTCCCTAACAGAGATCAAACACTTGAAAATTCATGAAAAGCAAACATGAAAGGGTCACAAACATGGTCAAATGTTACCTGGCTGTTTAATTCAAATGGATACTCAAAGAAAATGTTTCCGATATTTGTTCAGCCCCTTCTTTCTAGTTAGCTTAAAAAATTAAAGTTAAATGGCAGACTAATACTATGTGCAAATCAAAAAAAAAAAAAAAAAGAATCAAGGAGACTTGAAGATAGCAATACAGAAGTAAATCATAAAGAGACATGAGTACATCTAGAGTCATACTGGATATCAGACTGATTCTGCGTATGTTCACATCCATAGCTGGCATTTTAACTGTGACAAAAATAGCTGTAAAATTTGGAAGCAAGTTTAAATGTTGAATACATCTACCTCCACTGTGATAATCAGTTCTTCTGTGTACTCATTGCCAGAAAAATGCATTCATACCCAAATGTGCACTGATATATTGAGCCAGTAGTCAAAGTTTACCAATATGGGTACACACTTTCTTTTTGTTTCACTGTTGCAAGTGCTATTGACAGCAAAGTCAAATATGCCTTTAGCAAAAAGGAAAGAAGTAATGGGATTCTTGTTTCTCAAGTTCTGCCTAGTCACATTCAACACATATATTATTTTCCTGCCTTACAACAATCTACAAACAGAACCTTCTCATTTCAGTTTTTCACAGGTTTTCTTTATGTGAATCTCACTGAAATAGGCAAGCTGACAGTGACAAAGCTTAGTGTCAATCTCATATGAAGCTGAGAAATGGGAATTACAAAAGGAAAAAGCTAGTAGCCACAATCAGTCCTGTAGCTACAAACGTTTTTCACTTCATCAACCAAATTTTTACTAGACAGATAATCAAGGGTGCCACCCATCACTGATGTCACTGCTATTTCTGAAGATATAAATTGCTTTATGTAACAGATAAGTTCTTACAGAAGAAAAAACCCACAATGAGAGTAACATTTTCCAGGACAAAACCCAGCTCTTCCACATAAATGCCATGGACTTCTGTTGTGCCATGACTGCGTTATAAATCTAAGCATACCTCCTCTGCTTGTACTGCTCTCCTACTTCAGTCCAAGTCAGGTTTGTACTTCAGTTTGTAAGCTTTGTTTTCATTCAATAGCAAATTGCTCTTTGCAGGTACACAGCTATTAGTGACTAAAAGATCAAGCAAAATGGAAAAAAAGGAAGGTAATCCTGCTCCATGATCTTTCCTTCCATCTGTGGAAACCTCAGCTTACAGCCCAGCTGGGATGTCTCCACTACTCTGGCAGTTTATCACTTAGTCCAGCAAATGGTACTGTTGAACTTGGTGACTCCACTCCTAGACATGTTATAGAGAAGATGCTGTAACTATTAAATGTATGTATAATAGGATTTTTGAAAAAGGAAAACAGTTTGGGGTAATTTTAGCATTATTGCTGGCCATAAAAGAGTATGAAAAATTGTGAAAATACATGTAAGCATGATAGATCATCGAAGCTAGCTTGCTCAAAGAATTCAAAATGATGGTTGCTAGACAGGTAAAGATGGAAGATCTCCCTAGTTCTTCTGAAAAAAATTGACAAAGCAAAGAAGGATCAATTAAATTCTGACAGTCCAGTGCTGCAACTAGCATGGAAAGAGTTGTTTGAGTCTTTGTGGGGTAAAGAATATTTCTATATAATTTTCTTTTTCATTCCCTGTTTTGATAAGTTTGTGTTTGTTCCTGTTCATGCAGCTACATAAAATGAAGACTTCCGTGAACAGAGACTTTGATTTTGTTTAACAGGACGGTTACTTCACAACTTTAGGATGGTTACTGCGGGTCACTGTACTAGAGGGAAGAACAGGAATGCTTTGAGTGACGACAACATTCTGTTGGGAATGAAAGCTGAGGGCTGATGTGGAGTAAGCTGAAGATTACTGGCACTGAAGGGTGAGACGCAGCAGTAGCATTCTTTTACAGGATGCTTGTTTTCTTGTTTCTCTTCCCCTGCATGGAGCAGTTCATAGCCTACATTTTTCTCTCACTTTCTCACCCTTAAAGTAATTAGAGAAAGAAAAGGAAGCAACTGGTCTCACAAATTTATTTCAATTTTTTTCCTTTCAACATACATGGGTCTTATTCAGCCAACACCTTATGGACATTTTGAGACATATTTGCTGAGCCAACATGATTGGTTAATTTTATATTCATCTTTCTACAGCCATGGAAATGATAGATAAGGAACTGGGTAAGTTTCAGGATAGTGAACAGGATAGGTAGTCTGTTTTACTCCATGCTATGGCTGAATGTTGGTAATAGAATTAAACTAAAACTAAATCATTTAGAGAAAGCTAGGTTATCTAAACTAAGTCCCATCATTAACTTATATAGTGCCATAGCTGCCTAAGAGTTGAGCTAGCTGTTATGGCTCAGAGTAGCTGCTTTCATTCTCCACTGACACTAAGCCCCAGGAGAGGACTTCCGGATCTTAAACAAGTTCAGACCACATGCCAGACACTGACATAATTTCATGTTTTTCATTTTTTATTTTTTTGGGGTGAGATGTAGGTTGCAGGTACTTTGTAGACTGGAGACTAAAAGAAATCTTATGGTTTGGCAAAGGCTTACCAGCGATGTTACTCAGTCACTCTGCCTCTCAACTTCCTGCTACAGCCACTGGACATTCCTGCTGCACATCAGTCACACAATAGCCATATCTTCCTCGATCTTTTATACAAAGAGTGCCAAGTCTTCTTAAGACTATTTTCTTCTAAAATTCTATGTGCATTATTGTATAGTTTGCTCATGCCAATATTTCTTTTCCCTTATTTCTTTGAGAAGCTGAGATGCATTTTTCAAATTCTTACATGTGCCATCTTTGGGCTGTTTGATGTTTGCTGAAATGTGATAGGAAGTGCTCAAAAATCAGGTTTCCAGCAAATGCATCACAGAGATCTGCAAAGCAATTGTTCTAGGACAAAGTAACTATTTGTGTAAATTATCCATATTTAACAGGTGTAAGACTTTCAGGAATGGGTTATTTGTACTGAGCTACCATAATCTGCTGTATTAATTATATTTTGTGGAATGAATACAGTTAACTGTGATCTACTGATTGTCTTTGTTCCACGCAAAGAAATTTAATTACATTTGGAAAATGTAATTAATAATAAATAAATTATTTTAACTGCGCAACATTAATTACAATACAATAAAAAGAGTCTAATTCCATTTGGAAGGTGTGGAAGTGGTCTTAGCAAATTCATAGAACCCCTAAAAAAGCTAAGGGTGTGACAGGTAGGTCAGAGAGCTCCTTCAGAACCTGGAATACTGACTGCATCAGCAGTCAGCATCTTGCTTCATGAAAGATATGGAAGGTAAAGGCCCTGAGATTTTAAACAACTTGTCTGGTGGCCTGTGGTCAAAGGTTAATGGGTTCCCAAAACCATTTCCTGAGAAGCTGGAGAAGAGGCTAACTATCTGGAGCCTCAGGATTTCCACTGATCTTGAGATGCCATGGAGCACCTTCAATTTCATAACCAAACCCGCGGGACGTATAGGTTGCTAACTGTGTTTTGTTCTCTTAAACTTGTTATGCTGAAACTGTCATCAAGCTTACCAGTATGGTTTCTTTCTTCTGCTGATGATAACATCTCATCATCACCAACTTTTTTGCACACAAGAATACGGTTTTCAAAAAATCCGTCTACTGATGCAGACACTTTCATAGGTAATGCTCCTGAGATCACTCACATGCTTACCATAATACTGTTTATCACTGCGTAAAGGAGACTGTAAAAGTCCTGTCAAAGCCATAATGAACACAGCATGCAAACACTCAGTTACTGGTTTAACTGCCCCTGCTGGAACCAAACACATCACAGGAGCAATGCCAAATATATCTTAAAACAGTAACTTTTGTCAATGATGCTACAGTCTGATACATAGTTACAAATCTAAGCATCAGAGATTGTAGCATCACTTCAGAACAGTGAGGCATAATCCTTGAAGGTACTTGACCAGTCAACCAAGCAATACAGTAGGATTTGTTCAAGTTAAAAATGTCTCATTTTATTTAACAATAATTTTAAACTGTATATGCAGAAAGAAGAAAGTCAGTCTTAAATACAGTGGCTTTAAATCAGAAGCCGTCCACCCTACTGCCCATATAATGTATAGCATTATTTTGCAGCACGCTCAAAGCAGAGTTAACAAATGGCAAGTAGAGCCAAAGAAAACATATTTGCCAATAAACCACTGTGTTGAAAATTGAGATAAAAATAATGTTTTCTTGTCATCTTCAACATATAATTTTTACATGCTGTCTATTATCAAATATGTCTATCTTCTGTACGCTTGCGTGCACCTACAAGCATCTAAGCATTTGTCTGCATATGCACAATCTGCAAAATGAACTGCACAAGCAAGGTAAAATTTTTAAGGAAAATGTAATTTTAAAATTCTATATTTATTGTGAACAGTGACATGAGTGCCCTGAAGATAAAGATCTAGGTAGTATAGTTGAAAATCATATTGTTCATGAAAGTTAAAAACATGCTGTGGGAGCCAGAACCATTATTTCTGGGTGTATACCTACATATTCCTCTATATCAGTACTTCTATCTATACACTGGGATAGAGAAATATTAGCTAACAATAGATGCATCTAATCAAAATGTGTGTGAATGGTATGTACTATGCACTATCATTTCTTTCTGCAATTAATTTAGAATTCAACGGAATAATATGAAGTCTTTTACTACTTAATTAAACTTTTGTAATGCCTGTTTTACCAAGATGAATAAAATGCATAAATTGTATGAGGTGACATCTAATGCACACAAAAAAGAGAAATGTAAAAAATCAGAACAGTGGGTACATTAAACTGATTCTTAATAATTGAAACCAATTTAATCATTTGAGATTATTTTATTCTAGCTGACGTAATACTGTAGCAGTTTTATTCTAATTATAACCTGTTTCATTTTACTCTGCCTTTCTAGTTAATTATTACAGTCAATTTGTAAAATGACATGGTTCCACATTTGCATAGGTCACTATTAAATAAATGAATAGCTGAAATTACTCTAGCATTGAAGTGTCAACTTTGGTAGAAGTCAAGAGGACTTCAAATGTTCTTCTAACACCCCTTAATGTGTTAATGACCACTATTAAACTGCAATTAAAAGGCCAGAGAAAAAATGCACGAAACAGTTAATAGAAAAATAGCAGAGACACAATTAAAACACTTCGGTTTTTGACTGATAGAAAATAAAGGGATATGCTGAAAGAAGTATAGTATGAATCTATGCCTAACACGACAGAACTGACAGTTTAATGATAACAAATCATAGGCTGCCTTTTTTTGGAGCATTACACGTCAGCTTGACATTAACATCAGTAGTAAACAAGACAATGTAATGATTTTACCTTGTATTTAAATTGCTACTTATTACGGTACTAAATAATAGCTTTAAATAACTTGGTGTCCAGGCTAGTGATGTACTCCGTTTGCATGAGACAGTACTGAAAGATATGTTTAAGTTTTTTGTCACCTTAAATAAAGGATATATGTATGTCTTAGCTCTGCAGCCTACCATGTTTGCATCTGAAACCTTTCCTGAATCCATAACACTGTCATTAGGCTTGTTTGCTCATGAGAGGGATGAGTAGTGATGATCAAGTCCTAACTCAAAGCAGGTCAGACTTTTGGTATCAAGTGGTGTGTGTAACTCCTAGAAAGAAGCTCAATTAATCAGAGGTATGCCAGAGCTGTCATATTAAACTCTTACTTCAAAAGCATACTTTATTGAGAGATGAACTGAGTGGTATGGGAATGGTATGTGTGATTCCAAAAGCTAAATTATATTCAACATGAAAATCAACATTATGTCTGAAAATTTAAATACATGCGTCAGAAATTTCAAAGTTATAGTTCCCACAGGAATTAAAATTTGACCTCCAAGTGCATAGGTAGTATTTTCTACTACTGTTACATTTTAATCATTCATATAATCTACATCTCTGCTATCTAGAGGAGTTATGTTTGCCATGGGAAATATGACTTCTTCATTTTCCATTATTATCTGTGTGTTGTGTATGCTCATCCATAAAAATTAAATTCATTTATGAGTTAAATCCTGTTCTCAGTTGCACTGTGTAAAACGAGGCTTGTTTTAGTGATTCAGTGGATTTAAGTAATTTCATTAATATAAACAACTTATTTAGGCTTTCTTATGCTACCTAGAAGAGCATTACTGCTCTCCCTAAAAGTTCATCTGTGATACAGCTTAGCCTATTGTAAATAGGCATTTACTTCTTAGATCAATGGACTAAATCACCATTGCTCTTTCTTACCATTATGTCTTTTTAATTATGCAAAATAAGCAAAAATATAGATCAGTGTGTTCCTGTTTTTTTCTTCTTACTTCACACAGATAACTTGTATGCTTTAATACATTCTTCTAAAAACCAGTATGAAAACAATACTGAAGTTCCCTTTCCCCTCGTGTTTATTTAATTAGGCATAAAATGTACTGTCAGACAGCCACAAAAATTGGAGGAAGATTCAAAAACTACATTGCACATTCTTATATGAGGACAAAATTATGGTTGCAGATGGCCAGCTTTTAAAGGATGTTTAGGCATTTAAAAATGTAGATAGGCTCCCAATAGGATTTTAAAAGGTTAGATTATTTAGAAAATCCTGCTAGGATGCATTTCTTTGAAGTTCTCGTACATGTGTGAGTTCATACAGTGGAGAAAAAATGCACATAATCAATGAAATAATTGGAATAGATTCAACCAAAACCATTTCATGGGCGTCAGAGATTTTCCTATGCTTATGTCTATTTGTGTCCAGATCAATGCAACTTCACTTGTTGTTAAAAGTGAGAGATATTATTTATATTGTACAACTGCTGCACTAAATTGTCTACTATTTATTGCTTCTCTGTTTCAAAATCTCATTTCTTTAAAACATTCAAGGTTCTAGTCTTGCTAAAGACTAAGCTACAGTTGAATGTGAGTGGGAAAAATTGAAAAGAGAAAGCTATTTTATCATGTTCAAAAAATTGCACATTTTTTGCAAAAAATACATCTTTTTCTGGGCTTTCTGTATTACAGAAACTTGTCTTTTAGAACTGCAAAGGATAAGAAACGTAAGTACACTTTCTTAAGGAATGTGTTAATGCAGATAATTTGGCCAGGAACTCAGGTTCACCAGAAATGTATACGTATGTGACGATATTATATCACTTCTATAGGTTCCGTACTTAACCTGCTCCTGCCTGTTTCCTCTGAAGGATTTCCCTTAGCTCCTGTCAAGGACAAAGGAAAGCCCAACAGCCCCTGTGCCACTTCTTGTTCCTTGTTGATCCAAACACAGACCAGTTTACAGACCAGATGCAGACAGGCAGAGGGGCACAGGTGCTGTCCTCGGGATGTTTTACAAACCTGTTCCCTGGCCCTGGGTGTCAGAGGAGTGCTCAGCTTGCGAGGCTAAAACAAGGATGGGCCTGATTGCCCAAACAGCACCACGTTCCACTACGTGCCAGCACTGGCCAGACCAGGGCAAGAGAAAGAAGCAAGTTTGTGTTAAAACACAGAAGGGATGTTATCATTTCAAAAAGGGAATGCTAAACTTAGATAAAGGAAGAACACGGTACATCATCAGGAGCTCTATAATGAAAATACAGTAATATTTGGGAAGCATAAGAAAGAATAAGCATAGTTTGGGCATTCTGTAGGAAATAACATAAACTTAATCACTAAAGCACAGAAACAGAGGCAGAGCAATAACTCCAGAAAAGGGAGAGGATCAAATGGTACCAGGCTTAGGTTTTCCTTTAAAATTATGTTCAAAACCAAAGTGATGTTAGTTAATTTAAACACTCTAGTTAACCCTTGATATTAGTAAACATTTTTAAACAGATGGTTTTTAAACATCAATTTGGACATACTACTAACCAGGGCTAGTAAGCACACAGAAGTGACAATTTGGTGACAAAAAATGAGCCTTTTATGTTTGGGGGAGAAAAATGTGGACCTACAAACAACTTTAAACATGTCTGGACTTTTTCAGTTTGCTTTTAGTTTTCAAAAGGGTTTTGTAAAAAACAAACCAAACCATCAAAACCCCCATCCCATCTAGTAATTGCTTTGAAAAATATTTTGGTTTACTTTCATGGCTATATCGTTAAAGCGGAACCTGATGTGGAACTGAAGATACATATATGTAGGTGTGTTTAATTGTAAAGTTGAGAAAAATGTAGATCTATTTAAAGCAGGAGTGACAGTTGTTGAGCATTGTGATGTATCATCTTGACATGAACTGAATGAGTTAGATTAGTGACTGACACTAGCAATGTCAGAATTTACATTGCAGCACACACAAACTCTGTGGAAATATACTATTAGCACTCGGAGTAAGCAGTGATGAGTAATGAAATAAAAATTGACAGTGTCAATATTCATATGCCCTCACAGTCAAGAACAATGAACTGTAGTATGTGTATGTACATTAATAAGTGTGTATATCTGTCTGTCTGAACTATATCTATAGTAACTTTAATTACACTAAATTTCAAGAAGCAACAATACAAAATCATAAGTAAGAAAAGGAATCTCAGTATGGTCTACTTAAACCCTCTGGAGTGTGATTTACTCTCTAGGTATGTTCACCTCTGCACATGATGCTGATATGCACTGCTTGCTCTATTTCACTCACCAGAAACTCATCTAATGTGCACAGCTGTATACAGGGTAAAGGAAATACGCTCTTTTAGGAGGAGATCTTCTTCAAGCACTGTTTTTCTTGTTTAGAGTCAGAGCAACAGTAAGTTTTACATGCACAGCGGGAAGGAGATACATACTTACTGTAACATACCATGCCCTAGCTATTAAAGAGTGTCATGACTGAATGGCTAATCCAGCTTGATAAAATTTGTCTCCAACCATTATTGTCTGAAATACATTGATCAAGGGACTCAAAGAATTGGGTCCAAAGTCCCTATCACTTTAGGGTGCACCAGTAGCACTGCAGATCATCCTACCTCTGGCAGGAGCGCGGACTGTAGATATCTGGCTCTGGCTTTAAGTGTATCCAACAGCCGCACCTCTGGGACAGCTCTCACATGCTCAGAAGTATTCAGGGACCTGGTCTAAGCAGGGAGCAGGTAGTTCCTTCACATTGGTGACCATGCAACATACTGGTGACTGAGAAGTTGTTTAAAGTTCCTTTTGTGACGGAGAAACCTGTTATTGGTGGCATATGCAGGTTAAATTGCCTTTTTCTCAGTGTCTCGCTGAAACCACTTTGACAGTCTCTGATTAAAGTCAATGCCAACTCTGCACAGCTACTGAAATGTTATAAGGATGAAAACTACAGTAACGTCTCAGTGCATAGATGATTATTATATTTTGCCCTTTCTCTCTATTAATATTTGCAATACCTTGACACGAAGCAGATGGAATGGCAGATTATTGACTGCCACTAGCAGTGTCAAAAATAATGCTATGTTGTATCAAGAAATTATGTATTTTTCAGTTCACTTCCATAAATACAGAGAGATACAAAATTGGCAAGAAGCTGTGCTTTCATCTTCAGCAGCCTGGAGTGGAGTCCTGAATATGTTCTCCTGGTCCACCAAAGGCTCCCACAGCAATCATTTGAGCGCTCCAGGCATATGGTGGGCAGGACAGAGCTTTAAAGATTAATTCCTCTCTATTTATTAAAAAAGCATTTTACACAACTTTGGTGCCATCTAAAATTAGTAATTAAAATAGGAAAACGGTGGTGTTTCATTGCTGTGGAGAGTACGAAGGCAAAACCTTTAAGAAAATGGAAGTTGTCAGAAAAAATAAAAACAAATACAGCGAAATAACAAAGAGTAATTGTACTTCCCACATGCAAGGGGAGCAACAGCAATATCTCATTTAGATTTCTATTTCCTCTTTTTGAGAGGAGATGAAATAATGGGCAGCTGCATTTTGTATCTGCTGTGATTTTGCTTAATTTTCCTTCTTTGTGTTGCTCTATAAAACAGTTACCAGAATCATTTATGTGTCAGGTTTATATTTCCAGTTTTTCTAATGGAGAAGTTTTATTTTAAAAGGTAAAACATATATTTTAACCTACCAGTGACATCATTCTCCACATTGGATCAATTATCTATGCCCTGAATAAAGTTTAATTGAACCCTTTTAAATCTGTGCAGCTGTTGTGCAGTGAAATAGGCAGGTGGATTATCTCATTAGTATTAATCTAAATGTTTTGTGGTCTCTGCACATTTTAATGTGTGTGGTGTATATATTTGGTAATAATTCTTTAGTTGTTAAAAATAAGATAAGTGCTACAAGAAAAGTTTGATAATAATTTATGTAATATTTGGTTCTTAAACAGGATGAATTAAGGGCATTAAAATGATGAGTGATTCCACAAAACCTATTCCAGCAGACAGAATGAATGAAAGTATTAATGCGAAAACTTCTGACCTATTTTAATTTTATTTTAGGAGTGCTCTGTTTTATGCATTGATGTTACTATCAGGATTTTAGCTGGTTTTCCTTCCAATCAGCTTAGCTAACTTAAATCCTTTTTTAAGGTTCACCAGCATCAAACATTTCTACCTCATCTTCCAGGAATCTATTTTCAAAAGATATTATTTTTTCCTAGGACCAAATTCTGACACTGCTTACACAAGTGATTCAGGAATAAAGCTGAAAAAATGGGCCAGGACCACAGCATGCATAAAATTCTGTAAAGCAACAGAGTGGTATTAGCTTGGCTAGCTGAGAACGTAGCCCATGATATTCAGATCTGAGAGTGGAGGATCCGTGGGAGTTCTGCTTGGGGACAATGTGTCTCTGAGCTACCACTGAACCTGCTGGATGCTAATGTCAGGTAGCACTGAAGTTGCTCAGTGAGAAGCTGGCCTGGTGAATATACCCAGGATTTAAAGGTCAGTTCTGTGCGTTTGCTCTAGTGCAATAAAGAGAGCACTTAGGCGGAGAGAGGAAGGCATGCTTCACATTACTGCCAGAGGGGACCCCTCCATGGGCACTGAGATGAGTCCAGCCTTGTCAGCTCCAGGGGGGAAAGGTGTAAAGTGCCACACAGGTAATCTGCTCCCACACACCGAGAGAGTTTGCTTGGCACTGCAAAGAAGGCTTCACTTGGAGAATTCATGGGCTCACTTTTTCTGCAGTATACTGCCACATTTGGAATTGGTTGATTTAAAAACTGTTGTATTTTGTCTCCATTTTCAATTTTGATTTGTACCAGAAACTTTCAAAGTTAAAACAGTGTTACAGTTAAATGTTATTTTCATTGCTCTGATCCATTTTTTAAATCTCATTCTAATCTCAGAAAGATTAAGCAGCAAATGTACAATATGCAAGAAAAGTGTAAAGGTAAGCTTGAGAGGGGGCTATGGGGAAAATACTTTCAGGAATGCCTTGTTGCCAACAAGCCATGCTGCTACATTTTATGTACCTCCCAACAGATGACTGCAGAAGCTACTTCAGATCCAGCTCAGTTGTACAGCCTGGGGGATTAGTGAAAGAGACCACCCTGGAGGTTGTTAAATAGAAAAAATAGTGTGTCTGCCAGCTGGGGGCCGATTGATTGCTGCTTGTGTGTGTAAGGCAGTGATGAGGGGGAGGTGGAGAGGTGATGGGATTTGCTCCTGAACAGTTGGTTTTGTGAAGGACTCTCACTGCCTCAAAGCTGCTGAGGCCCTTGCAATTGTCCTATAGTTTGTCCCTGTGTGGCTGCTAGATTTTCTTGCTGGAAAAATTTATGGATATATCATAGTCCTGAAGAAAATATCACTATTAGCAGTGAAGCAGCTTTCTCCTGGATGGTACTGAGCACCTTCACAACACACTGCATTTGGCTGCAAAGAGGATAAAACCCTGCAAGAACTATAAGACTATAAGGTTCTTCTCCTTACGCGAGAAGGACTTGCAACAAAAGCTTAGGGATTTCATTAAGTATTGTAAAATGGTGCATAGCACTATTTTGTTCCAGGAAAATAAGATTCTCTGCAGATGATTTGTGTAAATCATCTCTCCTTATGGCCCTGAGGACATTCAGCAGATAAAGCAGTGTGTTTTTCAGTCTTTCTAATCTACAGTTTTGTTTATAAAACCTAAATTAAATCTCTACACGCAAATGAAATGGCTTAGTTATTGCTGCAGGCAGAGGTTAGCAACTGTGGTCTGTCGTACCCTACATGTAAACACGAATTATAAATTTTGTGCATGTTTATCTAAATTAAGGGCATTTATCTGAAGTGATAAACTGTTATCTTTTTTTTGATTATACTAAATTCACTTCTTTTTTTAAACTGCTGCAAAAACTCTCAGCATCATTTGCCCAATCAGGGAACTTGAGATACCTAAACATTTACTATCTGTGATGCTGAAATTTCATACATTATTTTTGCTTTGTTTTCTGTCTTTTGATTTCTAATCTGTGTCAGAGTAGTTGATTTTACCAATGGCTGCATAGTTTTGTTAATATTCTTTTGAGGGAGATTTTTGTCAGAGATGTTTTGACAACCCTGTTAAGGCAGGCAGCTCCATCAGCTATACTTTACTCAGGGTCTTGATGAGGTGATCAAGGAGTTCTAGAACATTTCCATTTTTAGCCAAATCTCTGACTGTTTTGCCTCATCACAGTCTGCTCACCAAGATCTCGTACATCGGGTACCAGGATAATTTTGGCAGCACATCGGTGATTTTAGACAGGGGAAAAAATGCTGCAAGGAAAGTTTTATTCTGTTGCGGTAAGCTTGACATGAATCATTGCTGCTGCTGCTGCTGCTTTGTGTTCCTGTCAACCTTTTGTAAACAGGCACCCTCAGAGAAGGAAAGTGCTTTTTGAAGATAGACTTCAGGAAAAAAATAATTTGGAATTCTTACTATCTCTAAACTTTCCAAGAGGACAAGAACTGATCAGAACTGTGAAAAAACACCAAGTTTTCCCAACTGCAGGGCAGCTGTGTAAGTGAAGTTTTTGGTCTCCATTTCAAAGGACAGAGGCAGAATTGTCTTCCCATATTTCTAGACAGTCTTTGCAGAGAACAATTCTGACATGGATCTGTGTTTATCTGCAGAACACACATATTCCACAGCAGCAGTTACTGAATATGAGGTCTAGTGGAAGATACTGTCATCTGCAGAATTACTTCGGTGCTGTTAAACTTCCCCATTGTTCGTACCAAGTTCTCAAAAATGTGCTGAGATGCTGAAACTCCCTGTTTCAGAAAAGGAGTCTACCACAACAGCCTTTGGAGTGAGACAGTTTGATAGCAGCTTAATTTCTCTGTTTCTGTATTATATGTACTGCCTGGGTGATTTTTAGACTTGAGATGTTTGTTGCTTTTATATCTGTTGGGCAAGCCATTATCCACTGACCTATATTAATAATAAGAGTGATTGATGCCCGAGATATTTTAAGCCTGGTCTTGTCAATCCATTACCTTTTCTTTGGTACCCTACTGATGCAGAACAGGCTTCCTCCGCTGGAGGATGAGGTGAGCCCCTTCTGCATCAGACTGCTCCCCAAAGCCCTCTTCTGCCTCTCATTTCTTTAGTCCTCCCTGCCCTTTTTCCCCAGTTAAGCAGCTCCAGCTGCTGGTTCTCTGTTTATCTTTGCAGACAACTAGCTGTCTATTATTTTCATGCATCACTTAGCCGTTTGTATGTTCTTCATCCTCTGTGGCTGGTGAGGTACATGTCGTATCCACACATCCAGACTCGCAGAAGTTGGGACCATTTCTAGTAAAAGTATGTGAAAAGGTGTAAGTATAGTTAGAACACTCTTTCATTTGGTATTACTATAAGTGAGAAGTTAAGTGAGGGTAAGTTTCTTCTACAATACTACAGAAAAATAACATCTTACAGTGAAATCCAGTGAAATTTAGAAATTGTATTGGTCTTTTAGAGCTACCCAATTCTAAAATATACAGAGCGTCTATTTTTGCATAATAAAAGGCATTTTTGTGAAATACAAAGAGCTATTTGAGGATGGTGAAATGGCTACGGGTTGCCAAAATCTGCAGCTGGATGTGACATTCTGGAAAGATATCAGCAGGGAATTGAATAATCACAGTTCCCTACGGTCCACCAGCCATCTGATTTTAGTTTCTTCATATTTGTACACATGTTCTTGTTTATTACATAATGAAAATTTGACACATGTAAACATACTAAGTTAAGTGGGATTTGAATGTGGGCTTTAGCTGGAGAAATCCTATAAAAAAGTCTAAACTCATTTTTTTCTTTCAGGCCAGAGGATTTTAGAGAGATCAACTTTCTATGTGGCAGCTGGGCTCCCCGTGGTGCTGTATTTTATTTTATGTTTTATAGCATGTAGCTTCTAGGTTTAAAAACAAAACACACTATTCACTTCCTGAACAGACCTGAAATTGAATTAGAAAAATATTTGCAATACATATAAATTCGGAGGGAAGGTAGCATGCTATGTGATATGCCTTTGAATCTCCAAAGGCCATAGGAGCACAAAAACAAATACAACTTAGCATGGATGAGGTAAGGAAGGGTTTCTTTCACCTGTATTCCACTGGGAAGCCCTTTCCTCTCTTCTGAGGTGTTACCGAGTCATTGGTGTGCTCACCACGACCTACATGGTCCTTTAATTCCTACACTCTGACTGCTTCCATCTTGCCTCCCCATCCTCTCAAGGCTCCCAGGCTGCTTACCTTGCTACTCCTGTGTTGGCTCAAAACCTTACTTCTGGTCTTTAGTCGTTGCTATATGACACCAGCTTTACTTTTGACCATGTCTACCGTCATAGAATCACACAGAATCACAGAACATCCTGGGCTGGAAGGGACCTACAACAATCATTGAGTTCAACTCCTTGCCCTGCACAGGACAACCCCAAGAATGCCATCATGTGGCTGAGAGCATTTTCCAAACGCTCCTTGAACTCTGGCAGGCTTGGTGCCATCATCAATTCCCTGGGGAGCCTGTTCCAGTGCCCAACCACCCTCTGGGTGAAAAACCTTTGCCTAATATCCAAACTAAATTTCCCCTGACTCAGCTTCATGCCATTCCCTTGGGTCCTGGTCCTGGTAACCAGAGAGGAAAAAGAAAAAATTATGCACCCATTTTTTTCCCCTATATTTCCTAATCTCTCAACAGTATATTATACTAAATGGAAATTACTGATTTCAGGCTTTACACTAACAACATACAGAATGACCCACTCCATGTTCTTCCAGATTTCTGGGTTCTACAAATTGCACAACTTGGCCTAAAATACCTAGGGGGGGAAGAGGCTTGAGACAGTCTTACTGAAAATAATATACCTGGAAATTCAAACTATGTAATATCTCACAGTCTTCCCAGCAATATGGGTAGCTTTCACTGTTAACTAAGTATATATCCATAACTCACATACTAATGATTTAATTAAAAGTTTTTCTAAGCAAATCTTCTTTTAACAAAGAAAATTCAGTTAAACCCAGTAGGGAACTTGAACTATATTTGTTTAATTTGCTTATATACAGAAAATTAAGANACATCCTGGGCTGGAAGGGACCTACAACAATCATTGAGTTCAACTCCTTGCCCTGCACAGGACAACCCCAAGAATGCCATCATGTGGCTGAGAGCATTTTCCAAACGCTCCTTGAACTCTGGCAGGCTTGGTGCCATCATCAATTCCCTGGGGAGCCTGTTCCAGTGCCCAACCACCCTCTGGGTGAAAAACCTTTGCCTAATATCCAAACTAAATTTCCCCTGACTCAGCTTCATGCCATTCCCTTGGGTCCTGGTCCTGGTAACCAGAGAGGAAAAAGAAAAAATTATGCACCCATTTTTTTCCCCTATATTTCCTAATCTCTCAACAGTATATTATACTAAATGGAAATTACTGATTTCAGGCTTTACACTAACAACATACAGAATGACCCACTCCATGTTCTTCCAGATTTCTGGGTTCTACAAATTGCACAACTTGGCCTAAAATACCTAGGGGGGGAAGAGGCTTGAGACAGTCTTACTGAAAATAATATACCTGGAAATTCAAACTATGTAATATCTCACAGTCTTCCCAGCAATATGGGTAGCTTTCACTGTTAACTAAGTATATATCCATAACTCACATACTAATGATTTAATTAAAAGTTTTTCTAAGCAAATCTTCTTTTAACAAAGAAAATTCAGTTAAACCCAGTAGGGAACTTGAACTATATTTGTTTAATTTGCTTATATACAGAAAATTAAGAAGAAATCAGGAAATCAGAGGACTTCCAAGGTGGAAATTCCCTTTGGGAAGAGATGGTCCTGGCAACCCCCAGCACAATCAGAAGCAGCTTTTGGAGTTGCCCTTCAAATGGGAATTGCTGATCAAAAGGCATTCAAGGCAGACTGGATTTCTTAATTCAGCTTCTTCCAGTGGACTTCCCTGAAGCCCTTGCTACAAACTGAAGTTTGTCTTCCCTTTCCTTCCATTCCCAATGGAAAACCCAGAGGGAAAGTGTATTCCTTGAGTGAACCCCTGTGTTAATGTGTCAGGCTGATCCAGGAACGTGTAATCTGCACATCTCTCCTCCATCTTCACCACACTGTGCATCTAAATTTGAGTCCCATAAAGTGAAACAGAGATTGGAGATTTACTGTAATCACATGCTGACATTTTCCCACATCACTAACCTATCACATGATTTAGCAGGATTGTCAGGTCCTGCGTGAAGGAGGATCAGGACAGAAATAGCAAGGGTGTTGTAAGATGTCATGGAGGCCTTCTGACAGCACAGTGTGGGAAGCTTGCGCATTATTTGCTGCAGTCCCATCTTTTAGAAAAGCTCCAGAGGCTGTCATTTTGATATTAGCAAAAAAAGTAATTTACACTTTAAAAGACACCCAAACCCATAAATCTTAAAAGACAGTTCTGTTTTGAGCCTGAAAAAATATAAAGTTTTAGGCCTAGTTCACAAAATGTTTACAGTCTCCAAATTTAAAACTGGAAAAGTAGAAATTAAGTTTTCTGGCAAAAATATGGTTTTTACTATTCATAAGCACTTTTTTCTCTCTCCATTCATAAAACCAAAGCTAAAGAACACTTCAGAAGCCAAAATGTTTTGCCAAAACATTATAGAGGTATTCACTCTAATCCGTTTGCTTTCTTTCCTTTTCTCTTCCATTTCTCGCTTACACTCTCTGTCTTTCTCACTCTCTATATCTTCCTGTTACGAAATCATGCCTGTGACAAGAAGCTTCTCTTCCACTGCCAAGAAAGTGAGAGTAAAGGTAATAGGAGTCTTTTTTCATAAAAAAATTCCAGTGCTATCTCACATCATTAGCTCCTCTAACTCTAAGTACCAAAACAAACTAGGGACAATCAGAGTGGGAGGAGAGAACAGAACATGAATTAATTTGATGATGCTATGGTAGCTCAGAATCTCAGATTAAAAAAAAAAAATTAAAAAATAAAATGCTTTCTCTTAGTTTTGCTTTAGACACTGAAAATATCAAAGAGAGAGTTACTTTTGATTTTGATTTTGCATTTTGTTTTCATTCACTGATTTTCAGACAATTTGAGAAGCTATGCTTACGTCTTCTGGGATTTGTTAAGACATTTGCACTTGTATGGTAATGCAGCCAGACTCTAAAGAGACTGGCACTCTCTTTCATGGTCTCACTGAAAAGACTCTGGTAGGAGGGCAGCTGTGTTGGTCTCCATGATACAGAGTGTGATAAAATTGCTGAGGTAGTAATGCAATATATCACTGTTTAAAAAGGCAAAAAATATGTGTATCGCCAAAAGAAGTATAGATTTAATGACCAGTAGCAGAGAAGTGAGGCAAAAGCAACAGACAGGGAAGACCCTTCTAGCTGGTGTTTTTGGAGAGAAGGGGATTCATAAGAGTTTGCCACAGTCCTCCCTGGTAACACCTGTTGTGAATCCTCAGGCTGCAAGATAATTGCTCTCTTGGAAACACCATTTTAGTTTTCCATTTTGACCAGCTCACATAACCTTCTATCCAGCCTGGATATTTTTATAACATTCTTTTCTCAGTACAAATTCATATCCATGCTTTCCAGGTGGAAAAAAAAAGGGTATTTTCTTTTCTAAGCCATGTTGTAAAATCTCTATCGAACATCTTGCTTTCCTCCTTGACTAGGACACTTGGTCTCAAGTTTTGTCTTCATGCTCCACTGTCCACCAAGAACCAGCAGGTAAGTTATTTTGGGAAAGGTCACATTAGTCTGTTTTGAGTGGTTTGTGTCTTCTGCAGACGCCTGCTCAGAACTGAAAAATTGAAAGCATCATCCCAGGCTCAGGATCATCATTAGGCAGAGCTTGAAGCAACGTTAAACACCCAGGTAGAATTCACAAATATGTTACTCTCAAAAGAGGAAATTGTTGCTGATAGTGATCCATTAAGAAAGAAAATCAAAACTATCATAAGAAAGAACAGACAGGGAAATAGGGAAATGGAAATTGAAGCTTTTCTGTTGTGGTACCTACTGTAACATACAGACTACTTCATCCTTCTGCAGTTACCCTCTCAGGATAAGAATGGCTGCTTAAGAGCAACTAGTAGTACTGTCAGCTCAAGGGGCTCACTGATGCAAGAGCTAATCTAGCCAAGTGAAATGGCTGTGTTCATTTAAAAACAAATGGAAAACCTCATATAATTTTGTGGTCATTAATAACATTTCCTAATACTAACCCAGTCTTGTGCTTTGGGATGCAAACTGATTCCTACAAGGTTAAGGAAATAATTTTGGTTTTTTATTGGTTGGATGTATGCATTATTATTGTTTTGTTGCTTATTTAATCTGTCATTCCACTACTACAGTAGGATACACAACTTGATGGACTTATGGTGTGATCCAATATAGAAAATCCTATATTATCATGTAATTAGAATTAATTTTTTTAATTTTGCTCTCCTTTCTTACCTTCCAGGATATTAGAATTCTCTTCTTTTTCTCTCTTAATCCTCTCAATCCTCTTTTTCAAACTCAACACTCCCTGAAACCTTTCTTTCCTGTTTCCTTCTTACCCGGTTGTTATTTCCCTGCTTTGTTCTCCTTTTCAGTTATCCTATTCTCTCCGCATAATTCTTTCACCCTTATTCCACTTCTTTCTCTCTTCTGCTGGCCAGAGGGAAGGAGTCCAACAGGAACAGGCAAAGCACTGAAACTCTGAAACACATAATCAAGATAATTTCCACTTGTAATATATTTCTGCCTCCATTTTAGTTGCTTACAGTGACATTTCACTGCCTTAGTTTTTTTGTTCTGACGAGCTCCAGGCAGATATTGTGTTTTAGTGCCTGATACACTAGGAAAGAGAAGACTGTCTAAACTTTTCCTGGCTTTGACATAGGTCTCTCTTTTGGGTGTCAGCAGTTACCTGGAAGCAGGATACTATTTCAGGATTTCTCTGCAGAAATCATCCATCAGCATTGTTAGCTTCCTTCCTGCCTGTTGCACACCAACACTCAAATGACAGTCATAGCACATGAAACTACTTTCTACTTACCTTTTACCCCTATTCCTCATTCAGCAGTTTGGGCTCTTCTCATGTTCATCTCCTTACACACTGGAGACAGAGGAGGGTGAGAGTAAATTTTAGTTTTTAATCTTATTTTTTGTGATTTTTGCTGCGGGAGAGTGTAGATGACTTTTTTCATTTTCTTTTCTTGTCAAATGCCCTCTTAGCCAATGTAATTCCTCCTTCTCATCCAATGAAGCACGAACTATGTGAGATCTCACTTGCATAGAAGGAAGGCAGTTTTTCTGATATTAATTACATTTTCTTGTTCAAGATACCACGCTGTATCACCCTGTACAACTTGTGCAATGGATACTGTGATGTAGGAAGAGGTGGGTTGCTCTGTATCTCCTATATTTCTGCTTTTAGGCAAGGACATCAAAGCCAGGCCTTATGGTCCAGTTTTTCCATCTGTAAAGTGGCAAACTCTCAGAATGATATC
>VZRS01008823.1:266423-268923 GCA_013398055.1 Ifrita kowaldi
CCAGTAATGGGGGTGGGCAGGGCCTGTGCTGATAAGCATCTAATGGCTGTGAGCCATCAGCAGGAGCAGCCAGTGTGATGGGAAGAAGGGCAAGCAGCATCTCTCTAATCTGTCGAGGCATGACCCCTCTGTACGTCCCCTCTGTGTTTCACCTACATAAAGGCTGATTAATCTGCCTTTATACACCTGAACTTCTAGCCCAGAAGAATCGCCCCAATAACCAGCAATTCTCTAAGACTGCTGCAGAGATAGCAAAGGTTGATTTGCCAAAGTAGAGAAGTTCTGATTTCTTCATGATATCTCCATGAAAGGCATTACACATATCTTGGTATGTTGATGGGAAGTGTTTCAGAGGTGTCAGATGAAAATTTAATATTTTAATTTTTTAGTTTGGTTTGCTTTGTTGTTCTTTGTCACTTGGTCAGCTAAACCTGAAAAAGTAGAAAATTCATGAGTGTGCATACGTTCATGAGTGTGAAGTTGTTTGATATATAAAATCAAATGTTGTGTTCCAGTTGGAACATCAGTTAAATTGATTGAAAAAAATGTAGCACAAAAGTAATTTCTATTCCTTGGATCTTATTGTCAGCAGCATAGCAAAATTAAAGCACTAGAGCCACCTTCTGACTGCACTGAAATTGCTGCATCCTGATAATGGTGCCAGCATTAGTACGTTAAATGGAAGGGAGCACGGTACATGTATTTCAGTTCTTTGTACCATTACCTGAATGGCCTGGCTCAATAAATACTGCATTTTGCTGTAAATGTGGGTGGCTTTTTTTCTTTACTTGTGTGGAGCATTGTCACATCTGCAAACATTTCACATCATGCTTGTGGTTAGTTCCCTTCATCAAGTTATAAAAGGAAATATGATGGTGCACAATTCTACAGGGAAAGCCCTATACAGTACTTATTCCATCAGGGAAGAAGTCCCAAGTTCTCAAACCAAACAAACAACAGCCAGAATAAGATTCAGTCCAATTTTCTAAACAGAGAAATTACAAAAACCACCCCAACCGTAAATATTTTGGCTGACATTTTACTCTGAGTTTTCTATGTATGAAGTAACAATAAACCCTAACTGAAATAAACAAAAACACTTTTATAAGCTTATCATTAGCTAGATGTTATACAGGATTATTGACATTACCTTATTCACATGGCAAATCAAATCTTGATGTCTCATATCCCCATAACTTCTGATGTCTTGTAACTCCTCAGAAGTGAATAAAGTTGAATTGGTGATGAGTAGAATTTAAGCCTGTATATTTACTCAAATCTTAAAGCTTGCTGCTTACATTAAAGTCCTAGAAGGGAAAATAAACACAAATAGATTCCTAGACACCTTTTTACCCATGTTTTTTATATCTAAATATTTGAACTCCTACTCTAGACACATTACCTACAAGAAATACAGACCTCAGCGAAGGTATTAATCTGAAATATTGTAAAGTGGACTGGCCTCAGTATTACAGAGTGCTTGCTTGAATTAAATACATTTGAAATTTGTTGTTAAATTTTTCTGTTTAAAATATATCAAGCTTCATAGCACATATAGCTTTGAGTCTATTTAGTATTATTGCAAATGCTTAACAAATGTTGTCAGTATTATTTTATTAAAGTCACACTTAGGAATTGAGGCAGAATTTTACTTTGCCAAATATACAGAAATATCTGGGGGCTTAGGTTATTGCCTCTTGAATTTTATTCCACTTAGGAAATTGTTTTCAAGACCGTGAATTTTTCTAATTGAGCAGAGCTACATTCTTCAGGATTTTAATGTTAGCTTTCTTGGTACTGTTAATTACAGGATAAGAATGATGAGAGTGAGAGAGACACTTTTTCTGAATGAAAGCAAGTTGCAGCACATTAAGCACAGCACACCGTGTTATTTCAAAATGGAAAGGGAAAGGTTTTAAAAATAACTGTCGAAGGGGAAATTTTATTCCACTATTTGTTTTCTATGAATGATTCCCTATCCATTGCCAGTTTGCTTTGGGAGTGCAAAAGAAAGATCAAAACCCACAAGTTTTCTAGATTGGGTGTCTGCAAAAGCTTTACTTTCATTTAATGAAAGTTTTCTTAGTACTGCCGAGTAAGTGTACTAAGAGACAGGAAAGAATATGATACTGTATCATTAATAAAAAATTGAACTGTTATGTTTGAGGAAATAAAAAGACCAAAACTTAATTAACAAACTGAGTGGAAAAAATAACATCCTCTAAAATTTTATAGAATGTAAATTTATAACCATCTGGCCATAAACTGCTGATGTTGATGAGTAGCAAGTGAAGTTTGTATGCACAGCCAGGCTTAGGAATCTTTGGGAGTGGTGAACTTGGCATGACTTTTTGTTTATTTGCCCTGGCCTTGATTTTTTTGCAGTGTTACATGACCTGCTCTGTGAAAGGAGCCCTTGTGTTACAATGTGAAATCTGTTGCAAATATTTACCATTGGGGAATGCAGGAGCATGGAACTCTGCCAGCCAGACGAACTATA
>VZRS01008823.1:273923-296423 GCA_013398055.1 Ifrita kowaldi
TGTTGCCTGTTCAGGTGATTCTATCACAGGGATTTTATTATATGTCTAATGATGTTTCATATTTTTCTTAATCCCTGGCTCCTGAAGTCATACAATTCACTGGGGCTTGGTGTTTTCATTAAAAGAAAAGAAGTTTCTAGTCCTTAGTATGAAGGCTACAAGCCTGAGAATAGCCTCATATTTGGAAGAATGAAATGTAGCCTCATATAGTTTTTATTTGTTATTTACATCCCATAGATTTTAAGCCTCATTCATGAGCCTGGATCTCCGATTGATGACTTTTTAACTTCTATAGTCTTTTTCTGACTGTGTTTATCTATAATAATTGACTGTATGGAAAATTCTTCTATATTTCATCATGATACACAAAACCCTGTATAAGAAAATATAAAAAAATATATAAATACATATGTGCAATTTTGGATATATGGATACATAAAATATAAGACGAGAACCTAAGTATCTGTGGGCTAGTACTGACTGGACATACACACAAGGAGAGAAAGAGTCTCAGAAAAATAAGGACTCTTTTCAAACATCACTGATGATAATCAGGGCTTCCTGCCTCATGTTCACAGAGCAGTTACAGGAGTCTTCAGAAATATGCTGTTGAGTGAGAGAATTAATATGAAAAATCCTCTAAGACCAAAAACTAGTGTCTTCACTTATCTACACTTGTAGCAGAGTATCAACTGGAAAAAAATCAGTTGAAAGATGACTCCCAAGTAGTACAGTGTGGACTACGTTGACGTATCTTAATGATTTCTTTAAAAATGTCCAAATAATAACAAAATACAGTGACACCATTAAAAACTATGCTTAAGATTAAAGAAATCCCCATGATGGTCCCCACAGAAAATTTGACCCACTTCAGGGGAACACCAGAAAGATCAAGGACTATGGCTACATCATTGTTAGCTGTGGCCAGCTGCCAACCCTATCAGCTTTGGCCACTGACAGCACTTTCAGCCAGTGATGTATCAATTGCACACTCCTGTCATACACTGCACTTAGGATGTCTCCTTCTCACCAGGATTCTTTAATCCAGTCTGGTCCTATTGCACTGGTCCCCTCAGTGCTCTTTTCCCCTTCTAGGTCATGTTACCTATGCATTGCATCTTTGTGCTGCGTCTAACTCTTCCTTCTTTGGTGAGGAACATGTTGCTCAGGCACCCCAGATAATTTTTCCTCATATTTGCCTGCTGTAACAGAGATATTTCACTCATAAAGTACACACTAGCTGTCACTTGTATCCAGCACTGTATTCCTCTGTGGAGGACATGTCACCCATGATAGCTAAGCCAGCTGTCACTCAGGCACAGAACTTCCAACCGTATATCTAGGGCATGTCACTCATACACTTGAGCTGTCCCTTACACCAGATGTCCTTTAAATCTAGCACACCATTCTACATGTATGTGTTCATTACAGCTGTCCCTTTTCCCTATCGCTTTCCTCTCCTGTTTAGTAAATGTCATTCAATTGTTCACTCCATCTGTCTTCTTCACTAAGTAATCCCTTTTCTGTCTATATACTATGTCACTTAAAAACTCTATTCTACTTGTATCTTATGGCTGCCTGTTGTACCTACCACTTCGTGGTAGGTTTTCAAGAGTCATTTAGAGGCCTTAATAAGTCTCTGAGCATGCAGTTTAATACTTACCATTTGCACTTAAAATTCCTTCAATTTATCAAGTGTCTATGACAGACTAAGTTTCCTCCAGTGATGTCTTTTCAGTGTCCAAGTTTCGATAGGTGTACACCAGCAAAATGTCTCTTGCCTAGTCAGTGCTGAATTTCTTGAAGCTCCAATTCATGCTTAGGTTCGCAAAAGATTCACAAATCATGTGTTCCTCCACCTTTTTTGCTTGACAAATCCATCACAATAACCATTTGCACAGCATGTCTATCCATCAAAAGGCAGAGAGATTCTCCTTCCCCTTCAATAAGAGACTGAAAAGTATAGCTTCAAATCAGGAATATATTAAATTCTTCTTCCTCCTTTACCTTCTTCCAGCTGTGATTTAACGTGAGATCTTTCCTGCAGTGGAAGAGTACCCTAACCAGGGAATGATACTCACTTTTTAATTATTCTCTCTTATTTAATCCCTCTCCTTGGTATTTTTAATATATCAGCAATTATCCATGATAGAGTGAGATGTGAACTTCTGACTTACAGATAGACTTGTGGTTATATGTCTATTTATGGTTATATTTCATGAAGAACGTAGATTCAGATGAAAGAAGGTTTTGAGAAGAGGTCTCTTGGCCAGATGCCCTCACCAACAAAAGATACTTGCATTTTGTCAGTGTTCTTTTAACTCTTTCTGAAAAAGAAATTACACCACAAACATCTTATATCAAGGGAAAATCCCTTCAGCTGTACTATTCTTCTCACTGACTTCTATCGTCTATCTTCTGCTTCAGTTTTCTTGCATTGAGATATAGTGTACTGTGGGTTGGGTAATAAGAGACAACTGGCTGGAGGTTTGCTTTAAAATCAGAAGTCATAACCTTAAGCCCTTTTTGACAATTTAATCCTTTACCTGTGGTGTGAAATGCATATCAAGAAGAAGGCAAGAGATAAAGAGTAGTGGTTTGGTGGACCATAATTTCAAATAACTTCAGCTTTCTTGCTAATGAGCCATTGAATCTTCAGCTTTATGTTCCCCATCCACAACTCATCATTTGAGCTCTGGCGGTGGTTTAGGTCTTGTGTTTACCAAACTGGAACTTCTTTCAGGCACTTACATGACATCCTGATCTTCAAGACCCTTGTTAAAATCCTCTTTCCTGAAGTCTTGATTTCTCTAATTTTTTCAAATGTCTTCTCTCACCCTTTTTCTTCAAGTCTTTTCTAACTTCTTTAAATTCTCTTTTTTTAAAAAAAATACAAAATTTCATTATTGAACTGCTGGGCAGAAGTTGCAGTGTTTTGACAAGATGGTGCAGATTGACCTCTGAGGGAATATGCCACAAACTGTCTTATGCTGTCCCCAGCTGGGCTCAGCTGCTCTGAAACAAGTGTTAGCACTCCATCATGTGGTAAAAATTCAGCAAGTCATAGAAGCACATGGCTCTTCTGCTAAAGCAGGTTTCAAAAGTACTATATGCTGCTGTGGGGAAGAAGAAACGGAGAAGATGCGTTGAAGGAGACATTGCTGGAGGAATAAGCTCAAGATGCACGCTTGGAAGGAGGAGCTCTGTGTCAGAGGAGGTCACCTCTGAGGAACAAAGGCTCACAGGAAACTCATGTCAGGGAAACCCCCAAGAGGTTGTAGCCCATGGCAATCTATTCTAGAGCAGAGCCACATCAGGAAGAACTGAGGACCTGAAATTAACCATCACACAGTGTCCCCAAACACTTCTGCTCCTCAACACCTCACCAGAGGAACTGGGATAGACTAAGGGGAACATATGAAGAAAACAAGAGGATCTGAGGCTGGAAAGGGAAAAGCAGGGCTGTTTGACTGAAGGTGAACCTGCTGAAAGGAATGGGAAGATGTTTACTTAACATACAATTAATGTTTACTCAATGCAATAACACAAAGTTTGTGCTTCAAGTCAATAAAGTTAATTAATTAATTAAAATGACGAGAGTCAAGACCATTGTACATGTGACAAAGAATAATGACATATTTATGCAGTAAAGGCAAGTCCACAGTAAAAGAGGACAATGAAGGTCAATCTTTCCCCTTTTTAAGAGGGAATATTCTTCTACATGAAATATGCGATCAATTTGTAAGAAGTTATCAAAATACTTAGTACAGAGAAGACTTGGGTTCCTCCAGGCTATTTGCAGTCACATAACATTATATGCTTAAAATTAATTGCTAAAAACCCCACATGCCCTGTGAGCAATAAACCTATATCAGTAGGAAGGGATCTTGTGAAATATTTTGATAAATGTAGATGTCTACGTTCTTGGTGAAATGAAACATTCCCTTGATTGCTTCATGAACCTAAAAACCTAAACCTTTTTCAGTGGAACCCATAGGAAGTCTGTGGGCTTTCACGTTGCTGAAACTACTTTTGAGGATTTGAGTCTAGATTACTAGTTCATCGCTCTGATTTTTCCAAGATCAAGTGTCCTGCCATCCAGAAGCCAGTGCCTGTCCTAATAAGGCTTTAGTTTGACATCTGAAGCAGAGAAAAATCTTTACACTTGCTTACTGCTTGTAGCTGAATGTGTCTCTTCATGAATAAATCTTCATTTATAACAGCTCAAAAATTTATCCTAGAAAAATTGCTTCAAGATTTTCCAGTGAAAGCCCTTTCTGTGTAATCAGGTTCCAAAAATTCCTCAGTGAAACACCTAAGAACTGGGTGGTGTCATGCCTCTTAACATCCTCATAAATGGATAACATCAGAATTATTTCACTGAATGTGTTTATAGTGAATAAGGTTGTCTACACCTGGGGCGGGCTCTCAGAGGTGCTGACAACACTACTGAAGCTGATTGCCTCAAAAGCAAATACACATGGTTTTAGTTTATGTCTGCCTGTAACTTACTAAATGTGTTTACAGGCTTGGTCTTGCAAACTGCTGTGTGAATACAATTGCATCCATGTGTGGACCATGGCAAAGCAGAGAAGACAGATGATCTTCCTTACATGGACCTTTCCCAAATATGCACGAAGCAATTAAAAATGAAAAACCATTGGCCCCATATTTGTCTTCTCCTCACACTGAAGGCTGTTGACCTGCAGAGGTTATGATCTTTGGCTGGCCATTCTCCGCAGGTGGAACATACATGTGTCACAGTGGTTTTTGCAGTATTCCTTCATGGATTCCATTTGCCACCACCAGAGATGACTACCTTCCTTGCAGACTGAAAACAGCAGTGAGCTCTATTTGTGTCAGGAGCTGCTAAGATAGTCCTTGTCAACAAATTAAAAAGTTTGGCCATTGTCCCAAAGTTTCCACCTTGGTTCAGTAAGAGCTTTTTTCCTAAGGAGATAGCCCTCAGGGTTATCCTTGTCTGTAATCCTTCCCTACCTGGAATATATATCAAATTAATGATTTAGTCACATGCAACACGCATGATGAACTTGAGCCTGTTGAGAAGGGTTGTTTCCTCATCTGTATTTTACCAAGAACAACAAGGCCTCTGTCCTGACTGGGGCTAAGTAATTCAAAGGATAAAAGCAGTCATGAGCTTTGTTAATACTAATAAAAATATGCAGATTCTAATTGTAGGGCCAGTACTTGACCCTGCAAGTTGCAGTTCACTGACTTGAACATCTTTGATGATTATCTCTCTTAATGTGCCCTGTAATAATTTCTCTGCTTACTAACTACTATTGCGCAAAATTAAGATGCATCTGGACATTTAAAAATGGTGCACCTGAATATTTTAAGGAACTATCCAAAGGACTTTTTGAACTTTTGCAGATAATGTTAATCAAGCTAGGGATTCAGAGACTAAAAATAACCCTATACAGCAGGAAGAAAGAACTGGGAAAAATCTGGCCAATTAATTTTTCATAGATTCTAGGCATAATATTCAGGCATACAAGGGAATCAATATGCGAATATTTAGGGAGATTCCAATTAATAATTAAAAGAAAGCTTATTAAAAATAGTCAATGCTTTAAAAAAACCTAATCACTTTCTATGTTGTAATTACTGACCCAGATCTCACCATTTATCCATGCAGATGGAGTCTTAGGTCCACATGGAATGGTGGTGGAGTCCAAGGGGCTCTGCATGAACAAAGGGTTCGGTCAACGTGGAGCAAATTGTAGGAATGAAGCCTGTGTAGATAGGATAGAGTACCATGGATAATGGACTAAAATAAGACATTATACGAAGTGCTACCTAATACAGATTTACTGACTTGGAGATAAATACTCATTAAAAGTGATAGATTTCAAATAGGTTGACAAAAGGGAGAAGAAAGTAATTACTAGGGTAAGGCTTCTCAGGGGAGAGCATTATCTAGGAGTGCCAGGCAGCATCACTGTGGTCACTACTGGAATCCATGTTATTTCTAATGACAACTTTGTTATCTCAGCCATGGAAAGTACAGAAGATTCACTAATTGTGCTTGGGCACCAAAGTCAAAATTTTAAAGAGATTAAAGAGAGTAGTCATGTCCATTATCCAGATATAAAAGATATTTCCAAAGTTACAAGTGACATGCCAACAAATCCTTCTCTCTTGCAACCACTGTTGCAATACCAAAGTACTTATAAACACTCTTCTGCCAAGAGGATTTTCAAAGTATTAGTTCTGTGTTTCTGTGTTCAGACAAGTATTGATGCTGGGTAAAAATTTGCTTGAACCTCTATTTCAATTTGAAATCCAGGAAACCCAGTAGGATTTTTTAAAATATAGGAAAGAGTGTCCTTTTGCACCTACTACTGAGGATATGCTCTGACCCTGCCTGCAGCCTGCTATCTCACAAATTCCCAAGGAGATGACTAGGTGCTGGAATATAGATATGTTGGACAGTACAGCACCTACTTAAAAGCAAGTTACTGGCTCTTGGCAATAAAAGACAAGTATGAGAGGATTATCAGATTTCCGAAGCCCATAGATATGAAAAAAGAGATATGGATCTGAAGTGCAATTTTTGAAGAATTAAGGCATTTACACCCAAAGTGAGAACGATTAAAAATTTTTACTTCTGAAAATTATTGGACAGCTCTGTTCTAGTCAGAAAATTCATGTTTATAGCCTAAGTATTACAATTTTCCACTTCTAGAATTGAGATCAACTTGGGTAGGCTTAGGTAGATCCATAGTGTTGAACTGAAATTCAAAATTAATGAATAAATAAGAAATCGGAGTCCTACAAACTCTATGCCATCCAAATTCAGAGATATCCTTGAAAATGTTTGAGCATAAAAACTGTGCAGGGACTATATACATTTCCTATGAGAATGATGGACAGTGGATGGGAGGTGAGAACAGAAAAGCACTAAATGATGTAATAAGCACAAGGAAGCTTACATATAAGTCTAATGGTTGTACAACCATCTGTCATTTTGCTCTCACAGGAAATTACTAAGTTTATTGTTCAATGGGAAACTGTTTTGGGGGCAGCAGGAGAACTTGAGGCTCTGACTGCCAATCTCACATAAACTCTGGGGTCAGTGCTTAAAATGAGAAGGTGGGTGACACTCTTGATACAACCATATTTCCTACTAGCTGGCTTAGTTTTGGTCCCTTGCTGTTCCTTGGACCTTGTCTTCTTCAGCAATTCTATAGTTGTGGATAGTTATTATGCCTGACTCTGAAGTCAAGCACCAAATGTGGACTTAGGAAATCACTTCGTAAAGGACTAAGTATGGAACGGCTGCACAATGCCATGCCCAAGGGAAGGAGCATGTGGTAGAACACGACTGAGTTGTTGCATCAGAAATAATAACAAAGCCACAACTGACTCTGACAGTTCTCACTGAAGTCTAAAACTCTTCAAATTACTTTATGAATTGAGCCAGTTAAACTCATAGGTGAATAGTAACGACAGGTTACTCCAGTAATGATAAGTTATTTTTAAAGAATGGATTAGTGTTTGATATTTTTGTCCATTTTTCAGTCCCTTTGTGCAGCTGGGGTAGGTATTGCTTCAAAGTGACAGCTGTAAAGATACAAAGTGTAGCCATATATAGAGGGTATGGGCTGTAGGGGGCTTGAGTTTGTAAGGTTCCATAACTGCATGCCCAAGTGCCATCCAGCTGCATTAAGAGCTAGATCAACAAAGTGCCACATATCCCATTCCTGCTTCTAAATGTAGACAAACTTGTAGGATGCTAAAAGAACTGACAGAGGGGTCCTGGGGGTCTTGTTCAGTAAAGTTTCAGGTTTGAAATGTACCCAAAGGCCACTGCAGATGTCAATTTTGGGCAACTGTCTGTTTAGTATTCAAAGTTAAATCCTCATAGAAGACTGACGTGCCACATTGCAGTTCTTAGTCTTTTAAGCGCTCTGTTACATATACTGAAATACTGGGCTCCAAGTTCAGGGTCAAGAGCTTTAATGGAAACTTGTGCTGAAAACACTGTAGTCAGCATGCTGGGGAGACAGACCTATGTAAAAATTAAATGGAAACTGCACTGCCAGAGTGTAAGTTCTTCTAAGCACATCCAGCAACCAGTCCTTGCACCCAGGAAGAAATTTACAGGTGATAACCTCAGCAGCTTGAGCCTGAAGTGCTAAACCTTAGCAAGCAACCTGAGAATTCAACTTGGAGTTGGACACCTGCAGTGGCAATTAGTGCCAGTGTCCTTTCCTGTAGCTAGCTCTGAGTCCCTGAGAGTGTTGGCTTAAGTCCAAACTCATCTCTTGAGTTACTTTCATTAGTCAGTCTAGCTCCAAATGCGAAAATTTTCAGCAATCCTGTTTGCCATGCAATGCAGATGTTTTGGCTGTTTAACTCTGCTACAATTTCCATCATGCAAAAAATTATTTCCATAGAAAAGCAGGGGGAAATGTATGTACTTGCAATCAGGGTTTACATTCCATATAAGACACCCAAAGGTGGAAACTAAGGGCAGAAGGTGAGCAAGAATCAGATTCAAAGTAGAATAATTGTTCAACTTCTTTACAAAGCAAACACCTCTTCCATTTCTTTTGCTAATTATTGTGGACTGGGTGGGGCATGAACTGGGGAGCTGGAACAGACATGATATCAAGCAGGAGCAAAATGGCTGACATCTGTTCCAAATGTTAGCACAACAGAGAAAATGTGGGGACAGTATGTCTGAAGCAAAGTCTCACTAGACAGGAGAGTGAACATAGTTATCAATCAAAGGAGACTACAAAAAAAGGGTAGATGACAGCTATCTGAAAAGTAGCAAATGCCAGGAAGAACAAGGGCGACAAATATACATAACAAGCATCACAAGAAATAATAAATAGCTTGATTGCAAATAGATTTGTGTCTCATGGCTGACTGATAATTCTTAACTGAATTATACTAGATTGCAGAATAAACGCATGCCTTTTTACAGCATAGAGAATCCACAGGGAACAGCTGCATTTAAGAAAATTAGGCATTGGGAAAACTTCATTTAGGGGTTTCGCATTACCAAATACTAGGGAAACTGAGACAGAAACCACCAATGCAAACTAGGTTCTCTGGTGCCTAATAAAACTGTGCTATCTTACTGTAAAGCTCTCTTCTTTGTGAAGATAAAGTTAGTAACTTTCTCCATCTTTTCTACCCAATCAGTTGTTTTTATCAATCTTAAAGAAATAACATACTTATCATGATTCTACTCCTCTCTCAAACGTGTCTGAAACTAAAATTGCCAGCAGATTAGAGAATTACTGGAGAGGAGCAGACAGACAAAGGAGTGCAGACATGTGGAACCTGATTGAATAATATCCATTCCTCAGAAATACAGGTAAAAAAATACTAGACTCAAATTACCATAATCTATGGACAGATTTACCTGTTTATAACTTTCTGGAAATCACTTAAGGATTGAAAGGAGTATTATATAAATACTATCTAAGTATTCCCTCTCTCTGTGGTCTTTCAGATAAGGATTAGCCTGAGAGATGGAATGTTAGCTGTACAGAGATTCAAAATTATTTAATCTTTTTTTTCAAAAGGTTGAAAGGTCTGTTGGGCTTGCATGGCAAGGTTTTGGTAGTAAGGAGGCTATAAGGATAGCTCTGTGAGAAGCTGCCAGAGGCTTTCCCAGAGTCTGACAGAGTCAATACCAGCCACCTCCAAGACAGACCCAGCACTGGCCAAGGCTGAGCCCAGCAGTGACAGTGGTAGCACCTCTGGGATAACGCAGTTAAGAAAGGTGGGGGGGAAAAAAATGCACAGCAACAGCAGGGAAGAGAGGAGTGAGTGAGACTATGTGAGAGAAACAACTTTGCAGGCCAGTGAAAAAGGAGGGGAAAGAGGTTCACCAGGCAGCCCATCGTGAGGACCCTGATGAAGCAAGCTGTCTCCTTGCAGTCCATGGAGATCCATGGTGGAGGAGAAATCCGCCTGCAGCCTGTGGGAGACCCCATGCTGGAGCAGGTACCTGAAGAAGGCTGTCACCCTGTGGGAAGCCCATGCTGGAGCAGGATTCTGGCAGGATCTGTGGTCCCATGGAGGAACCCACACTGGAGTAGTTGTTTACTGAAGGACTGCACCCTGTGGTCGTGGTAGTTAAGTCCACCACACTATCAACCAAGGAGCCACAGGGCTCCAAAACAGCAGAAATCTGCTGGTGGGCAGGCTCAGAGGTCTAAGACCACCCTTAGGTCATGGTGAGATCTCACAAGACCTTGCTTCCCTATGTTAATTACCCTCAGTTGGTTGGCTTGTTGGCTTACCACCCCCTTTTCCCCTTTCAAGTACATGTTCCAGATAGTTCTCCTTTCCTTCATACCCCACTGGTTCCTGGTTCCCTTGTTTCACCCCTCACCTTCCCCATTGGTCACTGTTCTGTCACCCCACATCCCCTCCACCCCTTGGCCCTCAGATGATTGGTCTCTAATGTTCTGCCCACCCCCTGGTACTGCCCCATATAAAACCCTGGACCTCCTCAGTGTGCTGGGTTCTTTGTCTCTGGATCCCTCTGAGTGGGGATCCCAATAAACCCCCTGGAACTCTATACAAAGGACCTCTCCCACCTCTTTGTCCCTGGCGACGCTGCAGAAGCTGTCTGGCTCTGTGTGTGTGAGTGGCTGTGTGTATCCACCAACTCCGGTGTGTCAGAGTGTGTCCGAGTGGGTTTGCATGGCACCCCCGGGCTGCTCCGACAAGGAGCGCCTCTGGGACGGACGCGGCACTCTTTCCACTGCTCCCCCACACACCACGTCATGCTGTGGAAGGGACCCATACTGGAGCAGTTCATGTAAAACTATTAGTGAAGGACTGCCTCCCATGGGAGAAACAGCAGGGGAAGAGTGTGAAGAGTCCTTCCCCTGAGGAGGGAGCAGTGGCAGATACAATGTGTCATGAACAGGCTGCCCTGCCTGTTCTGGGTTCCCCTACACTGCTGAGAGGTGAGGAAGCAGAGAAAATTGGAAGAGAAGTTCAGCCTGAGAAAGAGGGAGGGGTGGGGAGAAGGTGCTTCAAGATGTGGTTTTATTTCTCATTGTCCTACTCTGATTTGATTGGCAAAATAATCAATTTATATCCCCAATCAAATCTATTTTGACCTTTTTTAGCAAGGTGGTAATAGGTGAAAGATGTCTCCCTGTGCTTATTTTGACCCATGAGCCCTTCACTGTATTTTCTCTCCCCTGTCCAGTTAAGGAGGGGAATGAAAGAGAGTCCTTGATGGGCACTTGGCATCTAGCCAGGGTCAACAAGAGTAAATTTCACGTCGATTTTTTATGTAAAAGCAACTAAATTTACATGTGAAATGCAAACAAATGGCAGTGAGAACAAGAGCTGTACACTGAATAAAAAGATGTAAGCAAAGAGATGAAGTATCTAATTTTATATACTTGAGAATAGGAAAGATTTGTGCAGGACATGATACGAGTCTATAAATACCTTCAAAGAAAGATTATAAAGAAGGGATGTAAGTAGCCACAACTTAGAGAAATAGGGAGGATAAAGAAAATGACCCAAAAATAAGACTGAATATGTTTAGCAGAATATTAGTAGGAGGCTGTGATCTGTAAAAGAAAAGTTGGCTTGTCTTTGAGATTCTGTGAGTAGAGATTATCTAAGGAACCAGGAAAGCAAAATCATATATGAAATGGCCTTGTGATACAGGAGCAAGGAGAGAGGCAATACTGAGAAGGCAATGAGACTTGGTGGTTTCTAGTACTGAAGTAAAAAATCCGTGTCAAGCTGTGGAGTCTGTTCAATAGGGCTGAGTATTAGACAGACATGATTTTTTCAGCAGAAATTAATTGTTTGGAACTAGAAATGTATTCATTGTCATGATGTAGCCAGGGTAAATTCCTTCCAGTTTCAGGAAGAGAATCTGACTACAAGAATATTATTCCTGTAATTACTTAGCAAAAACACAGAAGTAGATACTCTGGTTTCTGAAATAACTTCCCTCAGCTATCGTAGGAAAAACAAAAAAACAAACCTCAAACAAAAAGCCAAAGCAGAAATAGTTGTTAATACATAGGATACATTCAGCAGCACTTTTGTTTGGAAGAGTAGATTTTTTTTAGCATCCTGGCCATGTCAGAGAATACCAGGAGAGTCAGGTTAGGATCAAATAAGGCATCCTTGGCAGATTTCAGCATTCAGGTGGGAAGACTCAAATGTGCGTACTCCAAGCTAATGAGGTAAGAGTAAGCTGTATCTTACAAACCATTAGTTTCCTCTAACTTCAGATGTGTAAATCTTGGTGCACTCCTAGACCATGTATGCTGATTTATTTTCATTTGAATGGAATACAATTCACATGCTTCAAAGCCAACCCGTGATGCCAAACAAAGTGTGCTGCATTAGGATAACTGTCCAATTATTTTCAAAAAAGCAATCTCATTTGGGACTAAAAGACCTGGGTAGCCACAGCCTTATGTATCTCTCTTACATATTGAACTTTCAGGTGTGTTAGCAGTGGTGTATGTCATGCTGAATAAGGTAGACCAACACTTAGGGGAGAGGCAGGATTTTCCCAGTTGCAGGGCAGAGTGCTCTGAGCATGCCCACAGGAGAAACACTGGAATCTAGGGAGTTTCAAAACACCACAGGAGACACTTGATGAATTTAGATATCTGCAGATTACTAAGAAAGGTTTTATTTTGGTTTTTGTTTTGTTTTGTTTTTTCAGATGCAGATTTTAATGTGTATATTTCTTTCATTACCACTGCAGGTGTTAAATATAATCTCTGTATCTGAAGTTTAGTTTCACAATTAATTTTATTCACATATTTCAAGGTGTTTTATACAGTTTCTTACTTGTTTTATAATCTGGGATCCACAGATACTTAAGAATTCTCGTAAAATCTTTATGGTTTTCCTAAAGCTGACTTGAAAACTTTGTTTTAAACAATGTTTCTTTTCCAGAACTGGTTTGATCAAAGAACATTTCCACCCCATCCCTGAAAAAGTACACCACATGACAGTCACTCATGCAGATGCACATAAACTCAGTAATTTTCATATATATTTATTTGTTGTTAAGCCTTTGACAAGTCTGTCTCCTTCCAACTAATTAGTAAGAACACTACAGCCATGTCCCTGTCTCAAGCTTGTTGTTGATGGTAGAAACAATAGAAAAGATCTGATTATGGCAGTCTGTAGTCCATGATCTATAAAGGCTACAGCTGAATTTATTCTACTATGTAGCTCAGTGAACTCGAAGTATGAAGGATTTGGCTGAATATTTGTCATCTTACGTTGTTTTAAGTTCTTGAAGGTGTAGAAATAACCTACTAACAGATAAGAGTCAATTCCTGAATTAGGCATGTTCTGCATGAGTTTTTGTAGTCTTAAATGTCTTAAAGGTGTATCTAAGAGCAGCCACTCCTACCTGTGATACCCCTTCAGTACAACACATCTACCCCAGCAACTGCCAGTCCCCGCTTCAGGGCCAAATTGTTACATCACATTCCCTCAATCTTCTAAATCTTTTGTATCTCCACACCATACTGAATTTTTTTGGATGGAGCAAAGCAAAGCGATTTTATTGAGAATAGGCAAGAATGGCAACCAGAGGCTTCTGTACTTACAGATTAAAAAAAAAAATCTGTATTTTAACATAAGAGGTATCTGAGGCCTTTTTCTATGTGAAGTCTGTGGAAATAAAACACACCATCCTTCTTGGGAATGTTTTGTGATATTTTAAAACATTTATTTCAGTGCAGAAGTCCCTCAGAACAAACAGTGGTCGTGCAGTTGGAGAAAAGAAAGATGCCATCTGGGTTTCATTTGCAGCTGACTTGCTTTGACACCCTGAACAAGGCATTTAACATCCCTATGTCTCAGCTGTAAATGATAATTAATTACAGTTGTGTCCAAAAGCTCCAGTCAGGATAAGGCCTAAACACACTGGCTACTGTACAAACAAGGTCTGACATTGTCCCTGCCCTGAAGAATCTAATTTCAAACTAGATGCAGCAAGCAGATCTGACACAAAAATAAAGAAGGGAATAGACAAGAGGAAGGTAATGAAAATAAGATAATGAGGTTACTTAGGGAGCCATCAAAGAACTTGAATGTTCCAAAGCATTAATAAATTGATTAATTAATTATAATTAGCTTTCCCTAACTGCACACAACCTCTCCACCCCAGGTTTTGTGTAGATGCCATTGCAGAAGAAAATCCTGAAGTACCTAACGGAGAGTAGAGGTCAAAGCCTTGGGGTTTGAGTCTGACAGGTTAATCTATACATCAGAATAATACAAAAAGAAATGCAGAGCTGATAAATTGAAATTCAATTGACATCCCTAGGGAGACAAAGGAATATACAGGTAACCATGTAGAAAGGGGATAACAGTTTTCACTAATGTTTTATTTTTTTTTTTAAGAAACACGTTACTTAAGTGCATTTGTTACTTTATGTTATTGCAAAAGTCATAATTGAATGGATGTCAAGTTGAACTTTTATATTTCACTTGGTGAATTGTGTTGAATTCCTCAACTAGCTGATAGTAAACGAACATGTTGAAAAAATAAGCAGCAGGTCATCAAAACCTTTTGCTTTTTTTTTTTTTTTCACATATCACTGCCATCTTTTTACCTTGCTAGTGAAATGAAAACCAAGGACTTTGACATCAGCAAGAATTTTTCTTTCTCTCCCCTATATCTGTGTTCTGCCTTCTGTCTGAATAACCTCTTCTGCTATGGGCCAGCCCATGCTCTACAGAAATAAGTATGTTTTCTTGCTGTTCCAATTGCCTATTTCAGATGCAATGTTTTTTCCCTCTGATGTACTTTGACTTGACTGATTTGACCTCCACATTTTTTATTATTCTCTTCTTCCCTTAAACTTCTTCTACCTCTGTCTTAGCTGGATATGAGATCAGAAGATATCTACTTTGCTCAGGCACATGAAACACGGTATCTAACTTAATTATAATTATGCCTGTAAAGGGGACCAGTATAGCAGGCAGATAGGAAGAACAGAGGAGGAATCCAGGCATACAGCAGTGCTGATTTGTTGTGGACAACTGGAGCAACAAGGTGCTGCTCCTGCACACTGGTGAACTAGGAAAAGCAGTAGAGAAAAGGGAAGGGCTTTCTCCAGTTGTCGGTTACAAAACGGACACAGCAGAGCTTTCCCCTTTCACAGGCATAGCTGGACAGCCACAGCTTCACTTACCATGAAGTAAGGTAGAGTAAGACCATAGTCTGTAGAAATGTAGAAGGAATAGCTGCCTTGAAAACAAAATTCTTCTGCCTAAGAATTTATTTTTATTTGCATTTACTTGAGATTTTGAGGCAGAAAAATAAAGCCCCAAAAATAAAGAGAGAGAGTTTTCGAATACACTCACAAGTTTGGACATAGGGAGATCTTTCAGGAAAGCCAAAGCAGTGTGTTAATCTTGATTGCAGGCTAGAGGCTGGTCTCAATTTCTCTTTGGGAACTAGATCCTGTATGCAGTTATTCAGTGACATTTTCAAAATGGAATATATTTTGTTAAAGAAATTTGATTTCTAATAAAGGAGGTTTTTTTAAGTGGAAAAAATTAATGTTTTAATAGCTTGTATCAGTGCTCACCTAGAGTTGAAGCCAATGGCAAAATTCTGCTTACTCCAAAATGGCAAAATATAAATTTTATAATCTAGCATTTTGCTACCACATGCAAAAACACAGTTTTGAAAGATCTCAGAGGATCCACTGGGTGAAATTCATTGACTGAGAGTCAGCCCACAAACACACAGAAATTTATTTTTCCAATATCAGATATTTCTACTCCTGGTGCAAACCTTTTAAACAGCAACTTTAGATCTGCTCTTTTCAACTTCCTGCTCTGGCTGTTATTATTTCTTTGAGTGTGTTTCCAGTTGCACAGGGGAGAAATGGAGCTTGTAATTTTGGGAAATCATTTAGTTATGTAAAAAATACCTTTGCTGTTTTTCCTGAAATATGCAAGTTTATGATAAAATAATTTTTGAGACTTCAATGTACTGCCACTAATGGGAAGTAGTTAAAAAATATGAAAGTGTTACGAAATACAAGAAACTACTTCAATTACAAAGAAACATTTATATTTTGCACACAGTTTTGCCATACTGCTGACTTTAATTAGAACAGGATTCTAGACTCTGCTCTTTGGTTTAACGAATGCCATAAAATGAAGTTTATTTAACTTTCTAAAAGAAGGGAAGCAGGGTAAAGTTAATTAAAAGTTAATTACAGTGTAATTAATCATTCACATTCACTGTGTCAATGTTGCGCAGGTAATGACTGATGTCATCCTTTCTTAGCACTTCTGCCCTCTCCATTGTGGGTTTTTTCTCCAACAGTGTGTGGTGTCTCCCACATACCTTTTTTAGTTCCACCAGTATTTTCAGTGCCTAGTTCAGAAAGACAACTTCAGGAAGAAGAAAAAACCAAAAAAAACAATCCAGATTTCCTAATTTCTTTTTTACTTTTTGGGTATTTTCCTCAGGCATACTTTTAATTTAGACTTCTTATTGCTTTTTAAATTTGACAGAATATACCCATAAAATTTGTTAGTAATTGTTTCATTTCCCAGCTTGGCATGTGTAGTTAACCTTGAAAGACTGATTGGATGTTGCCTGCACTGAACCCAACCTTTACTGGTACTGCAGAGGTCACAGAACCACGCTCACTGAGTCTGTGCCTTTAAACACAAGGTTCTGTACATACTGGAATTGCAATGCTTTTACTGCCCATTAATTCATCATTAAAAAGGTGTTAACTTGTCACTCTTTATAAGACTCCAACTTCAAACTCTCTGTGGCATGAAGTTCTCTGTATCTTGCACCAAGAAATCTGAAAATCTTTTGGACTAACAGAGTATTTGTAAAATACATGCTGATTGTGTTTTTAATTGGAACAATTTATGGAGAAGAAAGGTGTCTTTCTCTACATTTCAGTTTGACAACACCATCAATAATAGTATTCTATACTTACATTATGGGAACATCCCAAGTCTCCACCTACAGCAACAATCTTTATTTTTCTAACTGTTGCACAAAGAGAGAATTCTTTATTCAAAAACTATTTGGTCTACAGTGATTGCATAATAAGTACTTATGAATATTATTAAAGTAATACAGCTCCCATCCTGAGGCACAGTACTGCACACTACTAGTGTCATCATAAATTTTGGACTTGAAAAAAATCATAGAATAGAATTAAAGCAATACGAGAGCGAGCCATCTGTTGTTGATAATGTTCATATTACTTTGGAAAATCAAACTCACTGCCATGAAACTTAATGAATGAAAATAATTATTTTCATTCATATTGCTTATATATTGCTTATATTGGAGATCTTCTGATGTTTGACAGTTTAGATGTGCTGAATGCTATGACACTTACAGAAACAAATACAAATCTTCATCTTAACAATTTAACAATTAACAAAATGTTGAGCAAATATGTGCAATAAGTACCGACATAGCCCAGAAGTATTCAGGGCCGTAGTAAGTGGCAAATTTTGCAGGCAAAAAAATGTTTTGAGTGGGAGCTTCACATCCACACATACATAATTACAAACCCAAGATCAAATTGACATTAAATCAAACATTTCAAATCAGTGAGATATCAGAACCAACGGTACCAGGAAATTCTGTTGTATCTCTTCATATTCACAAATTTTAATATGGTCTGATTGTGAGTACATTTATTTCTTCTGCTTAACTGTTCCCTGGGTTATGAAGATGACATCTTCCAACTCATGGCATAGATTTTGGCCACCAGGCTGAGAAGTAGCAGAAATGAGCTATTATCCATCAGGCAGATGTCTCTCCAGAGGAGGAAACAATGTACATTTGTTCTGTGGTTTGCAGCTGCTCAGAAGATAGCAATGAGGTGCTGAAATTTCTGCCCCACAAGGGGAATGTTGATCTAAGTCTGAAACAGTACTTGAAGACAGCTTAGTAAAACACATATAACTGGCAGATGTTTTTGAAATGTAGTATATAGTGGTTTACATTTCAGTCTATCATAAAAAAATGTAGGAGCTGCTCCAAACTCTGAGACATTTTGTGACATCCCAGTTATCTGGTTTGTCAAGTCAGAGTACTGGTCACTGCCTTCTTATGAGTGGAGATGTATGAAATACTCATGTACAGTAAGGTTATTGTTATAAAAATATATTAGTAGCACTTGGTGGTCTAGACAAGAAGGAATTCTTTCTTTTCCTGCTACAGATCAATACATAAAAAAAAGTCTGCAAAAATTAATGGAATGCAGTATATCCCCTTGCACTCACTAGTGATCAGTGCAAAAATAAAAATAATACATGTAGTATTCTGTGTCTGAGAGAAGTGCTGGGATATTTATTAAGTTAAAATTTTGAAAGTGCATTGATTATAAGAGTGCGGAGTTTCAACCTGAGACCAGTATTTCCACCACTATTTTTGAAACCTGAAAGGGGTCATGACATAACAGAAGTCAAGACTTCCAAAAACAAGAGTGTTGGTTGTGGTGTAGGTATTCTCAGTAAAGGTAATACCTTTTAGGAGAGTGTTAGAAATAGGCTGTGGGACTCACCTGTCCAGATGTTGCTGTCAGCAGAACAGGTCAACCAAATCATTCTCAATGAAATCAGCGGAAATTAAAGTTCTCTCAGAGTCCTGCTCTGCTGTCCTACTTTAGACGTATGTAATAGGACGATAGATAATAGCATAACAGTATCTGTTTCTTTCCTCTGATCATGAATGGGTGTTTGGGTTGTTAGTTCAGCTCTAGAGACACTATGGATAGGTTTTACAGTGCATCTGAAACATCCACGTGGAGGTAGCAGGTGTGGAACAAGTCTGATAGGAGTCCTGTGGATTTCTGGAGGGGCAGCAGGAAGCTGGAAAAATCATAGGAATTCTTAAATTAAAACAGGTTGTAGGTAACAGTGTTTTGGGAGTCTAATCACTCAGCTGAAGGAGAGTCCTATCCATGATGTTTGCCATCCATACAAAGACTGGAGGCTATGTCTTCATTACTGTCATTGGGTCATTTGCAAGAATAACAATCGTATCCATAGGCTTAAGTTTTGTCTACTTAGCCCTTGTATAAGATATATAATTTAGTCCATGGAGAACTAGCATAGGTCTCTGGCAACTGAAAAGCATTTTGGGCTGCTAGACTGGTGGAAAACCCAAATGGCCATCCTTCATTATGTACTGTCTCTGAGTATGGCAATCTAGTGGGCTGATGTTGTAAAGTAAATGTTTCATTCAGGTGACTCAGATAATGTGCATTTGTTTCACAAAAATGAGCAGGGCAGTTTATGTCAGAAAAACAAAAATTATGCAACATCAGGCACAAATGTCTGCAACTGCCAACTAAATGAATCTGCAGGGAAATGTAAATGCAGAAGCCATTAAAGACTAGTCAAGGTACTTTTTAGGTCTCTAAAAAATAACACTGAGCAGATCAGTAACAGAGCCCTTCGTAAGCTGCAGTCTCTGCAGAAACAAAGAACTTCTATTATATTTATTATCAGATAGCAGCATTCCTGTATTGAAATCCAAATACAACAGAAACTTCCCTGCCCTGTGTAGTTATTTTGCACATGAATAGGGGCTCTGTTTAAGATCAGCAGGGTACGTACACCTAGAAGGACACTGTGCTTCTGAAAGTTAACTAGGAAACCGTTGACTCAGACTCTGCTGATGAACATCTCATGGCATCAGGCTCCAAGAGTCTTCATTTGCAGTTTTATTTTTTCTTCAGCAGTGCTCATCTAATTTGTAATATAACCAAAGGGTTAGTGTGTCGTCAAGTATGACAGCACGCATGTAATAAATAATGCGGTATTACTGCTGCCTTTTGTGAGTGACCGAGATATGGACCCAGACTGGCAGGAAATCTGAATCGTTTATTCAAAAGAAATGAGCTGGTTTCATACACCTTTTCAAGGCACGGTATTTCCTTACATGCCAGTTCTCACTACGTGACCTATCCCATGATGCCACATCAGCAACACACTTTTTTAATGTCGTTCTTTGGGGTGATCATGTGCAGTTCCCCCATCCGTCAGCTCCCAGCAGGCTCCTCTCCGTAGGGATCTGCCATGTGACACCTCCTTCCCCCAGGGTCCAGTGGGGACAAGCCTCTGTGTGCCACCATGTGCTCCTTTGTGCTGCCATGTGCTCCTTTCTGCTGCCATGCGTTCCTTTCTGCTGCCATGTGCTTCTGCAGGCACATCCCACAGCCCGCAGCTCAATTCTATCTTATCTCTCCCCACAACCTTTAGAAAAAAGTTATTTTTGCTTGGAAACAAAAATGCACGAGTCCATTTCTTTAAGTTGGGTATTTTAAATGGGTATTAGTGGTAGTTGCAGTTATTCATTGCAGAGCAACCCACCATGAGGGGAAGACCCACGAGGTCAGTGCTATGTGTGAAGCCTGGCAGATGGTGCCTATCCTAAGTGGTAGGTTTGCAAACATTCCCTAACATGTCATCCACCATTCTCATGAAATCTACCTAGATTTCAAAGCCAAAATCTGGAACAACACTTGTCAATATATCTATTTCAATTTTCATAGTATGTTCGTTTTCATTTCTATCTGGGGAATAAAGATAAATTCCAGAGAGGGATGATGAATGAGAAAGAAGAAAATTGTCTTGATCCATATGTTTTTCCCTTGCATAATGGAGAATGAGAATCAACTTTAAAGTAACAAGAAGGGTAGATCAAAACTTTCCTTTTTACTTCCACTGATCTTCATTTCTGTTTTTATCTTTCCCTGCTTCTTCATCTTCCCCCTCTTCCTTTTCAAATTATATACACTCTCACTCATAAGTTTCCATCACTCAGTCTACAACTGCTTGCTGGCAGACATTTACTTTTCCTCACATATGCATTCTTTCCACCAAAAACCAGCTAACTTTTCTGAACCATCCCTTCCCAAAAGCTGCCAGTCCAGGCCATTTGAGTCCATCCTCAGCCCATTTCATTTCTTTATACATATGCATACACCCATTATCTGACACCTGCTCCTTACAGTGCAAATGTAGTCTATCTTTCCATGGAGAGGGTCTCTGCACATCTGCTGAAAACTTGTCTTTTAGCCAGTTTCCCCCTCACCCCATCACCTTCATTCCAATCCAGACTCTTCAGAATGGTTTCCACTGGGCTTTACCAAATCCTTGTGTATAAAATTCGTAGCCTAGCCTAGCCTAGCTTAGCCTAGCCTATACTAAAGATTATGCTGGGGTCATCACCATAACATTCAACCGCCTTGTGGACAACTAAAATGAGAGCTAGGTTTGTCACATTTGATTTGCCAAATGAAGTGACTGTATGCTGTACAGGTTGTTCTGGTAAACATTCTTCTTTTAGGAATACATTTCTGCTGGATCTGGAGGAGTAGAAGAAGCAAACCCAGAATATGTATAGCTATAATTACACAAATGCACAGAACTCTGTGATTTGTTCCCCCTAATCATAAGCTTGCACTGTTGTGAAACCCTGTTGATAGTCACCCTATAGCAGCTCATAGCAGCTGTCACATTAGGAATTGAAACTCTGCTAATTAGTTTCAGTATCCGTTGTCATGTTATAGCAGCTTTCAAAGAGCAGGACCGTGGTTCTCCCTGCATTTGTTTCTCAAGGATGCTTCTAAGGGCAGTTCTTTTCCCTTTCCTGTGGTAATTGGCTGATGTGTTTTTCCCCTGGTCTTCCTCTTGTCTGGTATAGAAGTTCCTGATGAAGTGTGCAACACACTAGTTGGGTGACTTGAATTGCTGTCCCTGAACAGACTTTTTCTGGAAAAGAAACAAGAGACTACCTGGGCAGAATAAACTACAGAAAGAGTCTGGATGAAGATACACATAGGTACTGATGGGTTTTCATTTCTAATGTTGATTTGTGTCAGAAGAATCTCAGTAGCACAATACCCTATGCTAGTCTGCTCTCTCCGACACCAGAAAACATAGTTGTAGCATGTTAATTTTAAAAAAGAATTTATTTCTTTACTTCCTTTTAGATCAATTGGTACTGATTTATAGACTGTCTTTCCAGTAAGCCTTTTTAACCTGTCTTTTACTCACCTTACTCTGTAATGTTAGGCTGTTTGGAGCTGCCACTGATGCCAGAGGAACTTAAAAAAAACGCCACAACTAATGTGAGACAATAGTTTAAAAAAAAGCCTTGGCTTGTTTACTTTTACTTTTGTCATCAGATTAGTTCTCTGCAACTTAATGAATGGATACATGGAAGCTGACAAATATAAAACTTCCTCAGCTACTTAGACAAAGTTATCCTGTTACTGTCATAGAACATCATTCATATCAAAATGTATATCCAGCAGTTTCTTACTTAGATTTACTATGTAGAACCTCAAGAAATTACTTACCATTTCAGGAATCAAAGGCAGTAATGGTTTCTTTGACGGCTTTTACTCTTTTCATTTTACACTCTGAAGTTTTGAGGTATTCGGATATTTTTTGCTCAGTGTATATGTGCTCAGGAGGTACACG
>VZRS01008823.1:301423-309200 GCA_013398055.1 Ifrita kowaldi
GCCTTGCTGATTCTGAAACACATTTTTAATCATTATTTTTTTATGTTTCAGAATTCTTTAGGCCATTCAATTTCCCCTATTGTTGAAAGCTGTTTAATTCACAATGCCTTGAGTACAGGCCCGTCATCTATTCTATAGTGACTATACCACTTAATAATGGAATAGTGCATCAAAGTGCCACTTAGGTCTCAAATTGTTATGTATGACTGTCAAAGCGGTGAAAAAAGCAAAAAGAGGAAAAAAAAGGGAAAAAAAAGAGGGAAAAAACCCCCCTTGATTTGTCTTTACTACTGGAACGTGAATTTGTCAGCCAGGTTTTGAAATCACAACAGCATTGCTTGCATCCCCAGCGAGATGTCGAAAACTTGACAGGTACATATTTTTTCAACTACAAGCACTTCTATAATGAAAACTAAATACACAAATCTTATTTTTTTTTTTTGCTCTTGACAGATAGTTGTTGCCAATGGGATTTAATGTTCAGGTTTGAGTTGTCAAGAGAAATAACCAATAAGCAATCCAAGTAGTCAGTATACAGATATTCAAAAGCAAAATGCCTGGCTTATGTGATATACTGGGAAGATTTGAGTGTATAATTAACTAACTGAGGAACCAAGGACACTTAATCTTCCCTCTAATGGCAAGTTCAACCCATCACTGCCTCTCTCTGGGGGACAAACTGTAGCTTGTTTTCTGGTCACCAGGGCCTTTGGTTGTCATTTTGCTCTTTCTTATTCATCATATCCTTGAGTTCTGGCACTGTTTCTTTCATCGCTACTCAGACACAGTAAGAATTAACAAGATAAACTGTGGTTCATTTCTGAAACTCTATTCATCATCCTATGTATTTTTAAACTGTGACGGTTTATCTGCCTGCCAACTCTGTCCCAAAACTATCTGCTTTTCTTTCAGAGCACAGAAATGGAATATGCATTTGTACATTTGTTGCCTGCATAAACACAGGTTTACAATGTGTACACTGGAAATCATCAACAATATTTTAAAAAATGCTCTAATATCAGTCATTTACCTCCAGGCTATCCACTCATTTATATGACACTGCATGTGTGTGTGCATGCATGTGTAGTATTTATGTGTAGGGGAGAGAAAAAGCAGGCTGGTGCTAAGGGGAATGGAGTGTGGAGGAGGCCAAATATCTTTTGCATTGAGCAGCTCCCCCTCCCAAGCCCCCATCTGGGCTCTCAGCAGTCAGCAGGAGTGAGCCCAGAGTGGCAGGAAGTGCCAACAGAGAAATACTGCTGAATTCAACCTTTGCATAGAGGTGACCAGATAGCTCCAGGTGTGAAAGCCCTCTTGAACACTCCCATGGGATCAAGTGGACCCCCAAAAAAAGTCCATTTGCTTAAGAAGCTCTCTGCTCACAAAAAGACAATGAAAATGGCTGCTGGGCAGAATTGAGGGGGAAAAAAGTTCAAATCAAATCAAATAAAATAGCTTTTAAGATGCAGGACATCCAAAAGAAGAATGTAGCACAAGAAGAGAGTAGTATGTCTAGTGCTTTCTGGGCCACATGCCAGGCTTGCAGACCAGGAATCAGGGGCATCCAACTGCTCTCCCTGGGTTGATGATCTCTGCATGCACAGATATGGGACATCACACACAGCTGATCCAGAAGCCTCGGGCCGCATGTATGTCCTAATGCACCTCTTATGAATATTCACACAGCAGGGAGTGTAGTAGTGATTTTGTAAACCTGTCAGTACAATTATTCTGGTTACCAAAGTACTGATTGTTGACTCAGAAAAATGTATTGCTTGGTGTGAAGAAGTTTACGAATAAACAGAAGAGGTCTCCACGGAAAAAGCAGAACATGAGGCACATAGGTAAACCCTATGTGGGGCTTAATGTATGCATTGTGAGCAAGGATAGTCAAAGTGAAGGCTGACACAACTTCTTTACTTATTCTTCTTAAACCACTACTGTCACTTGTGTACCATAAATCTGTCTTAGTTCATGGATCATTGACACTGTGGACCAAAACGTTTAAGGTCGCTGGTATCAGAGTAGCTGGTGTGCTTTGGACTTGATCCTGAAAGGTGCTGGGTCCCTGCCAGCCAGCTTCAGCAGAGCACAGGCTGCTCAGCAGCCCACAGGATTGGACCTCTGCTCTCTGTCGTAAGGAGCTTTGCCATTTTGCTTGGAAAATATTGCACTTTTTTTAGGAAATCTGCTTTCTGAATGGGAAAGCTGTGCCCTTCTTCAACTAAAACGATTAAATCTTGAATGTCTATTTTTATCTAAACTGTAATTTGTACACAAATTTTTTGTTTTGAAACAAATAAGTTATTGAGCCCTCATGAACAGCAAGAGACTAGAAATGTAATTGGGACCACTCTTTTTGATAGTCCATTTTGATATGCAGATTTATAACATTAAAAGATCAATTTTCTCCAGTTTTGAGAAATTAGAAAAAAGTTCATTAGACCTTTCCAAAGGGCTGAAAGAGGATTATGATATAATTACCAACAGACCCTTAATACACTGGTAGAATATCTGACATCACTAATCTAACACTGGAAAATTTACTCTAGAAATTTTTGAATCAAAATATGCATATTTGTCTGTTTAATGCAGGTACTTTTAAGCATTAATTGTACCTGATAAAAAGCTCACACCCTGACTGATACACATGTAAGAGGTACTGTTGTTGTCTGCAAGTGTGGATAGCTCAAGGTTATATGACTGGGTTAATAGGATGAGACTCGTGGTTTAACACTCAGGCTTCTGACACACAGCCATAAAGATGCTGAATGAAATACAACTGGCTGTCTCTTCCTAGGAAGCAGTCTACAGGCCTCTAGTGATTGTTTCAGAAGTTAGAGAATATTAAAGGTCCTACATTTCAAAGTGCTTCATTTGTAAAAAGACTTATAAGTGAAATAGCATGGAAGAGACACCCACATGAAGAAAATCTGTGTTTAAATATTTATCTGATGGTTTTTATTTTTAAAAACATAATATTTTGTACAAGAGGAAAAAGATAAGAGAATTATTTTCATGAAACAACTGATCTGTATCTAATCTGTATCTAATCTGCAGAGACATATTAATATCAAAATAGACTTTCTGAAAAATAAGGCGTAGCAAAGACTTCATAATATATTTGATTAATCAAAACCCAAACGGAAAGTTCTGATTTTCCCAGATGCTGATGGCTTAAAATTTGCTTCAGGGCATGATAAACCATGAAGCACCAAATGCTTGCATATATTTTATAATACACCAAGCTCTCAAATATTTTTGTAGAAAGATCCATCATTAATATCTTACTGCTTCTTTTCCTGGCCTGCATTGTATGGACATAGTATCATGAACTAATTTCTGAAGAGACATTTTCTTTTTTTTAAATTCCTTTTAGTCTGCCAGGCCAGCATGCTCGGTACAGAACAGATAGCAGGTGATGGGGTTTTTTTAGCAACTGCAAATAAGGAGCTGGAGCAAGGATCCTCAGCCCAGGTGGCTCAGTGGTTAGCCAGAAAAAGGATACAAATAGTGTTATTGTGTGCTCCTTCAGTCCAGGATCCATTTTATTCCAGCCTGTTTTGCTGACTTAAATGACATTTGAGAATTATTTTAACTTATGTTAAAGACTTGTCCACAGACTACAGGCTGTTCTCTGAGCACCATAGTAAGTGAGCAGAAAAAAAATAGAAATTATGAGAGAAGAGTGATTCTATTTGAACCAAAGTCTTTTATTTTTTGCATCACAAATTGCAGAAAAACAGAAGATCCTGCTAATAAATGTTTATTTTGCTCAGTTAGAGGTTAAGTATTTTGTCAGTGGGTGCAATAAAATGAGATACTCAGCATCTGCAGAGTGCTCTCTGGAAGCACTCGTAACTTGCAGATGTTTTATTGTCCTTCTTTGCCACCTCTGCATATACTGAGTGGGAACGAATATTTCAGTGTTGTACACATGCATCAGTGGCAACATTTTGGAGGAGAGGGTGGGAAGGGCAAAGGAAGTGAGTTGTGAGCTAACCTAGAGAGGGCAAATCTGTCCATCACTCCACCATTTAAGCCAGTAACTAAAGAAACCATCTGAGGGACCATTTTGCATCACAGCATAAAGGGAAAAAAAAAAAAGTAGAAGAATGCAGAAAATTAAAATGCTTCATGTTATTTGGCTTCTTGTTTAGATATGGTGTTTAAGTTGGATGTCGTACATGGTAACAAGGTATAGCTGCTGTTCCCTGTTAATCATCTGAAGTATTGAGTCAGCTCTTTCTTAAAATTAGCAATGAATTTATTTTATGTTTGATACTAATACATGATATCTTTTGACACTTCTCAAGAGGGGAAAGTTGCCTCAGGTCCCAAGTTAACATCACAGGAGTGTTGAAGCCAAGGCTAAGCGCACTGCCACTGTTGCCCTTGTATTGGCTTCATATGTTGCCTACGTCCCAGAATTAGACTTTCTAAATATTTAACTACCTAAATGTATTAGTTTCCACCCCCCCACCCCCCAAAAAAAGGACAGAAAGAAAAGCTGGAATAAAAAATTGAGAAGCTCGAGGAGGAGCTAAAGCTTTTACAGACTATCTTGTTTAAATGGCATCAGATACTGTCCAGATCTTTGTCAATATCAGTGACATTGTAAACTATAGTATATTAAAAAAAAAAGTTACAATCTACACTGGAAATAGAAAACAAGGTCAAGGGCTGTATTTTAGATAAATACTTTATTCAAATGTGGCCAAATTTAAACAAGGTTCATTCATTCCCTCTTCTAAGCTCCTACAGAGTCTGTTAGGCAAAATTCTGTTTCTCATATTTTTTATTTTTATTCATTATTGCTCACATGAGTGTCTTGTGTCTTGTTAACCCTTTCTTATGGCTTATTTTAGACACTGAAACAAACCACTTACATTTTCCAAGTTATGAGAAACAAGAGTAAGAGGGGCAGGGTTTGCACATCTGACCTTGAAAACAGGGCTGGTGTCTGCCATGCTGAACTCTAAACTAGCAATAATGAAGGAGGCTCAGACTTTGTGTCCAAGTATCCAAAAGACTAAATGTATTCCCCAGCTCTCTTGTCTGCTGGCATCTTTCACTTCCTCTTCCCACCTTTCTGTCCCTCTTGAACCACATCTGGCTTCATCCACAGCTGAAGAATGTGACCTTGGTCTCAGGTTACCCTAAATGAAGTAAATGAATGCAAGCTCAGTCACTAAGGTTTATTAGTAAATCTGTAATTAATCATTATGCGCCACCCAGAATTATTGTCATTTTTATCTCCTTCGACATACCTTTTTATCCTTTTATAGTCCCCCCTTCCTCCTACAGTTTTTCCTTTGTTTCCAGTGAGTGATCTGGCTACCTTTGGGGATAATCCAAGTTCAGAGTGAGTTTTACATTCTAACTTCAGATCTTACATACTGGAGATACGGGATTTCTATATCTGGCAGTACAGGTTGCCTGGGAGATTGGTAAATTCACACTATGTAGATGAAATCAGATTCATACTTCTAAAACAGTATTTCACACATAGAAAGGTATTATTCTGATCAGTGGAAGTTAAAATTAATGTTGAAAGTACTGAGCTGAAGTTTTAAAGGAATGAATGTAAGGAAAGACAAAACAAACTTTGACTGTTGTTCCCAGTACATTCAAGAGACTTGCAGTCTCTTTGAGCTGCTACATAAAATTGCCATTTAGAAGGAAAAAGGTAAGTGCAAAATTGCCACAAATATGTGGGACATACCAGAGAATGTGGAACTGGGTCATTGTTTTAAAACAGGAACATTTCAGAGAGATGCAGAAAAACCCAGGATGCAGGAAAGAAAAGGAATGAAAAAAATGGACAAATGAGGATTTGCTCAGAGAAATTGTTTAATTTTAGAATAGGTGGAATAAAGAAAAATGTTTTTATTTTATGGAGTTAACAGAGGATATTGCTGATTATTTTTTACTTCATCTTTTTGCAGGTTACTCATTTGAGGGGGTATATTTTCTTTTTGATAACAGCTGATCCAATCAGAAAGGACTTTTGACCTTGTAAAAACCTTTGACTTTTACTTTTTATGATGTAAGGACCAGTTCTTATTTACATTCATCCCTAATCAGACCCTACAGGAAAATTTAAGGATAAAAGGCCATCAGGCCCTAGAAATCAGTCAGGTGGACAAGAGGATACAGTTCATTAACTCTGCTGCAGTACAAGGCTGGTGTACTCACCTGTCTCTTCACATCTACCTCCCAGTTACTCCAACTCTTGTAGTGAACTCACATGAAAGAATTATAAAGACAGGCACTATACATTAGGCGTCACCATAAGAAATGTTTTCAGACACTCCAATAACTGAATAATGATGGCGGGGGATTGCAGTGTTGTTCAAACCGAAGTCACAAGTCAGCTTTTGCAAGATGACTAAATGAAAAGCTGTGATGATAGAGACGTTAATTTATCAAAATTCAACAATGTTCTTGCAGGAAATACAAGGCTCCTGTGTGAAAAACTTGAGGTTGAAGTCCTTGCTCAAGTTAAAACCAAAGTGTGATAAGTTTCAAATGGGCAGGATTCCTCCACAGCTTCCTACAGACTCACACCCAGGTAGCACTGAGTATCCCCAGCTCCACAAAACAGGGAGGTTCTTTGTGCTAATCCTGAACGACCACACTACAGTCTGTTGAGTTGATCTGTGTCATCATATGTATTATGCTGAGCCAGGTTTAGCCCTGCAAGATGGAAGAAAGGATCCCTAATTATGTGCACTATTTTTTCCCCCAAAGCATTTCTAAAAATTCAGGAAGGAAGAAAACATTAGAGTGCACAGATCTTTCTTTCTTTNCTCTCTTTCTCTCTTTCTTTCCTTTCTTTCCTTCTTTCTCTCTTTCTCTCTTTCTTTCCTTTCTTTCCTTCTTTCTCTCTTTCTCTCTTTCTTTCCTTTCTTTCCTTCTTTCTCTCTTTCTCTCTTTCTTTCCTTTCTTTCCTTCTTTCTCTCTTTCTCTCTTTCTTTCCTTTCTTTCCTTCTTTCTCTCTTTCTCTCTTTCTTTCCTTTCTTTCCTTCTTTCTCTCTTTCTCTCTTTCTTTCCTTTCTTTCCTTCTTTCTCTCTTTCTCTCTTTCTTTCCTTTCTTTCCTTCTTTCTCTCTTTCTCTCTTTCTTTCCTTTCTTTCCTTCTTTCTCTCTTTCTCTCTTTCTTTCCTTTCTTTCCTTCTTTCTCTCTTTCTCTCTTTCTTTCCTTTCTTTCCTTCTTTCTCTCTTTCTCTCTTTCTTTCCTTTCTTTCCTTCTTTCTCTCTTTCTCTCTTTCTTTCCTTTCTTTCCTTCTTTCTCTCTTTCTCTCTTTCTTTCCTTTCTTTCCTTCTTTCTCTCTTTCTCTCTTTCTTTCCTTTCTTTCCTTCTTTCTCTCTTTCTCTCTTTCTTTCCTTTCTTTCCTTCTTTCTCTCTTTCTCTCTTTCTTTCCTTTCTTTCCTTCTTTCTCTCTTTCTCTCTTTCTTTCCTTTCTTTCCTTCTTTCTCTCTTTCTTTCCTTCTCTCTCTTTCTCTCTTTTTTTTCCCTTTTCATCATTTTCTAATGGATACTGCTTATATAGGGGTTAAAGATAAGAAAATACAGATTTAATTCCTATAATGTTTCTGTAATCAATGCTTTGTATCTGAACAAAAGTGTAAAGAAGGGCATAAATGCACTAAGCTGCATTTCAGAAATGACATCGTAATTGCAGGACTGCCTGTCTTACCTTGGCCTCAAGCATTTACCAGGATTTAAATTTATTTCAAACTGTTCTCCCAAGTCTGCCTAATTTTTTTTTTTT
>VZRS01008823.1:309266-367444 GCA_013398055.1 Ifrita kowaldi
TTTTTTTTTTTACTTACAGCTATATTTAACTTTACCCATCCAATAAAAAAGAAATAAGGGAGCCTTTATTATCTCCCTGGATTTCTGGGTATGATACCACATCATAGAGAAGTGGTTATTAGAGACAATGGCCTACCAAGGTGAAGTTTGTAATAAAGCCTATTATGTGGTTTCACCATTGACACTAATGGAATGTAACAGTGATTTAGAATGATTTAATGGTTCCCAGGTTGTGCTCTAATAGTGCTCTTTATATTATGATGTATATCACAAAACCTAATGTGGCTGTTGTGATATATTGACAGTATTCATGCTGTTTCATTTTTTTAGGGGAATTTTAAAAACTGTCAAAAAAGAAAATTAATAGGTTGCAACTGCGTTATTTTCAAGGGGTCTGTTTTTTAAATGTATGTGCATAAATTTCTATTGGTGCCATGCTTAAGCTAATAAATTCATTTGCATTTTTATCCAAAGTCATAAAAGTGGAATGCGTGCATGCATGCATCTGTGTGTGTGTGCGTGCCTGTGTGCCAGCTTGAAGCCTTGCTTTAAAAAGATCATCCAAAATTTGTTTACAAAATGGTTTTAATGGTTTCAAATGCTCATGAAAGAGGAGTGTAAAAACAAGTTTTCTTCTCATAGGCTGCAAAACTACACTAATTTAACAAAAAGGAGACAGCAGGGGGTATGACTACAGATTCACTCAAAAAACATCCAGACCCTCCAGGGTCAGGTGGCTTTTAGACTTGCACTTAAAGTCCGGAATTTAAATAAAAACACAAAGAAACAAAGGAAGATGTACTAGAGCTGAGATACCTTTTGAAATTGTTTGTGGGCTTCTCAGCAATGCCTGACCTATTAGCTTTAAGGCATTTCTGGCTTCAAGTAGGTTAAGGAACAGCAGGAATTTTCTTGCATTTTCTAAGTTTTCCCCCTCTTTTTGTAATTTAAAAGCATACATCATGAAATATCATTGCTCTAAAGATCAGCACCTTCCAAGTGTGATGATGAGCTACCATTGAAAATACCCAAAGAAGAGTTCTCTCTGAAAGAAGGAGTTTCATACCTGGCTATCCTGTGAATGCCGGAGCAAAGGTCCCTGGCATTTTTTCTGATAAGTGTTTCCTTCCCCATTCACAAAACTTCACAGTTTTCAAAATTAGTTTCCCACACTTTCATGTTGAAACCATGCACAGATCTTTTGGAGGGCAAAAGAAGGTAGGGACCATGAAACTGATTGCTGCTGCCTCGATTTCCTCATTAAACACTGCAAAGGGAGCAGATCTTCTCAATCCCCACTCAGGCTAAGATGTCACCCATTTCTGCCCCTCACTGGTAATGAAGAAGGGGAAAATGTCACTTTTGGTGACAATGGAAGAAGGACAAACATAGAAGCCCTTACCAGTGATGTGGAGGGGAAGAGGACAGCAAGGAGACAGCTGCCTGGCAGTCAGTGTGCCATGTCACAAGAGACTGTCCTGCACTTGTGTCAGGGGAGACTTCAGTGTCTTCTGTTTCTTTTGTTCTCAAATCATCTGTGCCTTGTGTTGTGTGCTTCAGCTGCCACTGACAAAGCTGAACTGGGAAAAGATGGAGCCCCTGAGTCCCCGACTGGTAACAGGGAATGCATTATCCCTTCTCTCCTGGCGCGTGAGCATTGCTTCAAGTACCTTCCACACCCACTGGTAGGTGCTGCTGGGGCACCACTTGCACTGCTGAAGTGGGAGCAAATCCATGTGGATTCATGTTGCACCCTCCTTTTGGAGGTGCAAAGGAGAGTAATTAATTTAAATTACCCAGCTAAATTTACCCCAGGTGAAGTATTACACAGGTTCCCATGCTGATTTAAGTACTATTCCTCAAGAGGGAGAGAGTCACCATGATCTGGGAGGAAAAGTGATGTGAGTTCTCAGAAAGGACATGGATGGAGGTGAGCACAGATTTTGGCCTGTCATCACCGTATCAAGAACTTCCTAAGCACAGAGAGAATTTGTTCCTGCAAAGAGTCTTCTTTGCCAAACTGTGCCATTTACATGGCACTGGCTAATTGCTCTGTTACAGGGCACTTGTCATATCCTGCTTCAGCTTAGCTTACTTGTAGAGGTTTTTTGGTGTTTGTTATTTTTTTCCCCATGAAAACACGAGCTTGTGATAAAACTGCCTGTGAAGAGTTCAGCTGGAACACAGCCAGCCATCTCCTGATGGGATCACAGTTTGCCTTGCATGTGCTTCCACCCTCATGGCAAGGGAATTCAGTGAACACAAAAGGACAATTTTCCTCTTTCTCTGATTCATCCTCTAAAACTGTCCACAAACCCATAATTTTTCAAGTGTAAAAAGTATGTATAGGCTGGAAAATGGGTTTATAAATAGAACCTTACACTGAATAATGACTTTGGGGCACTGAACTGAGAGAGGACAGGCAGAATTTTGGAGAAAGTCATTTGGTTTTGACACTGAAGTTATTTCAAAGTTATAAGCAAGATATTTCTCAGGAGAGGTTCTCTCTTTTTCCTTTTTGTATTGTGTCATCCCTGTGGAGAGCTTTGTGGACTCATAGAGAACCAAATTAGGCAAAGTGCCTGTTATGTAACCTCATGGTTCTTTAAAAATAGTGGGAGCATCACTATCACTAGAGCTTCACCCTTCCCAAAGTTTATGTACAGCACATGGAAAGTGAGGTTAGGAAATAGTGGAGACCATATAATGAAATATAAAGATCATTTTTACAGCAATGCATTGAAATTTGCATAATTATTATCCCATTTTGACTTTTTAACTTTAGAGAATCTATGTGGGTCAGTTTTCCCTGTTTTAATTAGCAAAATCAAAATAACAAAAAATGGCAATTTCCTTTTTTCAAGCTCAAATGGACTACTCAGCCTGTAGCAATAATTATATTTTTCAAATGTGAGGTGCCTAATTTAAAATACGGGATTCCCAGTAGCTGCAGAAGTTTTAAGGACAAGAAGTGACAGAAGCAAGCGAGCCTTTTGTTCTTAGCTCTTCCCAGCCGAAAGTCCTCTCAACATCTAAACTTTGTGGGAATTCTGTCACTCTTGTAAATAAATTTCTGTGTCAGTATTATTTATTGGAAAATATTTTACCCACTGGGGTAAATGAAGAGCAAGGCTAACTAATCAGATTACTAGCACGCTTATTCTAATTTATACGTTCCATGGTTAGCCTTTAAGCCACAGTTGACCTCTTATTTTTTATATTAACTGGAAACCATTCATCAAGTGAGTTACCCCTCTCCTTTCAAATCCACTTGTATTACTAAAAGGTTGAGTAAAGACCTCTGGGGAACAAGGGCAATTTTTGACATGGATCTCAACAGATTAAACTATGCAGGGACAATATAGAATACATTGGAGCAATAACATTATCACATCATAGCCTGATTGAGAGGCATTTCCTTGCATTTTTGTCCTTTTACCACAAGCCAATAGTAGCCACAGGCATTTGACTGGAGAGCCCGGAGGATTGACAGGCCTGGCAGTCATTACACGCTGGATTGAATACTAGATTACTCCAAAGTGGCTCAGGGTCAAGGATCAGTGTGTTCCCTTTTGGCACTAAATGACTTTAATATCCTTACTGTATTAGTCAATTACTTTAAAGCTGCTGCTCTCTGAGCTCTCTCTGCCCCCCTGCAGTTTACTATGGACATTTGAATTGCTCCCATACTTAACCCACACATCTGCTTTTAGCTGTCAAAAGAATAGTGCTACCACTGGAGCTATTGACAATGCAAAATGAACAGAGATACTTGCTGTCAGTGTCAAGTGGCACTCTCTTTCCATTGTTTGTTTTAAATAACTCCTAAATAATGCCACAGCGACACTGTTCCTAACTTACGAAGAATCCGATGGCGGTTTACAGCCTACCTTTAATTTAATCTCAACATGACCAAAACAAGCAGCAGTAAATTATTCTGTCCACACAGTTAGTTGTTTTTTGGGGAAAAAAAAAATGTTTTCCAAAGAGCTGAAGTACTGTGGTAAGGCACAAAATGAAGGGTTGCTTTCAACTCTTGCTTAAATTTCACAAGAGTCTCTGTGACTATAGCAAATTACACTGCACTTCTGAATTTATTGGTGCAACACGGTGAAGAATTTTATATCATGGCCACTGAACGTTAAAAGGTCTGGCTTGGCTTGGTGTTAAACCAACATGTCTGGATTAAATATGAGCAGAACTGATCTGAATTTTAAAACTGCTTGAAAGTCATGCCTTTAGTGTTTTAGTGAAAGTGATATCACTGCACATGAAAGCACATCTGTGCTGTGGGGCCCAGCTTGTGTGTGGTGATGTCATTGGGTTAAAATAGCAACTCAGGACTTTACAGCTAGATACATACAGAAATAGTTTTCCTTTACGAATATGCCTATTTTCATCTGCATGAGGATAGATGGGCAGTGCATCTTACTGGGAGAGCTGTCGACCGTGTAGTTTGGTGAGCCCATGTTGCATGCAGACAGTCACATTTTTCCTCTTTTTGTATTAACCTATGACATGAGTGTAAGGACTGGTTGCTTTGCTCTTCTTGTGAAAAACACAACTAGCGTTTTGCAAGGAATAGCACCATGCCAATTGCTGCGTGCATTAAATTGATCTGCTTTTTGGACGATCTGCCATGTCAAAGTTACCTTTCTTATTCTTCAGAGAACTGTTAAATATCCTAATGAGAAAGGGCTTTGGACTCTTCATTTAGTGCATGAAAAAAAAATCAAATTTTGACATACAAGGTAGGTGTAACACAGGTCATTGCTATTAGGAATTCTAAAAGATATGATATCCAGGCTGCCCAACAAATTTAGCAGCACAGTGTCCGTTCTGACCTGTTTGCCGATGACAAGGCCAAAGAAAAATATAATCCACTGTGCACTGTAAGCTTCTGGAAGGCCGTATCAGAGATATTTTAGCTCCTGGCTTCAGCAGGAAATTTCAGTGGAAATTAAAATTGCTGTGTTAGGAAGTAGATGAAACAGCATTTTGAAAAAAATTCTCAGTCTCTAAGTGCCTGTCCTTGTTATTCAGGCTCTTTAGGAATATAAATATATTGTAGGTAACAGAGCACTAACAGAAAAGCAGATATATGATCAGTTCTAAAATACATGCACACTTGTATATTTTTCAATACACAAAAATACTTCATATGATGAATTCTGAGTTTTGCCATTTCAGGTAGATACTGCATGTGTTCTTACTCCAGGAAGGCAGACAGACAGTATGATGTGGACATTAATATATATTTCGTTTGCAGTGTGCCTCAACTCAGTGGCTAAGCATAATGAATGGTGCCTTGGGGAATGCTCTGAATAATTGTGCTAATTTAAAATTTAGTCAGCAAAGGACCTTAAAAAACTTGATACCTCTTGGTAATGATGCATCATTAGCACTTTTCATTCATTTATATTTTGTTGTGTTTAGGGATTTGGGTATTCAGGAGAAGAAAGGTAGTCTGACAAGAGAGTGATTGAATCAGCCCCCTTGATACCTGGGAGTGACAGAAGGTGAAGTACTGTAGCTGCAGTTGACAACTACTTTAATATGAGCCACTTATAAATATTTACAATTCATAAGTCAATGATGAGCTTCTGTATGGCACATAAATAATACCATAAGTATTTGGCATATTTATTTGGAGTCCGATCATTAGTTGGAAGATAGCTTAGTGTTAAAGAGTTATGGAAACATTTTCAATTAGAAGAGCTTTCTTTGGAGACTGCAGTGCACAGCTTTGAAGAAAATAAAACACATGAAACAGGTGAGTTCACACTTCTAGAAAACTGCCATTCTCTCAACTTAATCAGGGGAGCAAAACATCCAACTCCAGTGCAATAACATGCATAAGATTAATAGAAACTGGCTCTCGATGATTTACTTGGCACAGACACCGTAGCACTTAACATATGGCCTTTCTGCAGTACCACGATAAACATATCAGAATCTAGTCAAAAAACACTGAACCCTATTTACTGCAGGAGTAATTGTGTTGGGAATATAATTCCTCTTGTTAAGGAATTCTACTAATAAGTTGATTTTGTAGGCTAAATGAGACACCTCGGGTGCATGATTTTGGTCTGACTGCAATAAAAGGTTGACCGGTTGAAAATTAGGCATCTATTGACTGACAGATTTCAATATTTTTTGTTCAAGACATATTTGTATGCAAACTTTTTTGTTTGTTTCTCATGTTGAATGTTGAACATTGTTGAAAAGAGAGGGAAAAAACCCAAGAGCCCCACACTCCATAAACCACAATCAAATAAAATGAAAAAGCTTACAGAGAATGCATCCTTTTTTGGGGGTTTATTTCTTTTTAAGAAGCTAAAATATCTGTATTTTCCTAAATTATTTTAGACAGAATATTTATCTGTAGCTTCTGCCTCTTTATTATGAGTGCATGGTGCAGTGAGGAGTGCTAAATACATTCATCAGGAGTGAAAACTAAATTGAAACATTCTGGAGTATATTCTTGGATACATAAAAAGATAAACTAATACTCAGCACAGGTAAAACATAATAACTTATTGTGTTTGTGTGTCTAATTTTTGTGTTTTCTGGACTTTTTCATCCATATTTTTTTAATATAACAATGAGGTTTTAAATGACCACTTGGGATGGACACTCCTTTCTTTCCATCCTGGTGGGTAATGAGAGAGACAACACCTCCAGCCATTATTCCTTCGAGTGCTGAGTGGGAGTGCAGTTAACTTTGATAGCATAGAAGTAAGTACACCTTTTATTGCATAGGAAAAAAAATGTCGAGAATAACCTATTCAGTTTAACATTTTCACAGAGTAATTACACATAAAATTAGCTACCATCAAACTTTTTAGCTACTTTTCCCAATCATATTAACTGCATACATACACATTTAATCTCTAAGCGTGGAAGAATTATTTTAACTTGGCAATATCCACAGAAACAATCTAGAGTGATGTTTTTTTCCATTTTAATTGTTGATAATTTTGGGTTTGAATCTCAAACTATAATTTATTTTTTGGATACTAGTATAGAAAATCCATCTGCAATGTCTTGCTCATACCTGCAATCACCCATTAATGCAGTTTCAAGTATCAAAAAGGTGTCTGTTTTCTGTTTAATTTTTTATGTTCTTTTGTAATAGGAGTCTTCTTGTCATGGATCATCCTGAGGTATGTAAACAACATACGAGCTTACTTTGAATGATATATAATCTCATAATTTTCTCTCGTAAAATGACATATACAAATCAAGGAGCTAAAGTGTGGAAAGTAACATATTTTGGTCTTGTGACTAATGGTAACCTGGTGCTATTGAATTACTGAACTGTGTCTGAGAACTAATGAGAAAAATTTCCCAGGGGAATCTTTATCCAATGCACTTGGAGAGCACCTTGGGGACTCATTCCGTGTCTGTCACCTTTCCCGTCTCATTGACACTCAGCTTCTTTACCACCATTACACTGTGCAACCATTTCACTTTACACCTCACGATTAGAATATTAAAAGGAGAGAATACTACACTACTTGCTCCAGATAGCAGAGTTGTTTTTGACACTTAAAATAGAAATTGTCACTGAAATATCACAAGGACATGACTATCTCCAGCTCCAGAGCTCCCATAGAACATTTTAAAGCTCAGAGGTGTATTATTTTGAAGCCACTCATATTTTTTCATATTTCTTAAACGTCTTGGTTTTTCATTTCTTAATTAACAATGAAACACTTAAGGATTTGTCATGTCATGTGGACCACAAAAATGATTTCTCTTAGGTAAAATTTGCTCCTGTCATAATAGCAAGGACTGAGTCATTGTTATTGATTATATAATGATGAATTTTTAAATAAAGGAATAGAAATGTCATTAGCAAAAATATATCATTTTCCATGTGGTAAATATTTGGTCAAGACTTGTGAAGTCTAAAAACATAGGGAAAACTCTTCAGTGCATCTAAATGGCTTTAGTTTCATTGATTTAAGAACACTGCTGATTTCCCTCAGAGAGGATTTGTCTCATATATCTTACATCCATATTTAGAAGAGGTTTGGTATGTCCCGTTAGGGCCAAAACCTGCCTTCCTGTGAAAAGTTCCCTCACTGAAGTGCACAGAACTACTCTCATGAGTAAGAGCAGGGAGGATTTGGCCTCAGGGAATAAAGCTCAACTTTAAAAAGTTTGAAAAAATCCAACTACATTTTTTAGCTTAAAAAGTGCTCTAATTTCACCTGGTTGGTGATTTCAGAGAGAAGCTAATTAAAGCCAATGGAGAATTTTAAAAATGAAGAAAAAAACACAAATTAGGACAGCAGGGGGAAAATAAGTTTCCTAATTATATATAACGAGGATGTCTTCTACATAGTGCAGTAAATGTTCACCTTTTCTATAATACTGAGATTATGCTGATTTCTGCTGTGTGGCCCAGGGTGTACATACAGCTGCATGTACCCATCGCACAATTATTTGATTTTATTAAAGAGTTCTAGTTAGCCAAATGTCCATGGGGGTCACACACTGTGACTTGGGTGGAGACTGAGAAGTACTGAACATATTTGACTTTTGATGATATTAACAGAACCTTTTGCCTCCAGTGGCTGGTTTTGTCACTTCATTTTGTTGACATTGAGGAAGTGTGGGAAGGGGAGATTATTTTGGCAAGTATTAGCAAGAAGTCAGGCTATATGCTGAGTTTGGTTTTGTCTTCTGCCAAAAAAGATCTTTCCATGGAATTGAAGAAAACATGCTGTCATTCCATCCTGCTTCTTCTGAAGGTGGTGGGATTTCTGCTATGGACTCCTTAAGGACAGGCTGAATGCAGTATTTTCTTCAGTAGTGGGCAGCCACTGGTGCGGTAGAGTAGATCTCTTATGTCTTGAAAATATTCTAGTGTACCTATTTCAGCCTTGCATTATCAACAGCTCAGTCTTTCACTATTGACTCAGCAAATATTTTTTGCTGTAAACAAAATGAAAATGCACTCTTGGGGTTTTCTAGAGGATTCTGTCCCCTTCCCATGAATTCTGAGTTTCAGAGGAGAGGTAAAGTAAAATTGGAGACTGACTTAAAAATTACAATATTACTGATAATGTGTAGGGAATAAAAAAAAAACCCTGAAAAACAAACTCTGTCAGGAAGTATCAGTCCTCTGATGTTTGATGCAAGCCTTTGAAGGTGTGAAAAATACAGTGATGATGATGAATAGGGAAATAATATTTCGATGTTCTCTTCTACTAAAACGTACTGAAAATACAAATGTTTTAAGTCTTATTTGTTTTACCAGACTGAGTTTAAATAATTAGAACTATGAATAGTCATGCATGTCTGTGACAAGTGAGGATGAAGCACTTCTGTTCATGATCGCCTTCATCTCCACTCTGCATCCATTCTGCACAGAGGGAAATAAATGAATAAGAAGCAAGATTGTGAAGATCTGTGTTACCAGCTCTAGCCTGTTCACCTTTACCTTTCTATTTTGAATTGCAGGTCACTGTACTTTATTCCAGGTTCAAACCAGAACCTTTGTCTGTTCTGTTGCTTTAACTGGTCTGAGATCTACTATGCATGAACAGAATGTGAAAGAGGAAGTTAGTTTGTGGTTATTTTAGAAAAGCTTTTGCTTTTCACTTCAGAGTGCATAATCTTAAGAAATAAAAGTCTGTGAGCTGGTCTATTTAACCTTCCTCTATTTAAATATCTAGATTTAAGTAAAAAAATATGAGAGGTATTTTCGGTTGTTTGGCTTTGTTATTTTTTTAAGCACTAACATACAGTTTACACGTCCCTGTCTCTTCTTCTACATGGCAAAATACAATTCTTTTGAAAATATGTAGGGGAAACACTCCATGTCAATACTTACAACATCAGGAGACAGGTTGTGAAGTGTATTTCTTTGTCTTTCTCAGAAAGATAATTATGAGTGTGGCAGAGTAAGAAATCCTTAAACTCCTTGTTTTGCAGGAACCATGTGAAGCAGATACTTTATTCAGTATCATCTTAGTACTGCTACAGGCAACCAGCTGTTTCAGTAGAAGCTGAGGTTTAATATGCACGTAAACATTTTCTCGGTGACCTCTCTCCCACCCATTAAATTTCTTACTACTGTCTCTTATGAGCTTCTCAGGAATAGTTTTTGATTGTGAGTTTATGAGGCTACGTTAAAGCTTCCTAATGGTTTGGATACCCAAATCCATGACTTTCTTATGTAGCAAAATATCAACTAAAACCTGAGGGCAACTAACATATATGTAAGTACTACTAATTCCATGAATCCTTACTAGTACACAACACTGATTTGCAGGGAGAGTAAGTAAAATTAGGCATGTTTTATCGTTTGGCATTTTACTTTACCACCTTGGACTTAAAAAAAAGCATCAACTTTATGTAATTTATATCTCATTGTATATATGCATAGATAGAGAAATATGCACTTTTAGAATGAGTCTCTTAAGGCCAAGAAAGTTCAAATGTAATCCTCCCACTACCACAGATCTGTGTGCAAATTTCCGTAAGTCCAAGTAGGGATGCATAAATAGAAGCAGCAGAGCATCTGACCCATCACTCATATTCAGGACGGTTACCCTGTTTCGGATGTCTATGTTAAAGTTACTCTGTTTTGAGCAATTCAGTTGAGAAACTGTGAAGGCAGGGAGTTATTAAGAAATGTGTTATATGAATGTCCATGGGGAAAGGGAAAAAATGAATGCAGAACCACTTCCAATACCTCAGTGTCCACAACTAATGCTATGGTGGACAGCTGAGACAAGAACAGACACTGTGCATTGATGAGACAAAAACCTTGCTCTGAACTTTAGCAGACTTTTGAAAGAAAAATATTTTAGTTCTAACCAGCATTTTTTTAGGAGTCGAACACTCTGTTGTGGGTATCATGTATTTTGCCTAACAAAGTGCAGTGCTTTGAAGAAAGCAAATCATGTGTTTAAGCCAAATTGATGTCTCTCAAAATCTTTCTCTGCAAATCCAAGTCATGTCTGAATGTCTTTTTTATTCTTTAATATACAATTGAGAATGTGCAATGAAGCACTAATGTAACTGCTTTCTAGTGCTAACAGCAGGCAGGTCTGGCCAAGATAATAAATAAAGTTTATACAGTTTTCATAAATAAAGTTTTATATTGTTCAAGGGCCTGATTCATACTATTATCTGTCATTCCTTTCAGTTTTTAAGATTTTATTGCACCGAGCTAGGAGCTTAACATGTACTGTTTTGATCATTCATCCTGATCTGGCTTGTCACAAACAGCTAAAAGTTCTGCCCTAAATGCTTTTGATGGTGTCAGTGCCAAAGCAAACGTGGGGTATATGTTTACAGTCTCCTTTTTATACATGTCTGGGGCAGAAGAGCTATTGAAGCAAATTACTTCTCACCCACACAGAGGGTATTTCTTCAATGTCACAGCAGAGGTCATTGACAGGGCAACACAGAGAAGACAGCTTCCGAAGAAGAGTGTGCTTACATTTTCCATAATGCTCGTCCAACTTTTCTCAAACACTTTCAAGAAAAAATATATTTAACTCTTTTATAATTAGCAAATGCAAATACAAAGATACACCTTTAAAACTTTAAGAATCTGCAATATTATATGATGTTTGCAGGAATAACCATCACATGCCACCATAGTCCTACAGTTCTGGTAACAGCTGGAATGATAGATCATTTTTGTGTTTTAACAATAAATATTTTTAACTGCTAATCTATTCAGGGAGATATAATTTCTTGTTGATGTTGCTATACTGACCTCTGCAGGCTTTGGAAGTTTGGAACATTGTTTACTGCAGTGACTGCTGTGACCTATGCAGCTAAACGAGTCTGTAGCACCAGAACCCTTGAGGGCTAAAATACTTACCTGAGACCTGTATTTCTTCTTAGTTCTAAATAACAAACTGCAAAAGAATTTAAGGTAATGATTTGAAATTAAATGCTCTTGATGTGCAGAATATTTTAGTCCGGGAAAAAGTAAAGTGAAAAAATAGGTATTTAAATAGGTCCATTATGGATGTGGGGGGTTGTGATATGACCAGGTAATTAAGAAATGCAGCCATTTTAGATGAAAAGTATTATTCCTGTTAAACTTGTCCCTTAAAAAAAAAGAAATTCTGCTCCTAGATATAATTAAATTTAAAGTTGCATATGTTCAGTATAGTTTTTATCAGTTTTCTCAACTAAGACCGACATACCAGGATGAATAGAGATACTTAAATGATGTAAAGTTCCCCATCTTCTGGGTTCCAGTATCTTGAATTAAAATAATTTCACAGACACAGTACAATGCATGCATTAATCTAATCTGTATTATTTTCTGTTAAATACTTACTGCCTTTCTGGAGTTAAGTGTGTTCCTTACATTTATGCATGTCCAAATACAATTTTTCAATTATGGTCTGACACTTCTTTTATACATATATATCATTTTTGTAACTTATAGTCATGTTTGGCTGACACACAGAGCTATGCCCTATACCTTGTTTATGTTAGAAACAAAGACTCTCTGAACTGCAGTTCTGTTTATAACTATTTGTGGTTTAGCAAATGACAAAATACAGAAGACTTAAAAATCTTGGTCTGGAAAAAATATCTCAGTCTGGTTTATGTTTTCATCTACTTTCCCTACATTTATTGATTTTGTTAACTGTTTCAGCTATTCACTGTACACTTCTCTGACCACATCATATTTATGTTGTATGCAGGTAACTGACATTTGAAGAAAAACAAAACATACAGGATGAAGTCCTGACTCCTCTGAAAGCTGCCATTGACTTTAGGAAAGCCAAGCATTTTCCAGCTGTATTTTTGTCTCTCTTGCTTCATCTTCAGAATTAAATGATTTCTTTGACAAATTCAAAGTTTTTCTAATTAATCTTTTTCTGTAAGATACTGACAGGTTATACTCTGAGACAAACAGACATATGGACATGGACATGGCCATCTCCAGTCTTTGTGGAAAAAACTGCGCATTTTGGGATGGATTATTACTCACATTGTAGTAAATTTCCTGTAGTGCTGTACTGTTAACCAAGAGATGCCAATAGATGGGCAAAACAGACAACAGATGGTAGGAGAGGAAAATACACATGGGAAGCTGCAACTCAGTTCTTTAAATATTTGGCTTAACATTAACTTCCTCAGTTTCATTTTTTTTCAGTTTTTAGTGTTGTCAAAATGAATGATCTGAGACAACTGGAGATTTTGTCTGAGAGAAGAAAGATTTTGAGATTACTATTATTTATCTGCAACATTTGCATTATGAAAGTCTCTATATCATAATCTTCCAACAAAACTAAGTTCCGGTCATCCTCTTGTGCTGATTCCTGTGGTGCTCAGAGCTCTGGATGAAGGATAAATTTTTGAGCATTTATAGGCTGCCTATCCCAAATCAAGAGCAGCGTCAGCAAGGATAGTAAAGTTTCTACAGAGCAAAATTCTGGCACACACCTAATGTTCTTCAGCCACAGAAATGCAGTTGATCTATGGTCTAATAGACCAAGCTAGGGCTAATCAGAAGTAGAAAAGACACCAGTACAGATAGCAAAGAATTTAATTCCTCAAAATCAAATCTTTTACTCCGGAGATCTGCTCCTTTTGCTCCACACTGTTTGCTAATGTTAACATAGCCACATTGTCTTGCTCAAAAGTATTGACAGATATTGCGTCTTTATTGTCAGCTGGTAGCCATTGAGAATGGGCAAAGGTAGACTCACTTCTGGCTACCAGCAAGTTTCTATAGGCTGGCAAAGTAAGAAAAGGACAACTGGACAGGGAATGTGATTCTCTCCACTTGCCCCTCGCAAAAGGAAGCTCCATGGCACACTAAATTAATAACCTAGATGCACCCTAAGCAGGGGTACCAGAACAGTTTAGCTATGTCAGTGTAACTAACCAGAGGAGTTACGATGTGACTGTTTTTCCTAGGACATGTCAGGACTGTTATGACACTCATTATGTAGCTGTTAAATTAACCTGGCTTGAATTAACCTGGAATACAGGCTGGAGGACCACTGAAAGTTAAGATAAGTCATTCATTTTTTCTTTTGCTACAGTTGCAGTTAGATAACACAGTAAATTCCAAAGCTCTGTAGAAACGAAACCCATAGTATTTGAATTATGGCTCTTAGTGTATTGATCCCAGATTACAGCACCTGGCCAAGTGGTCTAAGAAACCATCAAAGCTTTCTTTGGACTGTCAGCCTTGATTGCTTGGTGTGTACTTCAGGTCTACACTGTAATGTGAATAATCATTAAGTGTTACATTCCCACACTTTTCTGTTTTGATGGAAATTTGGGGCAGGATTGTGGCCTGATTCTGTCAATGTAAAGAGCATAGTTTTGCTTTTGCCCTAGAAGTTTCTAATTTGTGCTCATTTCTCTCTTGGATCTCTGTGAAAGAAGTTGAGCAGGTTGTCAGCTCCTTTTTATTTTTCTAAGCACAAGCCTTGTTACGTTTTGCTTAATCTTCCATCCGTATGGTGACATGTAAAGCTGAAGCTTGACCATTTAAGAGTTCAGCAATACACAGCCTCCCAGCAGGTCCCCCCAGGGCACTGTGTCAGATGGTATTAGCAGAAGAACCAAAGTGAGTGTCCCTGCTGCACTGCTTGGACATGTATAACTGGAGCATTCTGCAATCGCAGAGTACTGTGTGTACAACAAACTGTAAGCTCCCTTTAGACCATAAGATAGCTTTCCACACATGCCCTTAAAACTAAATTGTGTTCTAAGAAATGGAAGTAAAAGAAGTAAAATGGCAAGTCAGTAAAACAGCATCTTTGCCTATTTCCCCTTTGAAAATCTGTTTTCTGATGGGGATGTAAAACTCTCAGTGTAGTGCCAGATACACCTCATTGTATACTACTACTCCTATGAAAAGGAGTAGTCTTTATGCTATTTAGGTGGCACAGAGCAGATACAATAGGTACTGTGTCCCTTTTTGCAGCATCTGTGGTGCTATTTATGCAATAGACTAGATTTGGTACCTCATTACTGATACAAGCAGAAGCATCACCCATCAATCACACAGAGATTTTACTTTGCATACTTCAGGGGCTGAACTTATCTCAGGACTTCTGAGACAGTGGACATAAAGCCTTTTTCTGATGTTTTCTGATTTTCAAAAAAAACCCCACTGTAGGATGTATAGTGCGCAAAAAGACTTTGCACTGTACTCTAACTATCAGCAATGGTGTGCAGGCTGCAATTTAAGGAGAACTATTAGCCTTCTGAGATGTTAAATTATTGGAGGGCATGCAATAATAATAATATGGGAAAAGACAGCACCCTAGTGGGGTGAAACAAAGAACATTTTTTAGCCTGATTGTACACAGCCTCAATAGCAGCACTTCTTGTTCACACAAAAAAGTTCCTTCCTGGGAAGCATGGTTGTTATACAGTGACACTGTATTCTTCTTACACAATGGCTTTAATTTGGTAAAGTGCCTTATTCACACCTGGGTCTTTGAGCAATTGTGTGGTCTCACCCGAGCTAAAACAGCTGTTCATGAGCTCAGAGTTAGGCCCATCCTTAAGAGTTAATCTAAATATGACCTCTAAATTTTGTTGGCTTTCACATTCTCTGACACAAGGAATTGGATCTACTTTAATTTAATATATCAGTTTAGGTTTCTTTTTTTTTAGTTTTCTCTTTGAGTGATCTTGGTTATTTTTTAGATCTTCAAAGAATCTAATACAGCTCTTTTAGTTTAATGTTATCAATGCCAGGAATTTTTTATTTTCTAGCACAGTTTATAACAAAGCTGACCACATGGGGCATCCAAATGTTTGACAAGTGGCTGAAAACTGGTGTGGAGAGAAACCTATTGTTGTGAAATTATCCTCTACTTATTTAGACCATAAAAACTGAGCCCAGACTAAAGCCAAGTCAAAAATTAAACATTTTAACCACAAAAGAGAGAGAAATGGCATAATCTGGACATATACTTGTAGAGTGGCCTGACCATTGGTATGTAATGCTCAAAGTCTGGCCCATGATAACTTCTGTCTTTCTTTTAAATACTGCTGGAATGCTGCTAGCGCGTTTTCTTGAATTCCCTGTCCCATAATAACATAACAAGAAGTGAGTGGCAAACCCTCCTGCCTCAAACATTAGAAACAAGTAATCAATTGAGCAAATAAACTTTCTCTTTGTGCCCTAAGAGTAATTTATACATTTTTTAAAAAGAAAATATTTACATAAAGTGAATGTATTTTGCACATGGTAAGTGAAAACTTCAAGCATCTATCTCTTGAGTTAAAGGTCTTTGGACACAAGATTAAAGAGTCAGATAATTTCTTCTGGTTCTGAATGAAAAGAAAATTGAAGGCCTACTGCCTTGAATAAAAAGATTGTCCATGTATTTTTTTGCCTTTGTAAGCTTTTAGGGCAACAGACATCCTGCTATAGTTTCAACAGTAAAAACATGGAACAAGTTGAGTCTTTCAAAGGAATGGTGTGTTCAGCAAAACAATTTTTTAACAGCTGTAATTTTCTTTTCACAGAAATAAATAAGGTCCAGTTTTATATTGCAATATGTAGCCAAGAACAGTGTGGCTTTTAGGAGAGTGGACTATAGCAGTGGTTTTGCCTATTTCCACTTCCTTCTATGAATATCCTGGCAAACCAGTTTGTTGACTATAGCCCTCAAATACTGGTGAATTCTCAGCTCATGTTGACAAATGGTCAGTTCTCTTGGCTTCACTAAAAAACATTGCTCTTAGTCTGCAAAAATTAGTAGGAAAAAAGTCTGGATTTGTACTCACTTGTCTTTCTTCCTTACATTTTATGACTTGGGAAAGAGTACTGCTGCCTGCATAGGCATTTGTGACTGGCCTTCTCTCCCATCCTGAAGTCTAAGTAAACATCTAAGGATATCAGAACATTTCTATTGTCATCTGTTATGTAGATTAGAACTGACTTAGATGCTAGAAGCTCTATTCAGTGATATGAAATATTATAGTTTTGGCTACTCATTTGCATTTGTTGATCTTATTTTTCAGTATCTGAATATTTCTTTAGCCTTCTATTTTGCTCCAGAACTGATATAAATGTTGCCAAGGGACTTTGACCTTTTCCATAGGAGATGAATGTTTCATAGATGAGAATACATGGAAAATGCAGGACTTGTACAGCTGTGTGGTTAGGTGCATAATATGGGCACCACAACTGGCAATACATTGGACAGAGAAATAGCAGACCTCTATGATTTAACAAGAATTGTGCAAATATGCAGCCCTCAATGCCATTTATGAATTTCTCAAGTGCACAAGTACCTCTTATGAGAACTTCGTATCAAGTAAGGAACTCGCCTAGGGACATAATACTAAAAGACCCCTACAAAACTCATTAATAGGAATTACATCTTCCAATTTTTAATTTAAATATATAATAGAAAAAGAAACAAGCTGTGTTAACTTTCCACTGAACTTGAATTAAAGATAATAGAATGCAAGATTTACAAAAGTTTTTAAAAATGCTGAATAAATATGTATTTTATATTTAGATAGCACCATTCCACCAAGACATTTCAGAAAGTAATTTTGACACTGATGCAAATAACATTTTGCCAGGCACTTATTTTGGGTACAAAAGACTTCATTTTGTTGTCATTACTGACAAATTCTTTTCTCAGGAAGCACAGTATGGTCCAATAAAAACAAGAGAGTGGTTAAGTAGGACAGGTCCATCGTGACTCACCTGCCTTTATATCCAGTTCTTTCACAAGGCGAGAGAAAGGAGTTTAGCTTAACCTTTGAAACAGGAGCAAAATTAGGTAAAGTTGTCTGAAGTCACTATATTTTTACCTGGCTATTATGGAAGTACTTTTAAATGCTACCAGGCAGTTCAGATAACATAAAAATTCCAATACTGCCTTCGACTCGAGTCAAGGGTACACTTAAAGAGTTATTAGCACCCAGCAAAGTGTGTTAAGTCTGACATTCATGATGTCTCAGTTATTAAATAGATACTAGTACACGTACTGATTTTCTTATAAAACTTAATAATGATAATGACCTTTCCATTTAGAATCAAGCTTTCAATGCTGAAAACACCAGCAGATTTATAGAATTTTAAGCTAGACGCAAATTACAGATCATTGTCAGTTTTTCATATATACAGAACCTGAAATGTATTTTTCACTTTTCATCTTGAACATTCATGTGTCATAATGACCATCAAATGTATATATTTCTGTGCATAGCTAACATAATTGATGTTACACTCAATTTATCATTTGATTTAGGGCTCCTCTGCACCAGTGCATTATTCCACTGAGGTGATCTGCACACAATAGTGCCTTTAAATGTTAAAAAAAGATTACAAAAAAAATTGTGCCAAGGACTCTGCTACTGATACTAAACAACAGAGTAGATTATTTGGATGGCAAAACATCATCCTCAAGCAGACTAATATATAAATCTTTTTGGGTAAAGAGCAGAAACAGACACTGAGTCTGTCATTTTGCCACTCACACTTGTAACACTGCTGCAGGGATTTTTCTTTTTAGATACATTGAAGGGTGATAAGGTACACTCATAAAGAAAATGCCAGATATTGCTAAATACTGAAAATAATTTGACCTGGAGCACTGAGCTTAGTCAAAATTACTGATATCAAGGACCAGGTTTTCATCTACTAAAAAATCAACACATTATCTCTGTCTTCAATAAGGCTATGCCAGCCTATTTGAGCCCAGGATCTATCCCATCTCAATAATGAATGTGAATAAATCCCGTGGGGTTTACAGCAGCTGAGAATTTGACCCCTGACTCTCTGCTACACAGAGAAAAAAAGAAATAATTTTTAGAATATTTAATATATTTTCTTATGCATGAACCAGGGGTTATTTCTAAAACAAACAAGCAAGACTCTGTGCTGCAGCAGAGATGATTACAAGCAACAATGAATATGATAGAGACACACTTCTTTTTTTTTATTTTTTCTTTTTCCCAAAAATCCTTTTCCCCATACCTCTGTGCAATGCTTCATATCCCTTTTAGCCACCACATCCATGTCTGATTCTGTCTCAGTTATCTGAGGGGGCCAAGTTACGTGAGGAACTATTTCTGAATACTGATACTCTGAAAGGGTGCAATTTATGTGACTTCAAGTTTACTTACATAAAAATAACTCTTGCAAAATTGCATCTCTGGTTACTTCAGAAGTCCCTACTTACTGCTGGTGATTTTAGAGCACACTATTCAACTTCAAGGGTGGAAATAATCCACCTGACTTCAGGGATCTGAATTCATCTGAACTTGTCCCAGGGAAAAATGGAAGGGGAGAATTCATTTCACTTACTTGCGACCGTTGCCCAAGGTTGACATTAATTGCACCCCACTTTTTCTCCACTGACTATAAAGGAAGACTTGCAGAGATGCAGATGCCAATATTTGTCAAATTCCAACCTAACCTCTCCATTCTCAGAGAAACTGAAAATTCCCTCATCTCCCCCAGGATGACCCTGTCTTAAAGGAACGAATCCTCCAGGATGCTCTCTGATATGCTTTTTAACAGCATTCTCAATTGCTTTAGGATCAAGAGTCAAAGATGAAAGATGCTTGCTATGGATTGGGCAAGACTTCTGAGGAAGGGGTAAAGAGATCAAAGAAAAGGGTGAAAAATGTTGTCTCAGGAACTGGATAATACCATGCCAGCTATTTCCTCTTGTGGAGAAGACAGAGCTTGTCATTGGGTTCCCACAGAGAGCTCACAAAGCAAATTTTACTTGTTCTGCCCGCAAATTTTCTGTACAATGAGTACCTACTCCAGGTGATAGGAGTTAAAGCTTATACCTCATTCACATAATGTAATGTTAACACAAGAATAAAGAAAGGTTCCAAGAAAGTGATTCTGAAAGATCTGAGCATTTTCTTCCCATACACAGGACCTCAAATGACTCTTAAATCGCCTAAGACCAGGCAGTGAAATGAATGGCATCCTTCCTCTTTCTGAAAAACAACACGCTGGTGTTCTATGTTTACGTATCATGATGCCATCCAGACAATTTAAGTCTATATAAGATCCTAGTCTCAAAGAAATCAGGTCAGCTAAAAGCTTGCAAAAGTGCATTTCTTGATCATGTTTATATTATTACATAAAAAAATTAACAGTTAAAGATTTCAGGGAAAGAAACCAAAAACCGTAACACACTAACACAGTGAATGTAAGAAGAGAAGCACAGTTAATACTTCAATATAAAGTAACAGGAGGGTGTAAAAATACTGAATTTGTTATCTTTGAGGAGCCAATTTTTTTTTTTTTTTTTTGCTTTACAGAGAACCATGTGAGTTGTCTTTTTACAGACACTGGAAACTGCTAAGCTTAACAGGCAAGAGCAGTTTGCACAGTGATTGATATTAGCTAATTTTACAAAACTATGAGGGTATTGCTTGTGATGTACTCCATCTAATTATTTTTATTATTTTACCATGGCTGTGGTGGAATTCAGTACCAGAATCCCAGATATGGGTAAACTATCCCATTAAATTTGTAAGGGAAACAATTTATAGTGGGGTTTGGGTTAGTTAAAACCAGAAATGTATTAAGAACAAATCCCAGTTTTGAACACTGCTGGACAGGTGGGAAATTTGTAGATGCCAGCTTCTGGCCAGGATTTTTAATACATTGGAATAACTGTGTGAAAGAACAGTTCAGCAACTTTATTCCTTCATTTTTGCAGAACATACTAATTTTGAAAATATTATGCTAAAAAATACTGGCCATCTCTGAGGAACTGATCTGTTTATTATCAGTGGGTTTGTATAATGAATGTAGAGTCGGTCTTTAATATTACAGAAAGATCTAGTCTAAACTTAGAAATTCAAAGTTAAAGACGATGTTCTACATTCAATTCATCTTCTGGCACCTTGTTATTGAAGAACATATAATGCTAACATCACACACAGATCTGAGGCTCCACCATTACCTAAGCACAACAGGGTGAGATAACGACAGTGTGTCAGCCTTTTGTTGGTCCGTGTCACAACCTTCACGTTACTTTGTGAGAAGAACTGCTGTCAGGGCATTTCAAGTTGCTTTTGAAATAGTGCCAAGAATGAGGAGGCCCCACTGTCCAATTGCTTTTCCAGTATTAACAAACTATATAGGGGGAAAAAAAAAGAAGAAATTGCTCAGTTTGCATCTCAGTGCATGAAAAATCCTAAAGTGTTGCAGGGACAATTGATTATCCAGAGGGCAACACATCATTTCTCACTGAAAAAGGCCCTTTCTGGCGTCCTACTGGTTATCTATATGAACATTTCTTTTGTATTTTCCTTTCAACAACTGAGAAATAAAGAAGAGGTAGAAAATGAGGTTACGGGGAAAAAACCAGGAGAAAACAATGATTCATAAGATTGTTAGGGTTTTCAGCCCCTTGTCTAAGGATAACCATTTTGTTTCCTTAGCAATAGTCATCATATCAAGTACAGCAAATATTTAAGTATTTTTTCATTTGTTCTTTAGGGGTCTTGCTACAATAGACCACACTGTCTATACTAAAACTATATTGTCTGAATGAGAGCAAAGTGGCCTTAAATTTAGCTGAGATGATTTTAGCGAAGTTCTAATTATCCAGAATAAGTTCCACAATCGCTATTGTGATTCATTACTCTTTGTCACCATGAACTGGTAGCATATACAAAGAAAATTAACATTGGAATAGTTTGCTCCCATGATGGGACTTTTCACATGGTTGAAGAGAAGTCATAGTGAAGTGATATGTTGGTTTGAATATTTCAAAATATCACTACTTATGCAAATGAAATAGAGATTAGGACTTGATGATTCACAATTTTCAGTGATTTATAGTTGTTGAAAGGTTGAAACAGCCTTTCTTCTGCACAGAAAAAACAATCTAAAGGTGGGTAGAGGTTTCTTTGCTTTGGTGCATCATACCAATATATTTAAATAAAGAAAAACCAGAAATCTAACTGCCAGTCAAAAACCACACTAATTATTCTCTAGAACCCGGCATACATAAAGTTACTAATTCCATAATATATAATATACAAATATTCTCAATCCTTGGTCTCTTTTCAGAGGCGTTCAAGCTGTGACTTGTCCAGGCTGGACAGTCTCCTATCTCGTAACAGACTAGAATTGGAAACAATCTTTGCTACTGAGGAATTAAAATAGTTTTTGGAAACACAGGGAACTGTTCCCACCATTATTTTAGCTTTTGTTTAATAACTGTATTATAGAGTATTACTTTGTATTTGCTTGGTGCAAGGTTTTGGTGGCAGGGGAGGTTATAGGGGTGGTTTCTGTGAGAAGCTGCTTAAGGCTTCCCCCATGTCTGACAGAATCAATGCCTGCTGGCTCTAAGTAGCTCTACCCACTGCTGGCCAAGACTGAGCCAGTCGGTGACAGTGGTAGCGCCTCTGGGATAATGTATTTAAGAAGGGGAAAAAAATTATTACACAGAAGCATCTGTGGCCGAAGAAGAGAGTGAGAATATGTGAGAACAACCCTGCAGTCTCCAAGGATGAAGAACAAGAGGGAAGAGGTGCTGGAGGAGATATTCTCCTGCAGCTGATGGGAAGCCCATACTAGCGCAGGCTCCTGGAAGGACATCTGGACCTGTGGACAGAAGAGCACACACTGGAGCAGCTGTCAGGACTTGTCACACCATAGGATGGAGCAGCTGATTACTGAAGAACTGCACCTCATGGGATAAAAGGGACCCCAAATTGGGGCAAAGGATGGACTCCTCTTCCTGAGGAGGAAGGAGCGGCAGAAACAGCAAGATAAACTGACTGTAACCCCCATTCCCCATCTCTTTGTGTTCCTGGGTAGACGGAGGTAGAGACTCAGTGCTAAAGTTAGGTCTGGGAAGGAGGGAGCGGTGCCGGGGGAGGTGTTTAAGATTTTCTTTTATTTCTCATTTTCCTACTCTGATTTTAATTACTAAAAAATTCAAGTAACTTCTCCAAGTCTTTCTTTTTGATTTTAACTATGATGGTTATCATTAAGGGATCTCTCTCTGTCCATATCTCAACTCATCTCTCCCCTGTCCAGCTGAGGAGGGGAAAGATAGAATGGCTTTGGTGAACACTCGGCATCTAGCAAATCACCATAAACCTAAAAGTGAAAGATTCGGTTTTCAGTGTATGAAGAACATGGTAGAGCCCTACGTAGAGCCCTGTCAGTTTAATGTTGAGAACTGTCGTCTGTATTTCTAAAGCAAGATCAGGTTAAAATGCAAGAAGGGCTTATCTTAAATTTTTCAACTGACAGTTGGGTGATAGGACCACTGACATGGATGGTTGGAAGTGCCTCATTCTTGATATGAGCACTTAGCTCCAACTTGTGCTGTATCACATCAAGACAATATCAAATGTGTTGCATCCTTCTTATTCCCTAGATGAGTAAACAGGCAAGAATGTGTTCCTTTGTCTATCTATATATATATGCAAACATAGCTACATACTTAGATATACACACACAAGAAGGCAGCAGAAGTAGATGCCTCTGGAGGAGACAGCACAACATCTTATTTTTAGTAGTTTCCAGGACAAGATGATGTGTAATTCAAAGCATTATCACAAATCATAGAATTCCATTTCTACATAACCCCCTTTACCCTCAAAAATACGCAAAACGGATTGTTCCTATTGGGTAGAATAAAAGATTGATTGTCATCTGTGGTTAATTTGAACACTTGAAAAGGTTTCATACGATAATCCTGAAGCTTAGTTTGACAAAAGTAAAGACCAGACCATTCTAAAATCATCACAAAGTGTATTCAGTTTTCAGGTCCCAAGTATAGCAGTGAGCTGCAAGTCAGCTTAATTCTGTGCTGCGGAACAAAGAGTAATTTCTGCTGAAATCTTCTCAATGGATATGTAGATGAGAGATGAGATGCCATGTTGCTGAAATATTCAGAAGCTGATACCCATACCAAGAGAAATTCTGTAATGTAAAACATATCACTACCTTATTTTATTTTTTTTTAATTTCTTGCTCTGGGGTTTCTCCCTCAATAAATTGCCTCCTTGACTGCTGGCTTCTGGAAGGTCCTTTGGTCTGCTTGGCTTCCCAGCTGCATAGGCTATTCCCAGTCTCTCAGACACAAATAAAAAGAGTTGCCTGTAGCTCTACCTAGCCTGATTGGCACATATGGCAATTGATTAACTACAAGTGGCATTGGGGGACTGTCATCCAATACAGCCTTTTTTCTAAGTTCCTAATGAAACAATGGACTCTCCCCTTCAGGGCAGAATCATCCATTAGGCCCATGTGGTCTGAGCTGAAGGCTCCGTAGCTTCCCACGTAGCAGTGTAATAACCTTCTTACGAAGCAATGACAGAGACTTCTCTGCGAGATGAATGATTTAGAGAAATTACCTGCTTTGTCTTGCTTACAAAAGCAATTTGGAAATGGTTGTGTTGTTGACACCTTCCTTCTGACACTTCTGCTCCTCCCGTTAAATTTCTCAGTGCACAATTGTTCTGCCCACCAAAAGTGATGTCACAATGGGAACACTTTCTGTTTCTGTAGTATCTTCTCTCAGAACAACTTCAGAAGATGCTTTATGAAGAGCAGTGATCTTAGCATTGCAGTGTGCTAGCATGCTCAGCCCAGAAAGCAGCAGGGGCAAAGAGGAGTTCAGAAAAACTGCTGGCAGGCAGAAAAACTGAATATGGGTTCATAACTGAAAGCTACCAAGTTGAAGTTATTTAAAAGTGACTGCTGGAAATTTCCACATATCCTCTGAGGTGTAATCATCACTTCCATGGGAACTCCTAGTCTCTTGCAAACTGGATGAAATTGGTTATGTTAAAGTTTGGGTCTCAATGCTAAACAGAGTCAAGGGATACATGCGAGAAACTTAAAGGTATGGAGGAAAGTAGGGTTCAGGAGATTTCACACATGAGTATATCCGCTTAGAACTTGCACTGATCTGCATCCTGTGAGCGTGAAAACCATCTTCCCTGAAAACAACTGAACTAGTCTTTTGAAAACATTTAGGAAGCTGCACTTTGATACAAAGGATAAAAGCAGTCTGTAATAATGCCAGCTTATGATGGTTTTGTTTTTTTGTTTTATTTGTTGGTTTTACCACTTCTGAAGACCTAGGAAAAGCTTACTGTACTTTGAGTCTATCAGTTTTTTCCAGCAACAAGTGTGATAAAATCTCTCTTTGCCGAGTTTTGTTCTTTAAAAATAAGCATCCGGCAGTGGGCTATTGAGGTCTGTTCCATTCTCTTTTTCCATCAGTGCTGCCCATGTGATCTGTGTATTGTCTATATGGGGACTTCTCAAGTCTGAGCAACTTGATGGACAATACAGTCAGAGGTTGCTGAAGTGGCAGGTTTTTCATTCAGCATCACTACAAGTACAGGTAACAGGATGGACTTGCCTTCCACATTTCTGAATACATTACTGCAGAGAGAAAAAGGAGTAAAGATGTCACCACCTCCATCATCTGAAGCCTGTAGAATTTTGATTATATTCTTACTGTGGTACAGTAGAAATAGATTTCCAAAACTGGGCCTGAGAAAAGGTGGAAACATTTGTCAGGCCTTAATACTTCACTCTTAAAAATGCAGGTCAATACTATCTGAATTGTTAAGGACTTATAATGTTTTGCAAAGTATCCCTAACAATGAGCAGTCCTTCTGGCCCTATCTAGTCCTGCTTTCTATAAACTATGGGTTTTTTTGAAAAAACAGAAAGTTGTTTGAATACTGGGAGGAACACCTGCATTAATAATTCTAAATGTAGTCAAGGCAGTTATTCCACATTTTATCTTGAGGTACTACTGTTCTTTCAGCATAAAAACTTCTTCAATCAATTCATCATTCTTTTTCCTCTTGTTTGAAGACAAATCTAAGTGGAATTCATCTTAACTAACCCTGGATGTTTAAAACTTAGGAATGAAGCCTAAGCCATTCAACAGTGACATAAGTGTCTTGTTTGCTTAGATTCTTAGTCAGACATTTAACTTCTACCCTGATTTTAGCCACTTATGCATATTCAAGGGCCTCTGTCATCGTTAAATCCTTAAAAATGTGTCTCTTCCTTGACACTCCTATTCTTGAATGCCAGAGGTCAAGGCCCATGAAACCATCCCTGCCCCTCTGCACATATCTATGTGTGCAAATTGGACCAAGTCTTTACCCTCTAATAATCCAAGTTCACCTTCAAATTCAAATTGAACATGAAAAAAAAAATCCAAGGCTTCCATTCAAAATCCTGATGTTGCTGATGTTGGATGTTGTTCTACTCATGGACAGAGGGTGACACAGGAGAGAGTCTGATTTTGGTAAGGATGGTCCTGCCCTCTGCAGTTCTCACCCCAGATTTCCCAGTTTCAAGAACTGGAAATACACTCCCAGAACATACAGATGACCTTTTTTTTCTCAGTAATGTCCCACCCTGGATGGATGCTGGGTGTATAACTCAGTGTCTTTTTGAATACCATTTTGCGAGCACATGCTGCATTTTCCTGTTGGTGTGCAATTAAGACAAAATCTTCTCAGTGATTGGGTGGGATGTGGAGAACATCTAGGAGGACATTTCACAGGAGACATCTGCTTTTCTGAAAATCAGAAAACTAGTGCACAAATTCATATCAGAATTTTTTTTCTTGCTTGCTCATAGCAGTTGTATACATGTTGAAGGAGACATAACTATTGGTGTGAGAGTTTTGATAGAGATCAGTGGTGTCAAGATTTTTCAAGTAAACATGTATTGCAAAAGGCAGACTTTGAGAGATTAGTAGCAATCTGGATACGTTAATTTTCCTCCTAACAAGGACACCAATCTCTTTCAAGAATCCTAATTGTTCTTACTCAGAAGCCATTAAAAATTGTATATTGTATTATATTGAGAGTTCATCTAACTTAAATGTGAAAATTTTGTAAACATCAGTATTATATTATGTTCCATTCATTCCCTTGATCCTCTAGTACATTAGAGGGGGGAAATATACATGCATTGAATTCTTGAGATTTTATTTTAAGGGCTGCTTTAATGAATTCTTAATTACATTATTCAAAAGGTCCATTATTCAGCATTCATCTCACTTCTAAATGAAAGTCTTTACCTGACATGTGAATGAAATGAGTCTAAATGCTTTCCATGCCACCTAGGGATTCGTAATAGACTTCTTGCTGAATGGCAGCAGCTGGTTTTCTTTCTGGCTTAAATTTTTGTGGATTATTTGCAGAGATGGACAGGTACGAAATACTCCTCTGTCCCAAGCATCAGTAAACCCTCCAGTCTCTCCAGATGTAATGCAGCCACAGTGCTGGAGACAGTTGAAAGAGATAATAGCTAGAGGGAAAAATATGTATAACATTTCTAAGGTTTCCAAATATATTGTATAGTTCTCAACAATTCTATTTTTGTGTGAAAAACCCCCTTATTAAAGATTTTCTTCTTTTTTTATGGTTCACCAAGAAAAAAGTTAATGAACATTATAAAAGCACTTGAGATCTGTTTTTTAAAAGTGGTAAATTGATACATTTTCTCATTCCCCATCCATTTCAGTAGGACTAATACCTGATATTAAATTTGGACAAGAACTTAAGAGCTCAAAATACTCCAGCAGTTCAGACAGCAATGTGAAATGAGTACATGCGTGGCTGGTCAGGACTGTACTGTCATGACATACACTGGGCCAAATTCCTCCATGCCTCAGTTCGTATTTGATCCCAGTCAGAAACTGTATCATGTGCAAGAGCAATTTGCTCCAGAATGAATCAGTGTAGCAGAGCACTACCCATCTCCTAGAAGGTCTGAGGTAGTTTAAGGGGATAAAATCATATAGTTATAGTCAAAACCCCAGTAACATCTTTCTTTAGAACATACTTATTGGTTTCACTGAGAGTTCTGCCTACATAAGGACTGCAGATTTTCAGAAATTTTCAGAAGTTGTCTGAAAAAAACATTTTAATATCCTGAAAAAAATAATCCTTCTACTGTTTTGTCAGAAAAAAATTCAAATGTAACCTTAATGTTAGGAAAATGTGCATACTGTATGCCTGTAGTTGATTATTTTCCTACTTGTTAATTCTAAATATGAAAATAATATTTCTAATGGAAAGAACATTACTTAGAGCATTGAAATTATCATTGAATAAATACCACAGTACTATCTCAATTCCTTGTGAAATGATTAAAATATTATTCTCCCAAAGATTAAGATTGTCTGTTTCACTTGCACTAAAAATAATAAACTTCCTCATTCCAGATTAACATGCCATAGATAAATTATTGTATACATTCTATTCTTAGCTGTCTGTGTTTTCTAGAACCACTTTTGCAAAAGAATCCATATTAGAGCCTTTTCAGTGCTTTTGCAGTCCTTCGATCAATTTTTAAAGAACATTTCTTAAACTATAGTTTGTTTTTCATACATATAGATGGAGCTTTCTAGGGTCAAGGCATTGTAGGATATATCACGACCTTTCCCCCTACCTGATCATGAAAAAGACTGTGAAATTTAATATGCTGCTTTAATTCCAGACCATTATTTAGGGCTCAGTACTGGAAGGTGCTGAGCATGTCTCAGGAAGTGCCCAGTACTGCCAATTCCCACCAGCTGGCTTGCTTATCGCCGAGCAGGACTGTGTTAATAATACAAAACCCCCAGCAGTTGTGTGGCATGGTCAGGACTTGGTTAATGAAGCAGCTGCACTACCAAGCAGGCTGAACAACCTACTGATAAAAAAGTAACATTTTAGAATGCCTAAGAAATCTCGGACGAAAAAACACATTATCCACTCTTCTGATGGGCAAAATGTATGAGTGCTGCTCACAGGAACCCCCATTCATCCAGCCTAAAGCTCCCCTCTCTAAGAGTGATTGAAGTGCACCCTTGAGGAGCCACATCACTTTGTGCCTCTTATGCAGAAGAGATATTCCAGCACTGACCAACAATCAGCCTTTGAAGCTGATTTCTCAATGAAGTACTGGTTTTGTCCCAGTTAAACTGAAAACCACATAAATAGCCATGTGGAAAATAATAATGAAATTAAACAAACAAATCCAGTGGCAGTTATGGTGCATTAAGGTATGTTCATTAAGTTACCGTTTTCAGATTTGTTCATCCAGCTGAGTTTCTCTTTTTTGTTTTTTCCCCTGTAGATCCCATTTACCCATCTAACAGCTCAGTTTATTTTTATGCACATCATTAAGGAAAATGAAATCTCAAATTCTCTTTAAAGGTTCTGGAATGAGACACGTCTAATTATCAAAATATTTAAAATATGAGTAACTTCTCCAGTGTGAAATGTATTCCCCAAAATGCAGACGCAAGGAACATACTCTAAGCTTCAATGCACACCAGGTACACTTCAAGATCATAAACTGACACTTCTGCAAAGCTTCAGACCAGGCAAAAATCTCCCTAATCTCACTGAATTCTATCAGTTCAATGCAAATCAGCCAGGGCTACTGTCTACCCATAATACTTAGGCTGCAGCCTATTGTGTCTCTCAGTCTTTGACATATTTATTTCAACAATACTTCAGTAAACTATGGAAAACTTGAGAGCAATAAAAGACTAAGGGCAAAATCCACAAAGGCACCATAGAACACTTAAGTAAGGACACAGAGTAAAAAATGCAAGATTCATAGAGTAAGCAAGGAAACAAATAAAACAGAGCATGACTTCACTAAGTATAATTGCAACAAGATATTTTAAATACTTGGAAACATGTTTTATGCAATTGCTATCAAAACTCTTACAAACATGCGGCTCTGTTCATGTTTCTGAAGCCATGTCACAGTGCAAAACCACTTTTTTTGATTAGGAACATGAAAAGTTATTTTCAACTTCCCAATATGTAATTTATATAGAAGCTAAAGGGTAACTTCGAGTGCTTAAAGAATACAAAGAGGAATTGCTATTGACATTGTGCTCTTCTTAAGTTTTATATGAATTGCTATGTGATCATAGTTCTGAGTCAAATATCTAATAGCTTTTCACTAACACACATCAATAAGATTGTCAGTGCTTTGAAAGCTTATATGTACAAAGCAAACAAAAAATCAACATACCTCCATTCTTTTTTGATGGCTAGGGAGGAAGAGCTGATGAGATATTGCATCAGATTCTGATGTAATCAGTATTCTGATTTTTTAAAGCATAGTTCCCATTTTTTAGATGTATTTTTCTATCTTTCACATATATAAGGTTATAAAGAAAGCTGGTGATGTTGATGAAGTGGGATGTGGTTGTGTCTAAGACATTCCAAGAGAAAATGTTTCCTGTTTTCAGTCTTTTCTAAAATCCATAATAACAGATTTGACTCATTTCCCACTCCAACATTCAATTTGAGAAATTAAGTCCATTTGTATTATATCTTGCTGGGTAGATAGAAGATATGGGTGGTCCTTCTATCAATCAAAATTGTAATTACTTTTCCCAATTGTCTCTGATATTTTATTCAATAAGTATTATGACTCCTAGGCATTACATATGTGATGGTTGTTTTTATTGTTAATAATACTACTAATGGGATTTTGGATCCAGTGTATGCGATCCTATATGGCCTTCTCTTCACTTCTTCATTCCCTCTCTGTCTTTTGAGAGTTTTTCAAAAATTATTTTAGCGTAGTTCTGTGGACTAATGCTAATATAGGCTGCGTAAAACTCACAATAAGTTGTCACCCATTCTTTCAGAATTCACAGCACATATGTTATCCTGACTTCTCTGCAGAAGATTTGAGGTGCAATCATATAATGCAGAAGTAATTCTTTATTAACCAGGCTCTCTGACTGCACTAATAATGGTAAACGTGAGCAAAAAGAACTTAAGAAGAACCACTTGATATGATAAAGGATAGTTCTTTTACTATTATCATGTATAATTTCCCGTCTTCCCCTGTAAAAAGAAGAAATTTATAGCCATTTCCTGCATGTACCTTTTTCATTTCAGTTTGACAATCCTCAGCTTTTTTACTTCAGCAGTACCTTTGTCACTGGAACTGAGCATTTGAAACTTATTTCTAATTTGATAAAATATACATATGGCATTAGCATGCTAGAGGTAGAAGGTACTAACATCAAAGTCTACACAGCTCACATTAGAATGATTTTAAACAGGCATTATATATTTATTTAGCAGGGAAAGAAGGAAGTACCTTAGAAGCAGTGTAAAGGTTCTTAATTTTACTAAATGTTTCAATAAAGCAATTTAATTAATCTTCTTACTAATAACTTCATTTCAATAGAGGAACTTAAAAACAGCTGTCATGTATTTAGCAGTTTGGGTGTGGTTGCAAAACAGGTGCATTGTTGCACTGCAGCCCTGAAGGAGTTAAAGGACATACATGCTTATGATATCTTTAAACTTTCAACTTAGAATTATTGATGGATGTAAAGCTACTCACTCAAAATCATCTAACCTTCTTAACTGGTTAAAAGAGTTTAATCCTCTCAGTTATTAGGAGACCTTTGAAGTGAAACAGTGAAATTCACTCCTTCTGCCTGTTTTGAAAATTTTCATTGAGTGTAGACTAAATCACAGGGAAGTTTCAGCTGCAGCACTTCATCTGCAGAGTAAGCTGTGGATTACTTAGTTGAACTTTGCTCCAGTCAAGACTTTGTAGTGCTTATAAATCTTGAATCCATCTAAGTTCACCTTAAATTAGCCTTGCAAAAACAATCTCTAAACTTCAAGTGTCTGCTTGGTGGCTTCTGGCTAGGTGCCATGCAGAAGCTGAGACACTGATTAATTGTCTTTGTTTCTTAAAAATACCTCATATTTTATTAAAAATAAAATATCATGGAATACACACTTTTGCCTTTCACTTCATAAAACAACAGTGTCGGTGGGTTCTATGCAGACCATTGGCAAATACATTGCATTTTAGAAATTAAATGGAAGCGGAACTTGAAGGCTTTATAAGTCCTGAAAGCCTTATTGCACAATAATGCCACTACTGCATGAACAGCCTGGGATGAGGCCAAACAAGCATGCCAAGATACAACAGATTTTTCAATTTTCCGGCAAATAGAAACAAATTCTGGTTTCAGAAGGTGTACTCGACAAACCCTTCTCAATGTGTTTCTGATTTGTGGTAAGAATGTTTTTACTGCTGGTGCCCTGTACTTTTGAGACATTTATTTCCTAAAAGAAAGATTCCTTTCTATAAACCTCAACTGTCTGTTTTTTCAAAGCAATTTAAAATCAAACACACAAATAAAATTTTTAACATATGGAAGCCTTCGTACAGAGACTTACGTATTCCAAGTTAAAATTGTTTTATAAACTGTAATGCTTTGCAGATGAAAACACTGAGAAGATGACTGTTTTTAGCAGTAATGCTTTTTGACAGCGTTAAACCTTGTTTTAGTAATTGACATAAAAATATTTGGTGGCTTTAAAATGGACCATTAATAAAAATGGCATGGTTTAAGTTTTAAAAATTTTACTTAATACTGTGAAGTTGTATAGAATTACAAGTATAATATAGTATTTTTTTTAAGAAAATAATCTTTTACTTCTCTGTATTAAAAACAGTGGAGATGCATCTTTAAAGCTGGCCCTTTTTTATAATAAGTATCCTACAGGTTGAATTTGAGTTAGGGTTGTTTTATATCCATATAATATATGTATTTTATTTCTTCTTTTTTGAAGTTAATACTTATCTTCTCCACTGGCTGGCTTTTCTTATAAGCTTTTAACTTTTTTGTTTCATACAGAGTCAAACTTGAAGACTGCTGTACATAGAGACATTTGCTATTTAAACTTTAGCAGACTATTAGCTTGTACACTGAATACTTTTAAGATGTGTACATAGACAGCTCTAAAGTATTTTTGGAATAGTAAACATTAATTTAGAGGAATGTTGTAATTTTAAAGAACTTTTCTTAAAGAGCGGATTTTTTAAACTTTGCCTGGTTAAAGAGTTTGTTGAGCTTTTTATTCCCCCCCTTTAAAAATAGACAATGTTTCTCAGGGAGTTTTTTTCCTCAAAACCTACAATAGTTTCTACATTTTGAGTCAAGTTTTGATATCACATTTTTATGAAAAAGATCACAGAATCACAGAATTTACTAGGTTGGAAAAGAACTTTGAGATCATCAAGTCTAACCTCTGACGTAACACCACCTTACCAACTATACCACAGCACTGAGTGCCACATCCAGTCTTTTTTAAAAAACCTGCAGGGACAGTGACTCCACCACTTCCTAGGCAGCCCATTCCAATGTCCAATCACTCTGTGAAGAACTTCTTCCTAATGTCCAGCCAAAACCTCCCCTGGTGCAGCTTAAGACTGTGTCCTCTTGTCCTGTCTCTGGTTGCCTGGGAGAAGAGGCCGACCCCCACGTGTCTACACCGTCCTTTCAGGAGGTTGTAGAGAGCAATGAGGTCTCCCCTGAGCCTCACCTTCTCCAGGGTAAAAAACCCCAGCTCCCTCAGCTGCTCCTCACAGGACTTGTGTTCCAGACCCTTCACCAGCCTTGTTACCCCTCTCTGAACCCTCCAGCATCTCAACATCCTTCCTAAATTGGGGGGCCCAGAACTGGACAGAGCACTCAAGGTGCAGCCTCACCAGTGCCAAATGCAGAAAAATAATCACTTCCCTGGTCCTGCAGGCCACAAGATTTCTGATCTAACCCAGGACGCCATTGGCCTTCTTGGCCACCTGGGCACACACTGGCTCATGTTCAGTCTGCCATCAATCAGTACCCCCAGGGCATTTTCTGCCTGGCCACTGTCCAGCCACTCTGTCCCCAGCCTGTAGCACTGGAGGGGGTTATTGTGGCCAAAGTGTAGGACCCGGCACCTGATCTTATTAAACCTCATATTGTTGGATTTGGCCCATCAATCCAGCCTGTCCGGGTCCCTCTGCAGAGTCCTCCTACCCTCCAACAGATCAACACTTGCACCCAGCTTGGTGTCATCTGCAAATTTGTTCATGGTGGACTCAATCCCCTCATCACTAAAGATGTTAAACAGGACTGGTCACAACACTGACCCCTGAGGGACGCCACTAGTGACTGGCCACCAACTGGATGCAACGCCATTCACCACCACTCTCTGGTCCCAGCAGTCCAGCCAGTTTTTAACCCAGCAAGGAGTGGATCTGAAAATTAAAATTTTGATGAACTAGTGTTGAATATACAGCAGGTACTAGCATTTTTCAATAATGACCTGTTTATAAAGGAATTAAGTGGAGGCTTCTTCTAAGCACGTGTTTAAATCTCATTGACTACTGCTCTGAGAGTCCTGCATATGTTTTCAAGAGCTTCACTGCAATAAGTCATAAATTAATTTGCATCCTCATACAGGCTAACTATGACTGTATGGACAATTAGTCTCTTTTAAAGCCAAAGGAAGTAATGAAAATGATCTGGTGGCATAATGAACCCATTTACATGGAAGACATGTGGATTTCATCCCTATGCTGGAATCTTACAATGGGGACAGTGTTCATTCCCCATGCAACAGCTATCTTAAGCACCAACTGTCTGAAAGAAAGAAAAGATGGTAAAACCAATAACAACAAACCCCCAACATATGCCAAACTGAGAGCATTAACTGGCTCTTTTTTGGAGGAATTCCAATGACAATTTTTTATTGCTGCCTGAGTGATGGTACAGCTCAGCCACTGACCATGAGGAAAAATAGAAGCAGAAATACAGGAAGCAAACACAGCCAAGTGACTAATGTGTCTCAGTAGGTAAACAGGCAAAAGGAAAGTTTCAAAAGGAAAACATTCAGAACAGGGGTGTGATCAGAGAGCCTTGGAGGCTGTTGTAACACATGCATTGGCAGGGCTGCTTCAGCCTACTTAGTCTTGGTTCCTGCAGTCCACAACTCATTCTCTCCCTCCTCCCCTTCCCTGTGCTGGCACCACTGTTTGTACAGCTGCATGGTGAACAAAGTCGGGGACTTAGACCCAGTAAAAAATGACCCACAAGAAACGGATCAGTTCCCCTTCTGATTTACTTCAGAGCCCCACAACGGGTTTTGCTGGCATAGCAGAGGTTATGATGTGGGAACGAGATTGTGCAGCTGAGGAGAGGAGAAGCTGCTGAAGGAAGCCCTATCAGTCACATAGGGGGGTCACCTTCTGGGGCTCAGAAAACTGTGTGTGGCTGCCCCTCCACCACACTGCCCTCTCCCTGATAGTATGTCTTTGCTACTGGAAGAATTTTGTTTAGATTAGGGCACATAAATCAGTATCCAGTGCCTAGAGCATGGAACTTAGTTTCCTAGATTGCTCTCATAATCTACAGAGATAGAGGAATCTTTTTCGATTGCTGAAATGTAGGCCTCTAAGTGTCATCTGAAAATGCCAAAAATAATGTACTCGATCTCTGCCAGCTAGCTCCGGAAGGACATAGATCTACCACACCACATATATCAGCCTTCTCTAAATGTCCCAGACAGCCAAAGGATCCTCAAATGGTGTTAGTCATCTGTTTATGCAGCTGAACTTTACGCCCAAGGTGGCATAAAGATATCTAAACAGAGATTTTAAATTAGATATCTAGAAGTGGAAACTCCCATGAGGTAATAGCACCATTCCATTGCCTAAGAATATGGATCAGCTGCTTTTTGAGGTGCCTTGACATCTTTCTATGGGGCTGGTAAATTCTTTACAGAACCTATGGAATACCTGTGCCTTTTTGAAAAGTAGAGGACAGACAGGAAGTCCTAAGACATCTCAGATGGCATGAGGCCCAAGTCAGCTAGACTCTACTCTTTGTTTAATTTTTTGTTAGTTGTAGGTTGGGATCAGTTTTCATTTACTCCTTCCTCAAATACTGTCAGTTCTTATGAGCATCGCCCTATTTACTTATGGTTAATGCAGATGATCAACCATACAACAGACATGGCATGGCCTTGCTCATGGGATTTGGCTAGATGGCTTCCTTATGTTCCAACAGTGCATGACTTTTAATAGCCTTCATCAGTGTTTTATGTATTTCATTGAAAAAGCACTGAAAAATTCCCCTCAGACTTGCTGAATTTTAAGGCATGAGAAAGAAAATGGATATAATCTGTTTCACCAGGTTTCTTACCATTAAATTAAGATGACCATAGTTTCTTTTTAATCTGAAGGGGCCCTTAGAGAAGAATGCGGTATATCTCAATGAGCTGATTTTTCTGGTAGTAAAAACAAAATAAAACAAAAATGCACAGTACCTTTGTTCACATTCCCATTACCTTTAACAAGTAGTTTCATAAACCCATGGATTATGATCTTGTAATGAGACCTCTGCTACCAAAAATAGCTGCAAAAAAGGGTAACTGAATGATGAACTACTGACATGCCTTTCTGAGGGCCCACAGCTGCACCGCTTCTTTTGAAAAGACATGGGAACACTTTCTATAGATATCTAATTTAAGTGTCTCAAACACGTTTAACTAGTGACTGTAAAGAGAGGCAGCATTTTCTATCACTGAATATTTTCTATTCTGACTCACTTTTTTGTTTTCCTGAGTTTATAAGATACATGCCTCTCAAAACCTAAATTAAATATCCATATACACAAGCTAAGCATTGGTCCCAGCATACTGAGCTTTCATCAAATCTAGTTTTCACTCCTCACCCTTTCCAATTAACCTGAATATAGGATTTATTGAGGAATCCAAATTTTACCTTTTTATCTCAAGAAATAATTCTCCCACCATGACCAGTGCACACAAAGGAAAGAATATGCAACAGAAAAACAGGAAAATGGAAATAATGTAAGATGAAGAGTATCAACTACGGGGAATCAGGGCAAAAGAAGATGTTTTCTGCTAGAATTCAGGCTGCTTTTAATGAGGGTCTTGTGAAATAGCTCATTCAAAGATCAGCATGGACAAGGCTACTGCAGCTTTTAGCTACTTGCAGGGTGTTCAGAGGCACATTGTCTCTTTTCAACCTTTAGTAACAAAATTCAAGTGATCTAAAACTGATAGTCTAATTCTGCATTTAAATGTAATTGTAATTTTATTTTATTTGTTTTTATCTTTCTAAAGCACTCTAAGAGGTCCTAAAGAAAGGTGTTACACAATTGTAAGTGCTGGAGTGATTGACAGAGTATTTTACAACTGGCACTTATTATTCCTTTTATTAAGAATAAAGTGGCTTTTAGACTAAAAACAATAGGGTGAAAAGGGGTCTTTTATGCACTCATTATAAGTAGAAAATTGGAAGGAAAAAGTTGTAATAAAAAACTAAATGATTTTGGCACGATATATGTTTCTTTCTTTATATGTTCAGTGGTATATACATTGAAACCACTGGACATACAATAGCCCTCTAGATGTGGAAGGGAAAATGGAAAGTGTAGATTAAAATTGCCAAAGTGCTGCATGTAATAACCATCTTTTCTTATTTTTGTTATGAGTAGAAAGAAGCCTTTATGCAGCAAAAAGGAATAACATTGTTATATTTTACCTTTGAATTTAAATTCAGAGGAAGTGACAGAGGGATTGAAGTAGATTGTCTATTATATGCCCTGTTCTAAGATGACAGGTGATTGTTCCCCAAGTTGCTGTAAGGTTTTCTCTTCTGTTTTATTCAGAGTAATCCTCTTTTACCTAAAAATCAGTGTGTACCAAACTCCTGTGAGCCTTCAGTTATTTTTGTAAATGGGATGCAGTTTCACAGAGACAGTTTCAAAATTTCACAGATTACCCAAGACAGAAAACCCTACAATCTCCTGGATTAAACCTTCTGGTGGTGCTTTAATTCTAGATCACACTATACATTAATAAAAGCAATTGAATCCCCAGGTTGCAAATGGCTTATTTACTTCCACTTTTTCCAGCCTTCTACTTTTTCCATAAGGGAGAGTTTCACTGGGGTTTTGTGGCTCTGTGTCAGGTGTAAAATCTCTGGTTAGCTCTTTCTGGAGTCACTGTTCCTACAACACCGGAGGTTATTTCGCACTCGGAGTCCTACAGTGCCTGATTCTGGTGCAATTTGACCAATTCAAGAACTCCAAGGTCTTTCAAATCAAAGGAGCCAAATATGGAAAAACATCCTGGTGAGAACATTCTTCCAAGCCATATGTTGAGATATGAAGGTCTCACTGTAATCTACTGGCATCTCAGTATTTTGTGTGTGTGAAGTGAGTATATCTACCAAGCAGAGATGAAGGGCCTTTGGTATCTGATCAAGGGCATAAACCTACTTAAAGTAACTTCCTATTGTGTCTTGGAAAAGTTATTTGTCATGACAAAGAAGTGTATTGTTCAGCCAGACCTCAAACCTGCCAGACACAGAGAGTTACATTTTACTAATGATTCCTTGGTGTTGTGCTATGTTTGTAACACAGCATTATGTAGGGCATCATGGTGCAGCGTTCTTCACGGCAGCTCCGGACTCTGCCTTCTCAGCAGCTGATTGGTTTCACCCTCCATCCAAATCCAGGGACAAGTGAGGGAAAGGCTACTAACATAACCAACAGTAGAGACCTGAGACCAGTGCTTACGTGACTTGACATGACTTGACTTTGGTAAGTAGTAAATGTGTCCAAGGATTTTATTTTTAGTGAAATAAATATGACAATTCTTCCACCTCTTACACTGTTTTTGTCTTTTTAGCTCATAATCTTATGAGAACATAGATTTTGTGACACATATATGCACAATGACCAAGTATTATTGTAATTTGGACTTGATGATCTCAGAGATCTTTTCCAACCTAATTCCAACCTGATAGCATATCTTGTAAATAAGAAAATAATTCTCAAATCAAAATTTAGTTCTTGTTATCAATTACGTAACTTTGATATAATACAAATATGGAGGAGGAGGTGGAAGAAGATTTCACTGTAAATCCTAGATCTTAAGGCACAGTGAAAAAGGCCTTTTCCCAAAATTTCTTTAGAAGAGTTTGGGTGTTTTTTAGTATTTTCAAAAGGGAAAATAAGAAGAATTGCATTATACTTGAAATACACTCTGTGTGAAGGAGAAAAGAAGAGAAAGGAAAGCAATAGTGAGAAAGAGACAGAGAGAAGGAGAGAAAAGGAGATAAGTGAGGAAGAAAGAATGAAAGAATAAAGGATTGAGAAGAAAGAGAGAGAAAGAAGACAGAAAGAAAATGAAAAAAATCACAAAAGTTAAAAAGTCAAAGCAGTCCATCTGTCTGTCTATCAGGAGTGTCGGGAATCATAATTTATAAGAAAAAAGAATGGATGACTACTGTGTATATAAGCCCTCTCACCTTGAAAGTGTAATATTTATATTTCTCTTTTTCAGGTATCTTAATTACTTGAACTTAAACACTCTAGAATTTCTCTTGACAGTAATTTTTTAGATTTTTGGTAATAATATGATAGAACCAACTAATGAAAAACATACAGCAGGAAAATACTAAGATAGCATGCACAAATTAATGGTAAAATAGATATTCTTTATAGAATTACTGTAAGTACTGTCAGGTCTAATTTTTTTATTTTGTCAAAAGAGAAAACAATTATAGGAGAAAAAGATTAGATTAAGGACAATGAAAAAGTCTTAGGTTGGGGGAGGAAATTTTCACAGAACAGATATTCCCTCCTAGGCTGACCCTGTGAAGTACAGGGAAAGGGCAATAAGTTTTAAATATCACAACAAATAGAAATTCTCACAGGTTTGAGTACACCCAACCATGTTAAAGTCTTTGTGTTCCAGTCTATGGGGAATATAAGAATGTCACCTTTAGAAACAGTAATAAAAGAGCTGTTTCGGTATTGCAGATGAGTGTGAACAGAAACCAGTAGTTCCTCCTATTCGCACATGTATCTTAACAACACATCTTCACACACAGCTATGATACCATGAAGTCTTCCAGATAAGTCAGAAGAAAGGCTTCTAATGGAGAAAAATTGTTGATTTTTCTTAGCATTGTCATATACTAGAAAAGCTGTTCCTAGAAATGATGATTTATGTCAGCACAGGACTCTAGGGGGGAAAAAAGAAGCTTGTCCAACTTTGGACATTGCAAAATTCAGATAAGACAAATAATAGGAAATATTAACGAATCTTATAATTTAATTTTCCCCTCTTAGTCCTGGTCATGATTTCCAAAAGGATTTCATAGGGAGTGTAGTTGGTGTTGAGTTGCTTATGTAGGTGCACAGAATTTAAACCTTCCTTTTTTCATTCATTGTGAAGCTTTATGGAAAGGCTCTTTCTGTATCCAGGCATTCTTAAATTGGGCTGTGCAGCCACAAAAGAGCTTCACCTGCGAATGTATAGTGTGCCTTTCTTTTTGTATACTGTGCCAATCACTCCAAATTTGTTGCCACCACCAGACCCATATGACTTTCTTTTACTTGCATGATTTCCTCTAAAATCGTTGTTTTATGGTAGCAGGAAGTGTCCATCAGTTTGTATGAGTGTTCACTTTTGTATGAAACAGAGGGTGTTCTGAAGTGAGTATAGTTCTGCCATCAGTTTCTGGAGATGTGACTTGCACACAGCTGTGAAAACTGAGGAACTTAGAGAGGACTGTATATGTGATGGATATTTAACAATTAAGAATCCCAAGCTGAAAGTGGAGAAGCTGGGAAGAGAAACAGATCACTGAGAGGGTAAATGAGTGCTAGAGATTTATCAATGAAACATGGCTAATTTTAAATTTGGAAAATGAGAAGCACAAGGAGGTCAATGGAAGAGAGCTGAGAACAGCCTACAGAGTGGAACAGGAAAAAGATAAGTGAGATGTAAAGAGACAGACTTAAAGTGAATGGCAAGGGAAATGTGCAGCATGAAGAAAACTCTGCTGAGTCACAAACTTTGGTTGGCAGAGCACATCGACTCACAGAAAGGTGAGTGGACAACAGTGAGGAAGAACAGCCCAGCAAATGGAGACATATTGGAAAATACACATTTTTACGTGCACTCTTTCTTTTATTTAGCTCCCATAAATATGAAAACAGTAAAGAGCATATGCTTCCACGAAATTGTTGAGTGCAGTCCTCTATGGCCATCCAGCCCCCTCAGTGTTCTAAAGACATGTCAGTCATGAAGGGCTTTGAAAAATAAGTATTTCGTTTTATTTTGTAGAAAATGTTGATTAGTAAAGGTGTTGGAGAAAGGTTTAAACAATTTTGATTTAGAAAAAAGTGTGAATGAGCATATTTGAAATGTGCCTCATACTTTGGGACAACATTGTAGTATGTGTGGCTAGTTAAAGCAAGATATTTATATTCAACAGGTAAGAAACATGTAAGTGTGCCACTCTTCTATCTAGAAGTTTCAACCTCTGTCACAAATGACATGTACTCAGCACAGTAAAATAAGTATGGCTGTGAGCAACTCTAAGCCTCACAGATGAAGAGACAATAAAAAATGTGCTGGTAAAGCTATTACTCGTGCTTACTAAGAGAAAGGTGTGTGAGTCAGTGCAGTGATTATAGCCAGGTTTGAGCACAAGTATTTTTCTCTATACCTAAGCTAAAATGCACTGGACAACCAGGATGAGGTATAGGCAGTGTCAAGCTCTGGAAGTGTGCTCTTTCCAAGGTTTTGTAATTGGGGGCCTTTTTCTATTTTTGCTACTAGAACTACTTTTTTGAGTCTTTGACCCCTAGAAGGGTAGGAAGGGCATATGAGCCCTTAAAGTCAAGTGCAATTGGATCATAACTTTGTTTTCTGATTTTTCCTTCCTCTTCCTTGTTATACCATCTTTACAGCAGAAAACTATTCCTCCTCCTTCAATTTGCCTGTTATACATAGCAAATAATTTTAAATCGTTCTTCATTCCATTATGTAAATGAAATTAAAAATATAGCAAATTGAATTGGAATTTGAACAGTGATGCTAGAGGAACTTCCATCTACATCAAGAGAATCAGAATTATTTTTATTTAAGAATAATTTTTACCTTTCAGATCCTTACCTTGAGTAATTTATACAGTGCTGGCCTCTATATCTTTGTAAAGGTTTAATTGCTCTTCAGGGGAGCAGTGTAGAGTGATTATACAAATGATACCAGATATCAACGATTTAAGTTATAAGGAAAGACTGAGAAAGTTGAGCATATTCTCAGTGGAAAAGAAGAGACTTCATGTAACCCAATTGAAGTTTTAAAAATTTTGAAGGAGACTGATAAAATTGATCCAAGCAGGCTCTTTACACTTGCAAGACCACAGAAGTTAGAAGACATGATCTAAAAATTAGAAAGTTGGGAACAAGAAAAGAAATGCTAAGGCATAACTATTTTACACAGAAGGATTAGAAGTGTATGGAATAAATTACTATAAAGGGCCCCTGAAGCAAGAAGCATCATGGAATTCAAGAGGGAATGAGATGAATTTCTAAACAAAAGGAGCAGATAGAAGGGTGGCAGAGAAAATATTAAAATGAAAATAAGGGAGACAATAAGGAAGAAGCAAGTAGAGCATAAGACCCTTTTCCTCTTATTTCTCTGGTTCTTGTTGCTGATACTTCTCTTTGGAAATCCATTTACTATTATCTAAAACAATGCAGCAACCCTGTAGTACAAGTCAGTCAGTCTTTTTTCAGAGATTATTTTAAACATTTTTATGTAATTAGGGGGTTCCTGGATTTTGGACCTTGTCATCTTTGATCATAACTTGAAAATGAACCAGTTACTGACTGTAGCCTACTTAGTCATATTGGACAGCTGTGTATCAAGGAACGACCTGTCAATGGCACATGGAGGTACAAACTGATCAGGTCTTTTCCCTCCCAGAATTCCAGCTACTGCCAGCAGGTGCAAGTTACTGTAGTACCCAGCACCCTTTTCCTGGGATATTGGTCTGCTTAGGAGCTGGAGTTCTCAGACCAGTCTTTTACTAATAGATGCAGTGAATGCAGCAACATGAAGATTTTCTCTAGTGAAGAGGCCAATTTATGAAATTCCAGTTTCCAACCATGGCTACACATTTCAGACCCCATATAATTATTTACCATATTCCCAGGAAGCAGCAGCAGAAATTTGAGGTTATTTTACAGATTCTGGCTATGTATGTTGTTTTAATTTTCTTGTAACTGTGCAAACCAATAAGAAACAGCAAAGGCTCTGAAGCTCTACGTACTCAGGAAGGCATGATTCCATTGATTTACTTTCAGACAGGTGTATTCAGAATGACAGCTTTAATTACACAGGAATGAATGGCTGAAAAGCCCACACGCACCTAAGAAAGCTTCTTGGGTTTCATTGTTGACTGATACCTATGTCCACTTTTGAATCCTAATTATTTCTCAACAATATTAAATATTTAAAACCTAATTATTGCTCAGTTGCTCCATTCACTTCTAGTCTCCCCTACCTGTTTATAATTTTATATATCATGCACGTTATCATGTCAGAAAAAGCCAGCATGTGAACAATAACACACTGAAATCCTAGAGTTTGCCTAATTAATTTCCTTATAGCTTTCAGAAATGCACCAAAAATGACAAAAAGCTTGGTATATATGGTAAATAGTAATAATATTATCTCTTTTGTTTTCTTGGGAGGTGGGGGATGTTTGAAAGGATTAGGGACTTTCAACTTATAGCTTGAATTTTTTCCTGAAGAAAATGTACAATTTTTTTCCTCTGCATTTTAAACATTAATTTCCAAGGTATCAACGGCTAATTATTCAGCAGTTACTTTAATGTTTCAGATAGGGAATAAGTAGCCTTGGGGAGAAGAGATCCTGCTTTTAAAGTCTAGCTATAGTAAAGGATTATTACTAGAAGATATCCACTGCATATAGTCATTACTATTTCTTTCTCTGTTCAAAGATGGAAAACAGAGTGGTAAAATTAAATTTCATTTAAAAAAATAAAAATAAACCAACCAAATCTACATGTTGCCTAATAGCCCTAGGACCGTAGTTGTGGTTCTGGAGTACAGAAGGATTTACTGCCATCAGCTGTCAACCCCACCTCATGCTGGGCACAGTGGAAAGGGCAATTCATTTGCTCTTTCCTACCTGTGTCACACTTCAGAATCTTTCTTGACCCACCTTCTCTGGTCTTTGGTGAAATCATGAACTATTAGCTGGACAGCAGGCAGCAGCACAGCTTAGTGCCCTCATCAAAGGCCTTGGATTCTCATCAGTCACACCCTAATGGCGAGTTCTCTAGGGCCAGGGGTACCAGAGTGAATTGCAAGTAAAGAAGAAAACTGAAATAATATCTCAAAGGAAAATTAACACTTTCACATGCTTATAGCATTGATTACAGCCTCCCACAAAAATAAGCCATCCAAGTGGTCCTTTGTAACATATGCCTGTTACAAAACTGTTAAATGAGAAGTAACACGTATCTAAATTCTGTCCAACAACAATCCTATTGGATTGTTTCCATATGAGAAAAGGAAGGTCAAATGACAGTGACAACAGCCCTCACTAGGAAATGGAATAATTTTTCACAAACCTTGTAATGGACAGCTCATGTCTTGTCCTCTCCATTGCTCACTCAGAAAGAGAAAATAGCAGGGACCATGGCCCAGCTGCAGGTCAAGCTGTGCCCCCTGATTATATTCCCACTGCAGAGTTTCTGGATCTCGTCTGACACCACTGGATGTCATAGGCATAAGACATGCTGATTACCTGGGGAAGTGCCTTCCTCATTTCAAAGTTTGTGAAATAATGTGAATGCTTCTCTGCAGCCTGGCTGACTGGCAGGCTTTTGGTCCAAAAGAGATTACTCGTTTTCACACCTTCCTGTGTGGGATTAGAACAAGTGGGTCTTTGGAGATTACAAAGACTTTTGGGTTGTGTTGGAGGACTCTAGCATGGAGAAGAAGCTAGTCATATTGTAAGGTTTTTCATAGTCTCTTTTTGGGGTAGTCTCTGACTTGTGATTGTCCTAAGGAAGTGTCTGGACATACTTGAGAAAGTGCTAAGTGGCAAAAGTCAAAAGTGTACAATGCCTTGAGTGACAGCAGGCCACAATTTAAGTCTGTGAACTGGGCCTACTACAGCAGGTACTACCATAAAACCAAAATTACTTAAATCTTTTCCTGGAATACTCCTGTGTATTCCATTTTGATATATGGTTTCCAGCTTATGTCAGCATTCATTATTGTGTCACCACAAACTTGCTTGAGGTATTTTGGTTAAATATCCATAAAAGACAGCAAGCATTATAAGTTTTACTAATTACATATATTGGTAAAATCGTATCTGTATCTGGTTTATAGCAACTGTGTTCCTTACATTTAGCTTGCTAATACAGACACAGCCTTGGAGTTTGGGATAGGAGTTCCAACAGAGGAAAAATCTCTGTTCGGAAATCTTTCCAAATTTGGACAAGGATTTTTAGGTCAGGCCTGGAGCCTGCTTTTCTCTTCTGCTAGCCTTATGGCATGTTGATCATAGAACCGTAGAACTGTTTCGGTAGGACAAGACCTTTAAGACCAACAAGTCCAACCATAAACCTAATATTGCCAAGTCCACCACTAAACTATGTCCCTAAATGCTACATCTACAAGATGTTGAAATAGCCCCTGGGGATGATGACTCTACCACTTCCCTGGGCAGCCTGTTCCAATGCTTGACAACTCTTTCTGTGAAGAATTTTTTGCTAATATCCAATCTAAATCTCCCTGGCGCAACTTGAGGCAATTTTCTCTTGCCCTGCCACTTGTTACTTGGGAGCAGAGAACTGACACCCACCTTGCTGTAATCTCCTCTCGGGCAGTTGTAGAGAGGGGTAAGGTCTCCTCCTATTATTCTGGCTAAACAACATCTTTCTTGTAGTGAGGAGCCCAAAACTGAACACATAATTCAAGGTGCAGCCTCACTAGTGCTGAATACAGAGCAACAACCATTTCCCTAGTCCTGCTGTCCACACAATTTCTGACACAATCTGCACTGCCATTGATCTTCTTGGCCACCTGGGCACACGCTAACTCAAGTTCAACTGGCTGTTGACTAGCACCCCTAGGTCCTTTTCCAACAGGCAGCTTTCCAACTACTCATCTCCCAGCTTGTGGCACTGCATGTGGTTGCTGTGACCCAGGTGCAGGATCTGTACTTTGCCTTACTGAACCTCATACAGCTGACCTCAATCCATCAATCCAGTCAGTCAAGATCCCTTGAGAGCCTTCCTGCCCTTCCGCGGATCAACACTCCCACCAACTTTGTGTCATCTACAAACTGACTCAGGGTCCATTTGATCCCCATGTCCAGATCATTAATAAAGATCTTAAACAGGGCTGGCCCCAATATGGAGTCCTGGAGAACACCACTGGTAACCAGCCATCAGCTGTACTTAACTCCATTCATCACCATCTCTGCACATTTTAATAGGTATGCGCCCTTAGCTCATCTTGGGTTCCAGCTTGTGGGGCTAGTGAAGACTCTTTTCATTGGAGCAGATGCTGCAACGGAATACAGGAGGGTAGCTGGATGTTTGTAACCTTCCTGTGATCCCCAGACAGTGGAAGCAGCCTGCAAGGGGTCACCGAAGGACAAGTAAAAGCAGTAGGAAGGAACTGAACACCTGACACCAGGAAACAGGACAAGACTGTTCCCCTCACTGCTCCTTAGTCCAACCAGCCCGCCATTTGTTAGATTCAAAGATCTAAAACTTGAATAGAAATATTTCTTTGTGTTTTCTTTTCCTGTGTTTTCACATCCATTCCCTCTCCCATTATAACCACTCATTAAATTGTGTAACTGTCCAAATTACCATAATTTAACCAGCAGAGTACCATTCTAGTCTGAGAATCAACACATTGATACATGTTAGTCTGTTTCTCTTTAATTACCTGAGAAAGAGGAAAGTAATGATACTATAAATGTAGAAGAAGTTGAATTTTTAGGAATACTGGTCCTCCAATCTATTGTTAAGCAGCACATGCAAGTGTTTAGTATATGCTGAGACTAATTTTCAATACGCAGTTTCCCTTGGGATATTTATATTCTTCCAATAAGCATAGAACTGTCCATCAAAAGTAACTTTATATACCCACACAGCACACGGACACACACACGCAATCACTGCCACAAACTTTTTGGGGTTTCTTCTCTAAAAAGCTGCAAATATGAGTAACATTTTCTATGCGCAATGTCCTGTTAAAGTAGGTGGGTGTTCATTTCAACAGACAATTGTAACAGAAGTACTCATTGTTTTATTTCCTTTTTTTTTCTGCCTTTCACTTTTGCAAACAGTTAAGTTAAAAATCTCTTTTCTGAGAGGTAGAAACTATTAATGCAAAGGGGGGAAAATCATTTCATAAGAGATACTTTGGAGTCCAGCCTATTTTGGTTTTCTTACTCAAATCATTTACTTCTAATTAGATAAGAGAACAAAAAAAAATTCCAAAGGGGAAAATACATTTTTTTGCCCCCACAAATTGCTTCCATCATTTCTGAACTCTGCTAAGCATTTTTAATAGATATGTGCCCTTAGCTCATCTTTTGCATGCTAACAATTTAATCTGAATACCAATATAGACACAAAATAAACGATTGTTTCCTGCCAGAGGTATCTGCAGAAGAAATCTTGGAGTAAAACATTGTCTTTGCAGCTCATTGTGTCTCTAATTAGACTGGAAGGAGGCAGAAGCTTGCTGGTGTCAGTCTGTGTTTNACCACCCCCCCCCGCCCTTAGATTTTACCATCTTTGCTTTGGCCGCCTAATTAATCTTATGGAAATCTCCCGAAGCCAGATTCCAGCAAGGTTGCCCCGATGTTTATAATTTGATTTGTGATGATAAAAGTGAAGACACCCGGTGATGGAACAGTGTCATTTCCAACACTCTTGAGAATCGAAGAGGCTATCAATCTTTCCCACGTGCATGGCAAACTGATATCCTAGAAAATTAACTTCAATTAATAACAGAAATCCCCAGACACTCAGGGAAGTAGAGACGCTTTGAAAGAGAACCTTCAAAGATGTCTCTGGATTGTCTTTTATATGCAGACTCTTCTTTTTATATAGAAGAGATTCTCAATAAGGGAACGTGTGGTGAAGGGGGGAGTTCCCCCTCTCCCCTTTTAATCTGAGCAAGATGAGGTAACATTTTATATTTAGTTTAGGAAGAAGTTAACCAAAGGTCTGTAGGTTAAATCTGTTTTTATTTCCTCTCTGTAGATAGGATTGGATAGAATGGGTTATGCTACACATATCACTGAAGAAAATAAATGTACAATAAAAATGCTTTTACCATTATGCTCCCCCCCCCGAAAAAAAAAAATGCTGGAAAGTTAGGGGTTGGACTGCTTGTCATTGCCAGTCTTCTTTGCCTTGAAAGGTTTTGTGATCTAATGCTGAATGTTCTATCAGGAAAAAAAGACTTGTTCAGATATTACATGTTCTAATAACTGCTATGACACAGATAGTAAAGACTCCTATAAAAGCCAGTCTCATTTCTGTGAAACTGCGCAACACATGAATTTTACTCTACAAATAATCAACCATGTCTACATTTGTGAGTGGCATTTCTATATTGCTATTATTTGGAATAGTTGATTAGACAACACAACTTCAGTTTAATACTAGCAAAACATTAATATATGTAACATTTCCCCACCTGTGATATCAAGAAACTCCTTGCTAAACAAACAGTCAATCAAACAAACTTTAAACCACCATCCAGTAATAATTTCTGGTTTGGTTTAGAGCTTTTTTTGCATATGTCATAGACAACAAATTAAAAATTCTGATTAAAAAATACTTTAGGTGATGCATAAGCAAAACTCACTAGCCAGTATCTTACCTAAAGTTTATCTTCCAAATAATTTTTAAGGTAGCTTGAAGCAAAGCTAAAGTACAGTCTTAGCTTAGCAGCAAGAATGGGTTAAGTTTATTGCATTTCAGGTTCTTGTTAAAATCACAGTCACGTGAACGAATTCATGTTGTGCCATTTCTTGCTCTCATTACAACCTTTGTTACGAGAATGAGGTATTAGGGTTTTAATGCCTCATATATTCTGTGAATTATGTTAGTGTGCTGTACTACTTTGACCTTTTAAGTATTCTGTAATTTGATTGGTTGGTAATTCTAGTCCTTTTCCTGTTGACAGCCTCAATAACCTTTCAGACAAAAGTGGAATGGCAATCCAATCAAAATACAGAATATTTGATAGTACAAAATATATGGTATAAAGGATAGCTATAATTCTTTGGGAGAAGACAAAATTTTAATTCTACTGGTGCTTAAAAATTAGGAAATAAATAGAAAACAGAACCTATAATGCATTCCAAGGTTAATCTTAGGCNGAAGTTGAATTTTTAGGAATACTGGTCCTCCAATCTATTGTTAAGCAGCACATGCAAGTGTTTAGTATATGCTGAGACTAATTTTCAATACGCAGTTTCCCTTGGGATATTTATATTCTTCCAATAAGCATAGAACTGTCCATCAAAAGTAACTTTATATACCCACACAGCACACGGACACACACACGCAATCACTGCCACAAACTTTTTGGGGTTTCTTCTCTAAAAAGCTGCAAATATGAGTAACATTTTCTATGCGCAATGTCCTGTTAAAGTAGGTGGGTGTTCATTTCAACAGACAATTGTAACAGAAGTACTCATTGTTTTATTTCCTTTTTTTTCCTGCCTTTCACTTTTGCAAACAGTTAAGTTAAAAATCTCTTTTCTGAGAGGTAGAAACTATTAATGCAAAGGGGGGAAAATCATTTCATAAGAGATACTTTGGAGTCCAGCCTATTTTGGTTTTCTTACTCAAATCATTTACTTCTAATTAGATAAGAGAACAAAAAAAAATTCCAAAGGGGAAAATACATTTTTTTGCCCCCACAAATTGCTTCCATCATTTCTGAACTCTGCTAAGCATTTTTAATAGATATGTGCCCTTAGCTCATCTTTTGCATGCTAACAATTTAATCTGAATACCAATATAGACACAAAATAAACGATTGTTTCCTGCCAGAGGTATCTGCAGAAGAAATCTTGGAGTAAAACATTGTCTTTGCAGCTCATTGTGTCTCTAATTAGACTGGAAGGAGGCAGAAGCTTGCTGGTGTCAGTCTGTGTTTAGCATGCCCTGGAGCTTCAAGCTCCTGTGGGTATCAAAGTGCACTAATTAAATGAGGGGTCCACAATACCGCACTAAACATCAGAGTGAGAGAAAGAGTCCAGTGTCCTCAGTGCCTTTGAGAATCCATGGCCCACGCTAATTACCCATTGTTGAATTGACTTCCCATTCTACAAGGAATGAATGGTGCCTCTCTCCCCCCCTTTCCCCATCCTCCCCCTGNATTTAGTTTAGGAAGAAGTTAACCAAAGGTCTGTAGGTTAAATCTGTTTTTATTTCCTCTCTGTAGATAGGATTGGATAGAATGGGTTATGCTACACATATCACTGAAGAAAATAAATGTACAATAAAAATGCTTTTACCATTATGCTCCCCCCCCCGAAAAAAAAAAATGCTGGAAAGTTAGGGGTTGGACTGCTTGTCATTGCCAGTCTTCTTTGCCTTGAAAGGTTTTGTGATCTAATGCTGAATGTTCTATCAGGAAAAAAAGACTTGTTCAGATATTACATGTTCTAATAACTGCTATGACACAGATAGTAAAGACTCCTATAAAAGCCAGTCTCATTTCTGTGAAACTGCGCAACACATGAATTTTACTCTACAAATAATCAACCATGTCTACATTTGTGAGTGGCATTTCTATATTGCTATTATTTGGAATAGTTGATTAGACAACACAACTTCAGTTTAATACTAGCAAAACATTAATATATGTAACATTTCCCCACCTGTGATATCAAGAAACTCCTTGCTAAACAAACAGTCAATCAAACAAACTTTAAACCACCATCCAGTAATAATTTCTGGTTTGGTTTAGAGCTTTTTTTGCATATGTCATAGACAACAAATTAAAAATTCTGATTAAAAAATACTTTAGGTGATGCATAAGCAAAACTCACTAGCCAGTATCTTACCTAAAGTTTATCTTCCAAATAATTTTTAAGGTAGCTTGAAGCAAAGCTAAAGTACAGTCTTAGCTTAGCAGCAAGAATGGGTTAAGTTTATTGCATTTCAGGTTCTTGTTAAAATCACAGTCACGTGAACGAATTCATGTTGTGCCATTTCTTGCTCTCATTACAACCTTTGTTACGAGAATGAGGTATTAGGGTTTTAATGCCTCATATATTCTGTGAATTATGTTAGTGTGCTGTACTACTTTGACCTTTTAAGTATTCTGTAATTTGATTGGTTGGTAATTCTAGTCCTTTTCCTGTTGACAGCCTCAATAACCTTTCAGACAAAAGTGGAATGGCAATCCAATCAAAATACAGAATATTTGATAGTACAAAATATATGGTATAAAGGATAGCTATAATTCTTTGGGAGAAGACAAAATTTTAATTCTACTGGTGCTTAAAAATTAGGAAATAAATAGAAAACAGAACCTATAATGCATTCCAAGGTTAATCTTAGGCTAACACATGAAAGTGATAAGATGCGTTTTTTTAAACTTACTTTGTGCTAACTTTTGATATCTTCTTGGCTAACTCTACTTGATAGATACATGACTAAAATTTTTTACCATATTTTTAATGTTGCCATATCATAAGAAATTTTATTAAATGAAAGTTTTGCCTTCAGTATTTAGATCTATTTTTTAATATTTTTATCAAATTTTGAAATCTGTAAATAAGTATACGCTAAGAGGGAGAACCTGAATACCTTTTCAAGGTTACTAGAGGTAAAACTAATCCATATACCATATGCTTGGTGTACAAAGTACCATGAAAACATAGAAAAGTAGATGTCTGTTATTATTTAGTACTATCATCTGCATATTAAATTTTGATGATTGGAGAGGGTTATCTATTTGTCAGAAACTGCCATTTGGGTCTGGAGTTTTATTCAATAATACATTTTGTGTAAAAACAGCCCTCAATGATAAACAATACTAATTAGAATGAATACGCACTTACTACATTTCCCACTGTATGAAAAAGAGAAAGCAAATTAATTTCACAGAACCTAGTAAACGTTGAACCAAAAAAACCCAGTTATTTTCTCCAAATTAATTCTTCCTCTGAATCCCAAATTAATTCTTCCCTGAAATGTTTGCTTGTTAAAAAGAATTAGGTTTTTTTTTTAATAATTTGTAATTACATGTTTCCTTTTTTTTTTTTTTACTTGGTGGTTTGGGGTGTTTTGGTTTTTTGTTTTGTTTAGGGGTTGGTTGGTTGGTTGGTTTTGTGGGGTGTTTTTGGTTTTTTTTTAACCTTTCATGGAATTTTTATGGAGAACCTACACAAATAGTAAAAAACCTTCCGAAATGTTTCTGATTTAATATCCTTTAAAATCTCTCCAGATGCTGTACCAAACCCAGCTTGATATAATTTGGGGCTGACTTGCTGTAACTATACCGATAGGTAGATACAGTTTGCCTTTTTTTTTTGTTTTGCTATTTCAAGTACGGGGGTTTTTTGATTAGCAGTTGTAGCTGGCTTTCAGTTTTTTCCATGGACTCCATGTGAGGGTTGAAGTGGCATACAGTCTTAACACCTCTTCAGGGAATTCTTTCTTTCTCAATGGAAGAAATAAAAGAATGGATTCTTCCCTTTTTCATAAGGGCACTTACCAGGTATATTTAGAGAAGGAAGGATCCTTTCAAGATTTTTACATGAATGAGGTAGAAATGTCCAGCCAGCTGAATTTTCGTACTCTTCTACTTGGCAAAGAAGAACCTAGGCCAACTCCAGGGACCACAGGTTAAAAATTTTAGGAATCTTAAAGGGTACACCATTGTTTTTTACTGTGCACTTCTACGAAGAGACAGACTGCAGATATACACCATATTCAGCATATCCCCTTAGTATGACGTGGCAGATTTCACACAGAATAATATGAAGCCAATCATCATACAAAATAAGACACATACACAAGCTGTTTGGTAAACTTTCAGCCCTAGTTTTGTGGAGTTGTTGGGAAGCCTCTGGATTACAAGCAGAAATGTCAGTAATAGAAAACAATGTACCATATTCTCAGTCTGTAAATGCAATAGCTTCTAACAGACTTTGGAATTTTAAAAGCCTGATCAATATTTTCTGGCATGCTAATGTGACTAAGTGGCAGAGAAATTATATTCTCTCTATTACCATGTGATGCAAACACAAGGCCCAACGTACACCTGGGCCTAGAGTGAGCCTGAAACCCATCTGTAAACATCCAGGTGAAAAGTGTTGTGTAATTTTCAATTGAAGATGCATTTACATGAGTGCAATGGTTTTCTGTAAAAGTCTGTAAGTCTCTCCCACTGATGTAGATGTTTCCTTGGAAGGATGTAGAGTTGTCATCGTGCAGGTGTGTACTGCTCTTTGAAACACCCTGGATTATTTGAGACATTCAGAGCTGGTGAAAGTCACACTAGAGGTGTTCTCTGAATTTTAATGGCAGGGTGGGATTCCTTGCCTTGATGAAGACATTGAATTATGGTGTTCACAGAAAGATGATCTTGTGTGAGCTTGATAGATGTCTGATATTTCAATCAATGGATTCAAGAGAACAGTTCAGCTCCCCAAATGAGGGTGCTGATAGGTGGATAGATTATCTAATAGGCTTTACTGATTATTTTGGCTAGGAACTCATCTCAGGTTCCAACACACAGGTTTCACGCACTGTTTCAGATACTTAATTTGGGACTGACATTGGCAATGGTTTTATATTTACACCTAGGACCAGTTTTGCAAGAATGGAAGGAGTAATGGAGCTTCCATCCGTTTTTCTTATCATCAGTGCTTTCCCATAATGATTGCACTTTGACTTTCTTTCACATATAAATTAGGCTGTTGTTTATCAGCATACAAATCTTCATACATGGGCCATTTATTCTAATCTGAATATGTTCATGTTATTGCATAATTTAATACAGAAATTTTAAAGAGAATTCTAAGAATATGGATTTTAAATGACTTCCCTCAAAAAAGTATAAGACATTATTTTTATGAAGACACCAACATATGCAATGACTGTGCTTTTTAGTATTGATGGAATTGATTATTTCTTCTAATCTAAAATGTGAATTTTCCTGCCCAAATTCAGTGGTTTCACCATTTTGCCAGCAGGAGGTCACCTCCACTGGAATTAAGGCTGTTTAATAAACTGAAAATTAAATAAAAAGGAATAATGTGTTCTAGTAAAAAGCTTTATATTCAGTAAGATAACCACTGTACTGCATGTACTCCTTCCTAAATGGTTTGTTCCTGTCCTCTGGAGGTCACCTGCAAGTAGCCTAGCAATAATATTTTAAACTTCATGCTTTGTTCCCTTAATAGCTACCAATTTATGTATTTCTCTGTGCTAGTATGTGATAATGTAAATCAATTCCGTGTAAGTAGTGGGAACCTGGCAAGAAAGTCTGGATCGATCTTTCTTCTCAAAACTGACTGTTGAAAGAAGGACTTAGAGTCAAGTCCAGAAGTTTGGAAGTCAGCGAAGGCAGAAGGCTCAGAATAGAGAAAGTGACCAATGAGACCAGATGATTCAAGCCTATTTCCTCTGACAGAACTATTTGCTTCATTCCTTTCTCATTTAAATTAGGAATCACTTCACCAGAGTAATTAAAGTTATACTAAAAAAAAAAAAAAAATCAGATTTGGCCTTTCAATTAGCTTCAAATTGGGCCCTAAATTATGTAATTTATTGGTCTAGGGAAATGATCACCCATCTTCATTAACGCATCTGAAGGATAGTAATGCCCCATATTACAGTTCAAGGAAAGAGGAAAGAAAATGAAAACAAAAATAAGAACGTTCTACATTTATTAGGAATTGGGACCTCAGCTATGATCTTAGTTTCAGATAGTAATATGAAGGTCAGAGACTTTATACTCAGTTCAAATGAAAGATGAAGTTCCTAGACACATAAACAAGTTATCTAAGGGTACCATATTCCCGTGTACCCACTAACCTATGGTAACTACAAAAGTTCACGCAACTGGTCCATTCATGCATCATTGCTCCCTTTGACTCACTTCCTGAAGGTCCAATTGGCTAAAGTGCATCATTCATAGCTGTGCTGAGGTACCCAAGTAGGTTCCACAACACAGTCAGGAAGACCTCACTCTGTGAGCTTCTTGCTTTCCAAGGCATTTTCTTCCATGTACAGAAAGCACCTTTGTATTTAAAACCATGATGTATTCGGAGAAGCCGCCTAGCAGCTCCATACATAGCACATTCTTCTCTGCCTTTCAGCAGTAAGCGAAAAACCTGATCCTGTGGGATTAGCAACACATGTCCCAGCCTCTTCCACTACTCTCCATTGGGAACTACTCCATTGGGAACAGCTGTGATTCATTATGTCGTGGGACTATGGACAACTGAAAACCAATCAATATTTCTCATTTGTCCCCACATTCACAATGCACGAGGAAAGAAGAAAGTCTCATCAAAAGTTAACACATAAAACTCAGTAATGGTGGTTAAATTTCTTTTCCGTCTACCCACACATAGCAGCACAGAAGTGCCACAATGTCAGAAGTCACACACCATTTTAAAAATAAAGGAGTACATGAGTCATGACAGCTGTGACAGACATTTTCACTTGTACTGATGAAGAATTAAAAGGTTGAAAATGTGGGGGTTTGAGTGTTTAATTCATATCCTTTTTTTTTCTGAGTGCTTTTCAAACTATTTAATACTCTAGAAAATGTACTGCCCAGAGAGTGTTCAAACTGGAGTACAGAGCACCCTCACACACCTCACAAATAACTGCTTTCTTGACAGGATACATGAGAATATAATCAGAGGTAATGCCTATAGGAGGAGAAATAAGATGAATTTTGTTCAAGAAACAGTAATTTTGATTAGAACTTCTGATGCCAATCCTTGAAGTATCACTTTCAGGGAAAGTATTCCAAGATCAAAGATCACAAGAGCTGCAAGTTAGGGTGCTTCTCATGGTCTCCAAGCATACTCATTCATGTTTGCATCTTAATATCTGTGATCCTTAAGCTCTAGTGCATGCAAATACAATTCTTTTCAAAATCAGATAATTCAGTGACCTTATTTTGATTGTTACTTTCATAGACTCCTGTATTTGAAACAGCTTGACATTTTTTACTGCTTACCCAAATTTTGCAGTCCATTGCAGTCCCAAATGAATCAAGTTGAAGGGAAGTATTAATTTTGTCTCCTGTCAGGAAAAATCTCATCTCATTGTAGCTGTAAATGAGATCAGATCTGGCAAAACAAAATCAGTTGGCAAGACCATTTTACCTGCTAGGGTTGATAAAAAAAGTATAAAATGGATAAATCCATACCATAAGGTCATCTCCAAGGTTTGCTGGACACTACACGGAGACTACAAATGAATCATACTGGGCCAGCTGTATGTTGCATGTTACACTCAGAACACTAAGATATTAAGGTTAAAACAGTCTGGCTAGTTCTAATACAGGTTGGAATTTAGAAAGTAGTAAACTACCACTTTTATCTTCAGTCAATCCTTGATAAAACCTTTATTACATAAGCAAACAAAGCAGTTAAATATTCTCAAAAGAGCATTAGCTGTACAAGCTGGCAGGAAGAACAATTATGCATGTTTTATTCCTTTTCTCATGTAGAGTACTAAAAAGTTCCTCTTTTGTGGAAAATCTGAAGTTTTAATTGGGATAGAATAAAATACTTAAAAGAGACAGTGACTTTGTCTTAAGATATTCTCGAGGTGCAAAAGGGCAAAAAGGATTTTCTGCTATCAAAATCAGTTTCACTGAAACAATTACTCTGGATTTTTTTTTTCCATTGTACCATTTTGTAAGTTCAACCAGTATGCTGTAATATCTTGGAACAGGTTCTTGTGACCCATTCAATTTTCAAGTATTATCTTCCTGGTGAATACCTCCATTTCATATTCTCTTCATCTCATAATGTGCTATTTTGTATTTTTCTGTTTTGACTGACACATATGCAAACTTACTTTTACTTCATTTTACCAAATTTTGCAGACCCTATATTATTTTTCTGTCCTTACATTTACTTGCAACATCTTTTAATTTTGTGTCATTTTCAAATATGAAGTCTTATTAATGTCGTTTAGAAGAATAAAATAATTAAACAGAATTAAATAGCCTCTGTCTATAAAGTAAAGCTTAATGTCTATCACACGACTCCATACTTGTGCTAACATGATTGAAGAGCACTATCAAACTTCCTGCGCCTCAATTCCAAAATGGAGGAGTTGACAGTTCCAGAACAAGCAAAGCAAATTCAGAACCAGGAGAGTAAGCAATGGACTTAGAAAATCCACTATACTGTTTATTCAACACAGTTTGGTGAAATACAGTCATTCCCTGCCCAAGCACCAACCCACGAAGATTTTTACCTCCAGCCCAGCTAAGATGAAAGAACCGTGAGGCTTCCAAGGACAAGGGGGCAGTTTCAGAGAGCTGGTTGTGCATAGATGCAGCAGTCGGCCCCCATCCATGTTCTAGACAAAGCAGCCCACAAAGGAAGAAAGAATTAAACACATGCCTGGTGTTCAGCTTAGTTACATTAATAATACATTATCACAGTAGCAATTGTTGGCATATGCTTTCCAGAAAACAAGGTTATTGCACATGGCTTTACAAAGAATTGAAAAGAGAAAAAAGTTTCATTCTGAGACTGTAAATTGATTGCAAAATATTCAGCCAATAATCCATCTTTATAAACTATGGCTGTTTTACTTAACATACTGAGATAATAAATATCTTTAGCTCAACTTGATACAAACATGTCTTTCCCTTTGAAAACAAAAATTAATAAAGTAAATGAAAACTATCCCACAGAAGCACACTGGTGTTTGAACATCAATTTGACAGGTACTATAATTTCCCTGTTTAGGGGTTCTGAATATCATACTGGAGTATACTGCTGCAACACTATAAGAATTCTCACAGAAGTCATCTGAAAAAGAAAAGTTTTAGTACAAAGATGGTATTGGAAGATGGATTCAGTCTGATGAATTTGAATGATGCGCCAAAACCACGACCTTGACTTGTTTCTGTCTAACACACATCTGTTATTACTAAACCAGTAACAAACAGGAAAGTTAACTCTGTAACAGATTCACTCTAAGCAGTGCTACGTCATCAACATACATTTGTATGCGAGTGACGAGAATCAAAACATGTTTGGTTCTAATCTATGCCTTCCTGACTATTTTATGTCTAGGGAAAAGATGACAGTCTTTGCAGATCCCTCTGTAAAAGAAGCCATGAATGCAAAAGATGACACACATTTTATTAATCTTCTTTCAACACCTTATTTTATAATGTATTCAGAGTTTTGCTTTTCCATATTTCAATAGAAAAAAAATGGTTTGGGCAGTGAAGAAAGGCTGGGG
>VZRS01008823.1:367482-385466 GCA_013398055.1 Ifrita kowaldi
GGTGATGCTGCAAGCTTTCTATTCTTTCCACAGAGATTTTTCCTTCTCATTGTGCTTGATAGTGTGCCAAGAGAGAAACTCATATAAAGACACGAGCATTTGCTGTTTCTGCAGCATATCTCACTACAGAGGGAATATTCCTTTGACTAAATTAATCTTCATCTTCAGAATACTCACCACTGATGACTATTTAGAGTCTAATATATAAATATATATATATATGTGTATATGCATCCCATTTATTATTACCAGAAATTTGTGCCTCATGTTAAACCTCAATGTCTGAACTTGCCATAAAGTGGAGAGCACACTAACTCCACAGTCTTTGTGATTCCATAAGAGCCAGAGAGAAGATGACTGCTTCTCTCCATCAAGGGTCTCTTGTGGCAAAAGGCATCAGGCCATCTTTTAGACAACACAGTTCCCTGTGAACACAACTAGTGATCTACTTTGCATGCTGGTGCTCTCTATCCTAAGACAAAATTCACAGATAAAAGTCCATCCTGATACTCACAGTCTCCTCCAGAAATCTTGCAAGTTATCTGAGAGATTCTGCTTTCCCCTTCAGAAATAAAAGTCTCATTCTACACGCCAAGGTTTGTAAACCCTGGAAACTGAGGTCTTAAGGATCATTAAAGATCTGTAAATTCATTCACAATAATCATATAAACAAAAGGGAATTTTAAAAATGAAGTGTGCATACCTTTTCAATTCAGCTGTGAATTGAACTCTGAAATAATGAACCCCTTTTTTTTATACAAGTATGCATTCATAACTGAGTAATGTACACAGACATAAACAAACCTATCAACTGCTTCAAGACTAAGAACAAAGGATAACAGAAATTTGGGATTTTTATCTCCTTTTAAAAAGCTAAAAGGGATCCTTGGAGACATATGAGCCATATGCACGTAGATAGACCAATAGACCCGTTGTCTAGTTAGATAATATTCCTAATGCTTTCTTTTTTTCCTTGCAGGACTGGAACAAAAACACTGTTTAAAACAACACCAAACTTTGCTGAAATACAGAATATGATGGCAGTTGCAACTGATCATGCTTCTACATTTTTAAAATACAGGTTTTAGATATTAAAAAAAAAATGTTGGCTCAGATTAAAAGTAACAGTTTGGGATTTTCCCTCACAAATTGTCTTTCCAAAACTGGCTAAACATTGCTAAGGATTGAAAGCTTTTAAAAATTCAATTTTTTTAATGACTTGTGGGAATAATTTATGATTACCTATCACTTTTCCTTATAAAGTAGGCATATGGTAAAATTAATATGGTGCAAACGAAACCTGGCAAAATTTAGATTAAATTCTGAGGGAAACAAAAATTGAATGAACATGGAGATCACCTTCTAGTGTTTCAATCCCTTGTAAATTAATACTAAAACAGACATTTGGACGATTATTTAGGAAGCATGCTCTTCTGTATGAACTTCACTTAAAATCAACAGTCACTGCAGAGCACCTTCTAAAGTCCTTAACCATGGACATGAAGGGAATATCCTTTTAAGAGACTGCAGTACTGTTCAAAGAGAAAAGAATACAACATCTCTGAATGAGCACTTGGTCATTGATAATGATATGAATTTTTAGACAGACAATGCCAGAAGAGAATCAGCTGACTCTGTTCAACCTTTCTCAAGTAGCTCAAAGAGCAAAACTATTGTGAAATGTTCTTTTGAAAGAACATTTCCCTGTTCCTCTTCACTCTCCCTCCCTCTTTTCATATCTCCTTTCTATTCCTTCCTTCCTTCCTTCCTTTCTTCCTTCCTTCCTTCTTTGCTTTGAACGTAAAGAAAGCCTTGAAATGAAATTAAATATGGTAGGACTCAAGGGAGAATTCTGGCTTCATTTTAAAAGCCACATTTACGTCAGTCTGGTGCACTTTGCTCTGACACCACTTGAAGTCCTGAACAGGAGTTGACTGAAATGTGGTTTAGAAACATTTTTCTACATTTTCAAGAATCAGGAAGGACTAGAACACAAAGCTGATCACATATCCTCTAGATATATGAAAAATATATTTACACTCTTATTTTCCTACTTTAATTTTATTTTAGGACACTTAATTCAGAAAAGAAGTTCCCTGGAGAATTCAGGTGTTGGGACAGCTTATGTGCACACTGTTACTCAGCCACAATGCTTTTCCCAGAAGAAACAAAATGCCAAATTTCTTGCAGACATTCCCCAGATTCTTGGACTGATCAGAGAGAAAAACTAGGCTTTAGGGTCCTTTCATATCAGCACCAGGTTTGTAAGACTTTTCCTAAAGTAATCATTTCTCTGGAATAAGGACAAGCCACTACAGAGCCATATCCCAATAGATTAATGGAGATTTTTGGGCCACAAATCATACGACTTGCATCATATCAGGTTCATCTAATAACTTACTATTTAGAAGCAGAACAGAGCAAGACTAATTGCCTTATAATACTTAACAGTTAATACAAATAATATTCTACCACATCAAAGGTGAATTCATACAGCTGTTAAGTATACAAATGACTTCTAATAAAGTGGTAATTTTTCTGTACTGTATAAATGCAATCATATTAAACTCAAATCAGTGAAATGCTAATTCACTTTTTAATGAGTTCCTTTCCTATTTCAGATTTTTAAGCAACTTTCAACTGATTTGGTTAAGCATAGTTAATAAGATGAAAAGAGTGGCTTTTAATTAACACAGACAAAATATTCCATTGTATATATGCGAGTTTTTAAGGCAACGTAAGGTATGATTAAAATTCAGGTTTTATTCTATTTCATCTTCTTGGGAGCTCTGAAATTTGAAAACAGCTACCTGAGGTTGTGGAGGAAAAGTGTCTCATTCTCCTATCTGAAATTTGTGTTTCTGAGGAAAGCTCTTAGTTTTGCTTTTGGACATGACTGCAGTATTATTGGCCAAGACGTGTTCTTCTTTCTAACCCATGAGAAAGCAAAATGAGTGAAGCTCTTAAGCCTGGTTATCCCACAAAACCTAAATGGGTCATTACGAACTTCTGTGGTGACTCTGACATTGTACAAAAGGAAAGAAAATAATTTTTGAGGTCCCTTTAAGGCTTTTGTCCTAATTCATAGATACTCTGAACAAAAATTGATTTCCCCAAAGCTCAGGAAAAATAACTTATACCCTTACGTGCATCTGCCTGTTTGCTGTCTGCAAGCCTGCCTGAAAACTGGCCAGAATAAGCTGACATCTTGAAGCTGATTTCAGTGGACCATGTGATTATATTACCATTGTCAACCTAGGGATGAGAAAAACATGCTTATTAATTTCCATTCCATAAACACAAAATGCCTTTTTTCATATGCCATTCAGATCAGGCATCACAAGAATATGCACTCTTGATTTGCTTCGGCATAATTGAACTCTGGTCCTGGTCCACTACAGGAATTGCATTGTGCAAGGGAGCAGTAGCTCACTCTTTTTTGTTAGCAGGTTACTGCTTATTGCCAACCATCAGAGGATTCACTGGAGAGAAAAAAGTTGGGGTATCAGAGAGACCTGGCAGTGTGCAGAGTCTTTCCGTGTTTTCTCCAGCACAGCTGAGCTTAAGAATTATTCAAAATAAAATGTAATATATTAGAGTGAAAACTTATTTTTCCACATCCCTGATTTTCTCATGCCATTTGTGTATCAAGGTTTAGAATCACTGATTCAATCAAACTATAGCTCTTATTCATATTTTGCTGAATCTGAAGTCCTCCCTGGTCACCAGTTAGAGAATTTTAATGATTTGGAGTTTGAATGAAGGTCATTATATCATATCCCACGTTGCATGCAGGTAATAAAATTCCTTTCCTCTGATTTTAATTGAGCACAGTCTTTTAAGTGAAACACTGTATCAGAAAGCCTTGCTTTGTCTAAATAGTAAACATAGCCTATTATTTGTCAGTTTTATTGTCATTAAATGCTTCTTTGTTACATAAACTCAACATTGTTTCATTTTCATGCTCTCAAGCAACTGATCAAAATATTTTGGAATGTCTTCAAAATTTGGAATATTTTTCCTACAAGATGAGAGTCAGGATTCATGGTTTCTTTACACAGCAACTTAACTTTGCAATCCAGGAAACCACAGTATTTTCACCAAATTTCAGCTTCCCTCCCTCCTTCAATCCTCATAAAACAGTTGGTTTAAAAAACTTCTTCAGGCTTCAAGATATTAGTATTCATTTGTTTTAGATTCTCATCCAATTCTGAACAGACAGATGTCTTGCAACACTACTGGCATAATGTCACCACCACTTGTAGAACCCCTAACAGCCATCATAGGAAGCTCTTTAGAAGTGGCTCTTTCTCCTCCCATGGCCAGTTGGCCCCCAGTATCTGTCTCCCAGGAGCCCCCTGGCCGAGTGTTTGGGTGGCACTCCGCAGTCAGCACGCAGGTGAGACAACGTGCTCCAGAGCATCTGCAAAGTATTTGTCAACCAGATATTCTGTTACCTAATCCTTTTAGCTAAACCTCAAGGATTGACAGCTGTGAACCCAAGCCTGCAACTCAGATGTTATTCCACATCCACTAGATGAATAATGATGCAGAGCTCCTTGTTTATTTGCTTATTCTGAAATCAGATCTTGTTTATTCTGTGCCCCTTTCTAGTCCTGATATATAACTAATTGTTGGCAGATGTGGCAAGCATCTAAGGCCAAGATATATTTGTTTGCACAGTCTGATTTTTGAGTCTCAACCAGTATCAGGCCATTGCAGCTGTTTTTTATCAAGACTCTGAGCACTGTAGACAGTCCACCTGGCAAAACATGATTTGCCCATATGACCTTCACATGAAAGCTTTAAATATAGGACTTCTGCTCAAACAATATTTAAAATATCTGAAAAAGCCTAATTAAATTAACAAATTGAAGTGAAATGCTAATCAGTGTTTGTACATGTAAAAATTGCCCTGTGGTTCATATACAATAGCGTGACAGTCTTATTTCTAATTTTGATTTAAAATCTGAACCATATAATAAGGGTGCTAATTGTCTGAGACAATCTTTCCTTCAGCAAGCTAGCTAGTGTCTACATTTAATCATCTTGCTTGAAACAAAACAGAAAACTAGCATTTGTCTGATGCTTAGAAGCAAAGAAAAAACAACAGCAGCAGAATGATAAATCAGAATTAATCCAGTTTAGCTGGCTAATATCAACACTTCTTTCTTTCCTGATGAGGATCTCACTCCTTAACTTTGCCCAGATGCCGAATTCCTCTTTGTGATCTGTTTTCATTACTTTCTTCAATTTTTAAAAACAAATAAAAGATTAACATTGGAGTTAGCTTGTTTACTTTTAGCTAGAAGTTCTCTGAGCCACAGTAGTATTCAAGTTTTCAACTTCTCCAGTTTTTTTATCAGTGGATAAGTGTAGTTGACTACAAAAATATTTTAGGGAAGTAACACTGTGGAAGATTGTTTATTTGAAGTGGCAGTGAATAAACTGGAAACTCTGTGTCTACATGATTGTCTTCACTAATAAAATAGAAAACCTGTATTTATTTTTGTTCTGTATTTATTTTGTCACTGTCAAAAGCAAATCTGAGAAGAGGTACAGGCTGTTTAGGATTATGTCATCTTGTAGAGTGGAAATCCTTCACGCTATATGACTGAAAATGATGCAATTTATCCTGATTTTAATAGCACCTATAATTTCACTTATCACTGCCAAATCACCAAATTAATTAAAATACCACTAGTGGGGTTACAGAATCACGGGAGAAAATAATAATGTGGAATCAATAAAATATTTTCTTTTTTTATCTTTTACCTTAGGCTCAGACAACAGTCAATATTTCCAAATTCACCCTGGAAAGTTTTCCCTTCCCTTCCCTTCCCTTCCCTTCCCTTCCCCTTTTCTGCTTGGAGGGNTTGCATTTCATTTAAAAGTGTATAAGAATGGAGTTTTAGAAAATATCCCTTCCCTTCCCTTCCCTTCCCTTCCCTTCCCTTCCCTTCCCCTTTTCTGCTTGGAGGGGAAAAATAATTGAATACTCATGCAAAAGTAAGAAAACAAATCTTTTGCCACTGTATTCCATGTATTTCACAACAACACAATGTGAAAGAAATGCTACAGAAATGTCATAGGATCAGATAGAAAAGTCATTAAAAACAGGCTAAGAATTTAGACTCTCAGTTCATGACTTCTTCACTGGTTATAATACCTGCATTGTTTTCCTCAAGATTAGAGCACCACATAAAAATTGTGTTACTTTAGACTTGAGTAACTTCCTACAGATCCCACTAGGTAGATCGAGTTCATCAGGGAGTTATGATTATCAGGGATGAGCTAAGTCCCTGTAGGACTAGTACCTTTATAAGTGTCACAAAAGAAGGAAGAATTACCATCTCCTGGTCTAGTACACAGCCTAACACGTGTGAGTTTGCCACCTGTGTACCAGAAAGGACATCTAAGATAGCCAAAAAGCCATAGTCCCGAAACACTAAGGAACTGGGGCTTTGGTAAGTTTACATCAGATCACCCTCCAGGTACATGAGATCACTCCTTCATTCTCTCTCCTTCACTACAGAGCAAGCAGTGGGCTTTCCCTGTGACTGGCCAGAGCCAGCTGGCAGCCTGGACCTGTCTGCAGAGATTGAGGGTCCTCCATTGTGGCTCTAGGGCATCTGCAGCTCCTCTTCTTGGCAAACTCATTTCCCCTGCCCCTGTGTTGCTCTGCACTTCAGCAGAGCAGCTCTGCACTACATGTACTTTGTCCTTCACATCCATTTCCCTTGTAGAACATCTCATCCTTCCTTAAACTGCAGAAAGTGCTGCTGACGTGGACTAAATCCTTCTCCTATTGCATATTTACAGCAAAAAAACTAATCTGCCGTGATCTGCCAATCCACCTCGGTGTTAAGCTCAGAGTAGGGGAAGAAATAGTCTGAAATATGTGCTTGCAAGGAAGCATGTTTGTGATTATAATTCCAATATGTTACACTTTTTTAATTAGGTGTACTTTTAAAATATGAATACTTTACTTCTAACTTCATATGTCTGAGGAAAAAGGAAGTGAGATTCTCCTGGAGGCCTGGACACAACTGGGATGTTTATGTGCATAAGCTGTTCATCCCTGGCTGGTTTAGCATGCCTGCCTAGGAGTACTTATTATAACATGATACACTAGTCTCTGTTTCTAAACCACTGAGTAATACCACTGCACTTATCTTCACTTTTAATGGATATGCCCTCATGTATTCCAGCATGACTTAGAGAATTTCCTCCTTCCCTGTGACTGAAAAGAATGAACTTAGTTCACTCTTATGCTGGAAGAAAATAATACAAGACCTCAGTAATTAAGTGTGTGACCTGCAGAATTCCTTTTTCTTTCGTGTTTTGTCCACAGTCCATGAAAAATTGATGCTCTCCCAGCTAACATGCTTCTTTTTATCTACATGCAACACATTGATCTCCTTTCAGTTTGGAGTTAGCTTGTTCCTTCTACTATCATTCCTGAAGTAACAAATGATATTTTCATAGGCATGGTTAGTAATCAATATACACAAGTAACTGTCATTGATCTGAGTACAACCCTTGATCTAGAAAATCACCAATTATAGCTATTTAAAAGAGATTCAGTTGGATTAGGTAGAACCCAGAGAAAAATATTGCCTGGGTAATTTACCTAATCACGTTAAAACTAAGGTGAACTAATTTAATTGGACAGCATTTATACAGTGAAATTTAGGCTTTTACCAACTTTAAAAAAGAGCTCTCTGAAGAGAATATATCTTGAATTTTATGAATATATGCACAATTACTGTTGCCAGATTTAGAAAACTACATAGAATGAGGTCTAAATTTCTTATTAACATTTTTAATTTGTACTTAATGCAAACAATTCCATGTAAATATCAATATAATTTGGTATACTGCAACCTTCTGTACTGAGAAGTTTGAACTTTTGCTTTAAGCTTGAGCCCCCACAGTATGCTTCATTCTGTGTGTTCCAGCTGCAGCTATCCTGCAAACACATGAGTTCTTTAGACCTGCACAACTCAGGAAAACAGGACTAGAAAATATATATTTCATAACCCTATACAGCAATACAAGCTATGATAAATCACCTGCAAGTATTTAACCATATAATTCACACTCACTTTAAAGCCCCTTTGCCCTGCCAAAGATGTTTAAAGGGGCTTTAATATAGCAGTGAATCTAGCCCGGTGACCAGCTGCAGTTTGGTATTTCCAAGCTTTTATCAGTTTTCACCACAGCTTTCATGTTATTTTTAGAAACTGGCTGGAATCAGAACTCAAGTCTGAAGTTGTCTGGGTTTGCAGTGACTGATTTTGGGTCCATTTTCATTATGACTGCAACTAAATAAATGCCTCTGATTTTGCTCAGGCATCCTTTCTGTCTTTCTCATCTCCATCAGGCTGCACACATTCTGCAGCCATGGACTTGGTTCCAGAAAGGTTAATAGTCTCCATTTCATTCACTATTTATGGGAACCGTTTTCTCCTGTTTAGCCAATAAATGGCTGCATATTTGGATGACACCTCTTTGATCTGTATAGAGTTACACAGCTGAAACATCCACACACAGTATCCCTTACATGTCCTTCAGTACAAAACAAAGGTGATTTTAGATTTCAGGGATACCAGGGGACCACAAAAAATACACAGCACCTTGCAAGACAAAGAAGGATCTTTCTGCAAAGACAGACAGGGAAGTTCAGGGAAATGAGCAAGTAGTTTTGCAGACTTACCACAGGAAAGGAAATGTTTTCCTTTCTCAGCATTGCAAAAAGAGAAATTCCTACACAAAGCCCAGCAACAGGGGCATTTTGCCAGTTGGGGAATTTACAGATTCTCTCTTGAGTATTGTAATAATTCATTATTAGGGAGTGGCCACTGCTGACCATGAGACAAGTGGTCTAACTGTAAACCATAAGCAAGGGAAGAAGGAGGGTGTAAAAGCCTACGAACTATCATTTCCATGAGGCTCTCAAAATATGAAGCAGATTGATATTGCTCAAAACAAAACAAACATTTGTTTCCAGCTGACAAACTAGAAATACTATTTCAGGTAAAAAAAGTGAAAATACTTCAGTCAAAAAGCTGGTAATTTAGGCAAATTTTTTCCTGCTCATTTTTAAAATATATTTCTTCATTGGTGGTTGCTTTTATTGTTGTTTGTTTGTTTGTTTGTTTTGAAAGAAATAAAGTAAAAGTAGCAGAAACTATTCTCCACCTTCTATATCTTTCAGCTATCTTTGATTCTCTAATAACAGATGCAACCCCTTCCATTTAATTTGCCTCTCCTATAGCCTGAAACTATTACAGACACACAGACCAACAGAGAAGGTCAAACTCAAGTTCTTTACTTCGGCACAGGCACAAAAGTAAGCTAGGCTGAACAGGGCCTACAAGTTTCAATACCAAAGCACGCTATGAGAGCTGAGAGGAAAACATGGTATACTTGGACTCCTTTTGGAAATGACATGCACATTAAGGAGATGATGTTCAATGTTTATCCAGTGTAAAAACTCTTCCTAGGAAAATATACTTGAACATTAGCCCCAGTATTTTTACTAATTTTGTCTCATCATATCTGAATGAATTAAATGTAACCACCAATTAATTCAAAACTCATGAGTTAACCTACCTCTAGAGATTTTCTGCAGCTTGTCAGACTTAATTGTTTAGGGACATTACTACCCAAACAGCCCAGTCTCAAAGGCGTTGACTTTCACTTTCTTCATTTCCAAGCTGTTGATAGGTGCATTTGTTCTACTAAAAATCGCCATCACATTGTTGACCTGCCTATACTGCTAGTGAGTTTAATAACATTTCTTGTTTCATGGCCACCAATCCATTTCCACTGGCATTGGGCAGGAGGTGTGAGTGGGCAGCTGGTGGAATGGCATTCCTCTCTGCGAGGTCTGGATCAGGCTGAGGCTGGAGCATGAACCTGAAAGATGGTCATGCTCCCAATTGCTAGTTATGTGAGTTGTGGTTTCACTGGTGTGAGTGGATTATTGAAAGAAATTTTAGAAGGCAGTTTTAAGAAAAATGCTGGTCCTCAAAAGGCCTTGGCCTCCAGCTCTGTGGGAGGGTATTAACATTACTTATCAAGATCTCCAAGGCATTACTAGGTTGCAGCCTACTTGGGCAGAAGATCTAATCTCTGAGTTTCCTTGACCTTGTGATCTTTTACCTCAAGTGCAAGTCTGCATTCCATTTTAGAAATGTAAACATTATTAGTGCATATATGAAAGACCACCACTGCTCTATAATGGAAGATAAATAAATCCAGAAGAAATGCCCAAGGCTTAGACTGAACCACCTGTATGTATCATTAGCAAACATGTTACCAGAAAGCAAAAATATTGTCTTTATTAGGTTATATGAAAACAAAGAATGGAGAGAGTTAAACTGAGAATATTGAATAGTTCAAAAAGATTTATAAAATTTAACCTAGATACTGTTTTCCAGAACCTCAGCTGCTCACTTCAAATGCACATGTTCTACAGTTTTTATATATAGATGTATGTATGTATATTTAATCCTGTGTTTGGTCTGTCCAACATTTAATGATATTCCATACTTCCTCAATGCCCACCAATACATTGCTACCTATGTGGGTGGGAATTGTGTATATGTGTATGTGCATCTCTCTAGCTGTCTTTTTACTTTGGTATAAATCTGATGATTGATCTATGTTTTCAATAGCTTTTATTTATTTACTCCTAAAGCCATAACAGTATACAAATTCTGCTCTCAAAAAAATCACAAACAAACAAACAAAATATTAGAATATTTGATCCTCCAAAGAAGGGGAAAACCAGTCCTTCGGTGGAGCTGCACCATAAAGAGGCAGGGTCCTCACAGAGGCCACTCAGAAAGAGGAGTTCCCCTCACCATCCTACACCTGGAAGGAGATGTTTGAGGAGAAAAGAAAAGGTGTCTCGTCCCCCTTCACTTCTGTGCAGGCAGCACAGTTCCATCAGTGCAGTGCAGATGTCAGCATTGCATTGCTGCTTTCTTCTCATCCACATGTAATTCCCATCTCCAGAGGTCTGGAGAGGTTGTCAAGAGGTAGTGAAACAGGCCCTTGGCCAGAGAGCCTGCAGTGCTAGCCATGCCCTTCCCATCACAGCGAGGAGCCCTCACAGCGCACAGCACTGCAGCCCCTGTGCTGGGGGTGGCCTGGCTGTTGCTCAGCTCAGCTCTGCTGGCCAGAAAGAGAACAGTGACAGAAGTACCCAGGATTTTTCATGTGTAACAACTCTTCCTAAGGCCTTTTTAATTCTCATTTTCCTGATAGTCATCTCCAGTTGCACTACACTTACAAAGGCCATTGAATTTTGAGTAATGCTGTAATGACTCACAGCCATTAAGTTAAAAAATGCCTGCATTCGTACATCATACTCATCACCATAACCGCACGGTGAAAATGTCCCAAACAGCAGCCTATTCTACCAGTTTGGCCAATCATCTCAGCATTGGTTTATGGCACCAGTTTGTCATGGATTTAGAGGATACTTTTTTCAGTTTTGCTGGGAAGCATGGGGAATCATGCAGAATACTGTAAATACTAAGGACACACTAAAGCATCTAAGGGGGACTCACCCACTCCAGATGCTATGTACAGCATCAAGACCTTGTTCATTGCCACTTAATACATTTCTGAAGGTATCACTCTGATGTTAGATCAATTTCTGTAAGACCTGTTTAGGTTCAAGTAGCATTTGTACATTTAATTATGTCACATATCCTTGGTGCTTTTAGATTCAAAACTAATTAGACAACATATTTCACCAGGGTATCTTTCCTCTAACATACAAAGCTCTGCTAATAAAATGCATCAGCTTGGGAACCTGGGAATGGAAAAGTTGTTTTGGATTGAGTTTCTAACTTTTTTCACTTGAGAAATGTTAGCAAATTACGAGGTGAAGGATGGATTTGAAGAACAGAAAAACTGACACAGTGGCCATCCTAGTTTATTTACTATTTTCAGCTTTATTGTGGAGGAGTCAAAAATAACAGTGCTGCTGTGTAAATGCAAAATGTTGCAAGCCAGGTGAAGATAGATTATTTCTGTTTCTAAAAAGCTTAATTTCATAAGACATTTTGCTCTTCCAAGTATTCTGTGGTGACTGGCAAGAAACAAAAATACTGCATCTCTTACATATCATCTTAATGAAGCCAAAAGCTTTGTGCGTAGGGCAGTGTGCCCTGAAATAGTTTGAAAGTTTAGCCCTGATACCTCCTGGAGTCAGTTGAATCTGGGGAAGGAAAGGCAGGGCACTCTCAAGTTTTAAAACCTGGAAATTTTTTCCTGAAGTAATGTTTGGAATAAACTACTTACAGTAAATGACTGTAATACAGCAGGAGTTTTCACTGATAGAGGAATGTGTTTAAGACACCCTGACATAAAAAATAAATCAGCTTTGACTTCAATTATTAAGAGCTAAAAGAGAGAGAAAGGGGTGGGCTTTTTGAGGATAAATACGTACGAGAAAGGAAAACATCACCATGGAAACCAAAGTATTGCCATAGTTTTTCATACAGAAAAATGTTACAATGGAAACTTGTGTTCTTTGCGAAAACAAATAGCTTGAAACTTAGTTGAAGGTACTATTACAGTATTGTCAACCTCGTTGACTTGGGTTCCTTTGCAGCTCATTTTCTTTTATCCATCTTCTTGTGTTTCCCATCTGGATTACAATTACAATGTCATATTTCAACCTGCTGTCTAAGGTGAAAAGTTTAATATTTTTCCAGTCCAATAAAAGAAAAACTTTAATAAAGATGAAAGGAAGATAAGTATCCAAATATGGTTCTGTTCACCTGTGTTCAATCATAATGACAAAAACTACTTAAATCAATTTTAAATATTAAACAAACAACAAAAAAAAATTAAATTAAGGAACTAATCCTACAGGCACAGTTCTTCACAGGTTTAAACTTATAAATAATTTTACTGTTGTGACTAGTGTCTTTGTAATAAATAAGATGTTTGTGTGAGTGTTTATTGGCAAGCTCAGGACTTCAATGGATTAGGACACAAAATACACAGAAGCTCAGAGATACCATTAAATCATGTAATACATCATGAAGGAGAAAATAAGAGAAAATGGAATATTAATCTACAAAAACTGCATCCCCAAATGCTTTCAAAGACTATAATCTTCTGTTTGGTATATTTGCCCCACTGAAGACGGTCTCTTTGGCAAACATAGATGATCAAGAATGTGCTAATTTGGAAGCAGTGTAAATGCCTTTCAGCATGTCTCATTTTCCAAGACTGTAAGTCAATTTGCCAAAACACTTTACCACAGCTGGGCAGCAAAAGGTTGCTAAATCTTACTTTCTTGGAGTCAAATCAAGAACCCATTACCCACAGGCAAGTAATGCTATTCTCCCAAGGAGTCCCTTTGGTTTTAATAGGACTCATTGTGTGAATGAATAATCACAGAGGAATGTGGGCAGGAGGCTAAAAATCTGGTTATTGAATCTCCTCTTTGCAAGCCAAGTGGACAGCCCAGGTAGGAGCGAGCCTTGGCTGTCCATGGCATTGTTCCCCGACCTATGAACCCACATGTCATGGGGCTTTTCAAATATCTTTATGATAACTTAGCTGACTTCCTATTAGCAGCTATTCTATTTCTTCTGTACAGCACAGGAGTTCTTTGAATTACTATGGGCTATTATTTAAATGCATATTTAAATTCCTGTAGACAGGAGATTTTTAACCCCAATAGACTACAACTGCTCCATTAAATCAGTTTCAGAATTTCATGTCTATTTGGCTGCTGCACATACAGAACAATCTGTGAGCAGTTATGAAATATGTTATTTTTAAAATTAGGTTGTGGGTGTATCTGTGTATAAATGACCATTTGAAAAAAATAGGAGTTATCTGGCATTTTCACAATAGCTCTTAACACTTCTCTGCCTTTAAAAGATGAATGACCTGCAAAATGTAATTTTAAAATTTTTGTTCTGTTTCATAAGCTAAAAAAGGCATCTAATATCACATCATTCCCATATCTTTCATTTATGCAACACCATAACAACTGAAACAATTTGCTTCCATTTTTTTTTTAGATCAGCTGCATTTGAACTGAAGCTCCTACAGTTTCATCCCAGAGAAAACTCCAGCTTCAGACCTATACAATATGCCCAACCTTAATTCCATGAACTGAGTTGTGCCATTGCAGTTAGCCGGTCTAATGAGACAAAGAAAGTCACAGTATTGCATTCATAGCCATGCTTAACTTTGCTATAAGGACTTCTCTGAGCACTCAAGTTAAGCACATGTATATGGTTTTTTTTCAGTACTCGGGTCTAAGTCTTTTTTACAGGACTGAACTCCTAATGGTTTAATCATAAAAATCTGAAACAAGGAGTTATAAATGAAAAATACGACATAAATGTACCCAGAGTGGCACAAATGGCATCATCATAGTAATCACACTAGATATTTTCAGGGAGGAAAACAATATAAAATAATTCAAATTTTTCTACCGAGGAAAGAAAAAAAGAGTTAACTGGAAAAAGTACTTCAGTGGATTGTAACCCACTTATGTTTTCATTTAAATACACATTAAGATTTTTCTAAAAAGGCCAAAGACAGTTTTTGTAACACCACATATGGATGTCAGCAGTGTATGCAAAATGGAGAGAGAACAGTTCATTCTCATTAGGTTTAGTGCCATATTTTTCTAGGTAGGATCAGCTGTAATAGTGGTATTTCATTGTGATTTTGAGCTATTAATTTTCTCAATAAATACTGCTAGATTTTTAATAAATTGAAACCTCAGAATGCATGCATGTTCATGGTCAAGTGCCAAGCGTTATTTAAAGAAGGCTATTGTAAGTCTACTTTTATTGTTCTTCATAGACCACCAGGATCAGATAGTGTGTGTGGCCTACAGAGCAATTAGATATTTACAAAGGATTCTCTGCTGGGACAGCATGCTCAGAAACAAAAGAATATCTGATTTGTAAACAGCAAATACTCAAGGCGGGAATCTGTGCTAAAGTCCTGTCTCTTTATAGTCCATAAAAATAGATGAAGAATTATCATATGAAAATGAGAGTGGTTATTGAAATTTTCTTCAGGTCACACAGCAGTGGAAATTGTATTCTTCATCATAGTATTTTGTCTAGTGATGAATGCCTGGTCCTTGTGCCAGCTGATGAGCAGGAAAATTTCATCTCATTTCCTCCTGCTTCTCTGCAAGCTCCAACACCAGGCAAACCAATCTGAAGCCTAAATGCTGTTTTCCTCTGGCTCACCTGGATGGCTGTGCAGAGGAATATGTGTTGCTTCTCCAAAGGCTGAACTAGGACATATCATTGACCCTGTCATCCCTAGATTTGATGATCCTGGCTCTCCCTCTTCAGCAGCTGATTCACAGCCAGAACATGCACATTGGATGTCTCCTGTCCATTTTTACCTACTCAGCTTTACCAGTGGCAGGCCTGCTCCCTAGCCTGGCTGCAGCATTGCTGCATCTCTCGGGAGAACAGCCCCTGCCTGAAACAAGGGCCATATTATTCTGGCAGCAAATTAAGCCTTTAACACAGACTCTGAAGGGTCATCAGAAACTTCTGTAGACACACTTTGTCTCATGCATTGCTGCTAAAAGCACACTTAGTCCTTATCACCAGCCCCCAGCAACACTAAAGACACAATCTTATATCACAGGAGGTATTTCCCTATAAAATTGTTCTCATCAACAGCAACACAAGGGTTTCCCAGTAAATCCATATGCTCCTAATGCCTAATCAGGAACAGTGTTTAAGGTGACATCAGAGGGCTGTGCAGAGAGGAACATGGGCAGCCCATGCTTCCTATTACTCTCAGTTACATAAAAGGATTTTAGTGTTTCTTGTAAACAGAGACTGGGGAATACAAACTAAAGTAACAGCAATTCAAATCAAACATCCAGTCTACACAGCTGAGAATCTGCTCCAGTGTACATATTCTTTCAAGGCTATACCCACCCACAGGTTGAAGGACTATTGGGGTCAGAATATATATCATTAAGGCACCATAGTCTCATGAATGGAACCAAGCTGAGAAATACATGTGGCTTTTAACTATTTGTTTATATTCCTCTGAATTTAACTGAGAGTAAAAACTTAACAGGCAGAATTATAGCTGGTATAAATCTGTACAGCTTCACTGACTCTTCTGATTTACATCAACTGGGGATCTGGCCCACACTATTGCATTGTCAAAGAAAACATTTTGTGTTTGCTTCACTACGATACCCAATGCATTTTTTATAATATCAAAACAAATTCCTCTCCTCTCCTCTCCTCTCCACTCCTCGTTGAAAATTTCCAGAAACACAAAATGCAACTTGTAAATAATTTTTGTCTTGGCAGGCTCTCATGCACTAACGGTTTACATATTGTTTTGATTAAGCAAGCTAAACATGGTACTAAGTATGCAGACATGTTTCAACTCATGATGACAGCTTGTGTATGATTTACAGCATTGGCTGCTAAAGGCAATTGTTCTGGTTCAATATTCCTATTTATTTATGCCAGCATTTTTCTGTAAACAAAGCCATTTATGTATCAGATGGCTACTGACAAAGAGTTTTTTGAAAGCTCAGTCCCAACAAATGTGCAGACATATATCCACAGTTTAAATAAGTATTCTGGCATTCTTTATACATTTTTGGATTGAAATGAAACTGAAGAGAGATGTTTCTATAGCAATTCAGCAGTTCATTTTGTCTGATTCTCTTTCCTCCTTAAATTTCTCTTTAAAGATAAGTTTAATGCCAACCCAACAGATTGGTAATATCCCAAACATGGAAACAATACAAATGTGATGGGTAAGGAGTCCACAGTACATTTCATACAGGGAAATAAGCCATCTCCAAATATTTCCTTTAAGTAAGAATTAATATTAGCATGAGAATTTTGTTTCCTTATGTTCACAGTGGATCTCAGCTGTAATATTATTCTCTTACTACCTATTCATATCTATACATAAACTGACTGATAGTCGGTGTTGACACCCTGGTGAAGCAGAGTTACAAAGTTCAAAATCCTTGTAATCTGCTGCAAAATATTAACTATGTGACCAGAAGGAAATATTCTACTTTGCAGAAGCAGAATGGGTAGCTTTCACTAACAATGAATGTCAATGACAAAATCTGACAAAATTTGTGATACTTTCAGCAAATGGGATGAAAATGGACTCTGTCTCAAGCTCTCCATAGGTATTGGATCCTAGACCTTTGGTAGTTACACATGACCTATTACATCTAGTATTTCCCAGGCAAAGAAGTTTCTATACACATAGACTTTTCTCTTTTCTAGGCTGGTAATTGTAAAGCTTAACCCATATTTCAATAAGAACATCACTGATGAATACCTGACCTGATCCTGTCAAACCAGTGTCAAGAGAAGCAATTCTACCAGTCCATACAGCAGCGAGTAGGCCACCAACTTTGATCCAAAAGCACCAAGCTCTACTAAAGAGCAGCATTAAGCCTCTCAAACTGATTCCTCTGCATCAAAATGCAAGTATGTTTTTCCCTACTCAGTACCATTCTCATTTGAGCTTTTTAATTTGCAAACTTCTCTCTCCTTCTTTATTTTACAACATGCAAACCTGTCTCCCGATCATACATGTTCGCCACAGCAAACTGAGAGGAAACTATCCTTCTACTCTGGGTAAAGTGAACTTATTGTAGTACACGAGGGCCTTCTCCTCAGAAGCTGTCCTTGGACACTGGATTTTCTGACAGCTACAGTCTTTCCCAGAAATCTCCACCAAAACCATTGTGGGGTCTAATATTTCTAGAAACATCCTCCTGAAGAAGCAAAATAGAAGACCTCGTGGGGATGAACACGTAGAGAAATATCTTCCCAAAGAAGTAACATAGGATAACAGTTTGGTCAGCACTGCTGTTAAAGAACATCACCTATAAACCTGCCATGCTGACCAGGTATGTTTTGCCCTATGCGAATGTAAAAGAAAATCAACCCCCCCCC
>VZRS01008823.1:388638-409530 GCA_013398055.1 Ifrita kowaldi
CACCGCACCGCTCCGCACCGCACCACCCCACACCGCACCACAGCACTCCGCACTGCCCCGCACTCCGCGCAAATCACTGCCCCGCCCCGAACTGCCTGGCTCCGCGCACCGCACCGCGCCTGCCGCACCCTCCGGAGCTCTCCCCCGTGCGGAGGGCAGGCGGCGGGGCAAGGGGCTTTGCGGCAATGCCCGCCGGCATGCCGCTCCTGCCACAGGCGGTTCGGCTGGAGGGACAAAAGTGCCCTTCTTTCCGTTTCAGGCTTTAATTTACCGCGTTATGCAGCAGTGCACTGCGGGACATGACATTAGAAATTAAAGTTGCTATAAATCCCGTGTGACTTTTTAAAAATAGAAAATATTTCAAATTACAGGAAATTTGGGTTGTTTTACTGCTCCTGCTTGTTGAGATCCATGATTTACTTAAGTGAGGAATTTGGAAAAATACAGGACTTAGTGATGCAACTAAGGTTCTTACCAATAAGAAAGTGCGGTCACACCTTAATAATTCCATATATTTATATCCTGTTGCTTTACTTGTTTATGGGAAGTATCTTGTTTATCTTTTGAATTTATATTTCATCTTAGCAGCCCAAATGACAACTATTTTTTCTCATGGCATTTGCAACTACAGTCACTGTTGAAAATCTCATCTCACAAAGTCTTCTTTCTTCCTGGATGTACTAGTCCTGCTGCTGTTGCATCTGTAAGCACAGCGTCACGTCTGTAGCACAGCTCAACCATCATGCCCAATGCAAAGATTTGGCACAATTAGGCCTAAAGTGTGTGAAATCTAGCAAAATGCTAATAATAATAATAACCAGAGCTATTTTTTGTTTTAATAGGCAGATTCAAAATAATGCAAGGGGAGAGAGAGAGGAGACATGCAATGCGTATTAAATGCAGGTTATCAAAAAGAAACTTGTCTCTGGATTATGTACAGTTTCACTTGACTGAAGCTTCATGGAAGATTAAGCTTCTTTTGTTCTCTGTGCTGTTTCACATAGATCAGTTGATGATGTGCAGAATAATTTTAACCACATATTAAACAGTGGTTAATCTAAGATAAGGAGATGAGCAAATATGAATAGTGAATAGTGTTTTTAGTGTTAATGCTAATTAGAGAAGGAGCAAGCAGTTAATCAGAAATTTAAACTCTTTGTGCAGGGTTCTCAAAAATATAGGTATAAAGAGAAGGCCTGTTTACTATCACAATGTTTACCAGCCAGTCTGCCATGTGGTACACATAATTTATAAAGGAATCAGTCACTCCTCTCTGATTTATGGTGAATAATAACACTGAAGGGACTGATTTCTGGAACTGCTGCAGACCTGGAAAATACAATAGGCAGAAAGTGTTAAAATCCAGGACACTGTGTCAAAGAGTTTTGAGTATTAAGCTAGTTGGGTAGCATTTTTAACAGGAAAAGGAGGTGGAGCTGTGGGGTTCTGTAGCATATAAAAATAACACATTGTATTCTCCTTAATTTATGGTATTTCCAAAATATTACACTTCAGATTTTTGCTGGCCCCACAGGAGACCTCTTCAGTGCCTTTTCTCTTGTAAAGATTTAATTGATCTCTTTTGAGGCTAGGAGAGATCTAAAATTTTGCAGATCTATTTTTATTTTCAGCTTTTCCCTTAATCCCCTTCATACACCTTTAATTTCTTTATTTGAATTAATTAAGCTGTCCTCAGATATATGAAGATGATGAGATTTCTCGACCCCATTCATCACACAGGTTATTCACAGTTCTTTCAGGAATTTTACCAACAGTTCTCAGCAATTTGCTGAGATAACCCACTTGTTACTTGTGTGTAAGTATTTCAGCAAGCCCATGAATCACACAACTGGCACTTTGGAATTTGCAATGAGAGCATTTATCTTTTTCAATAAATTCCATTTTAATAGCATAAAGTTTATTGATACAGCTTTGTTTTCTACGTGACAATAGTACGTCACTGGGGAAACAAATAAGTACATAGTGGTTTGGGTTTGCAAGGACACTAAAAAGGGAGTAAAAACTTTTTTTTTTTTAACTTTCTGTTTTCTCTTTCATTTTGGAAGACAAAAGACAAGTTAATGGTATAGTTCATATGCTGTATTATCTCCTCTCAGCCACCTGTTTTTGTGTTCTGATCACATTTACTCTTGTATGNCTTCTGGCCCGCATCGCCCCGCACGCACGGCTCCCACCGCACCGCTTCTCACGGCAGCGCCCAGCACCGCTCCGCCCCGCTCCTCACCGCTCCGCACCGCTCTGCACCGCACCGCACCGCCCGGCACCGCACCGCCCTGCAAGCACACCGCTCCGCTCCACACCGCACCGCACGCCCCGCTCCGCACCNGTTTATTGCATGAAAACAAGTCTTATCAATCAGTTCCTTGAATATGTTGCTTATGGCAGAAGAACTACAGAGTCTACTTCAGTGAATAACTTCATCTTTGCCTCATCATCTCTGATCAGATAGGTGTCTGGGCTACTTTTCCCCTGTAGGTGGACTCCTCTCTAAATATTATTTAGAGTATTGCTGGAGGTGGTCTACTGAAGAAATTTATTTGGCACTGCAATCTTTGTGCATAAAATATGTGCTGATCTTTTAAACATGAAAAGATTCATTGCTAGTCTTGCAAAAAGGCTTAAAAATTGAGGAAAGATACCATATTGGGGACGAGCAGGAAGAAAATGGTTAACCAAGTGTAATTTACCAGTCATTCCAACAAAGAGGCACATGGTTTCAATTTTCTTGCTGAAATTGAATTATTGGTTTAGAACAGGTTGGCAGAGTAAAACCATTTCATATGTAGCCATCCAATACTCCCTCCCTTTCTTTTTAATCTCCAAGTACATGTGGCAAGTTCAGAGATTGTTTTCTGGAATTAAGGAATCCCAAGCCAAAGGATTCTCTCACTGTGGTATTATTTCACACTTTTTATTTTTCATTTTCTGATAATACAAACAGACAGAACTCTGTAAACTTAAAATATTGGAGAATTGTTTTCCTTACTTTTTGAGTACAGTTTTCTTAAACGTCTATAAAGGCAGATGCTCTGTTCTTATGTCCATCAAATGAGGGGAGTATGCGAGGGAGTATACTTTCTGGGGAAATAGGTTGACCATGTGCATCATCATTACTTGAATCGTCAGGAAAAACACCAAGAATATATTTTTATCATTCTTATCACTATTAAAAACCACCTGACACAAATATTCTGGTGTAAATATGAAAGAACGCCTCAGTAATCAATAGATTTATATTAGTGTTATTGCACACCTAAAATATCTTTAAACATCTGGGCAACATTTTGTGGCCTTCGCAAACCTCTGCTCCTCTGTCTCCCCGGTCTGTATGTGCTTCACATGCTTGCACCATAGTTGTGAGACATTTACTTGCAAGGTGCATGTAGCTGTTTCTGAGGCTATTGCTGTTCACCTTCACTACAGCTCCTACAGAGCTTCACTCAAGTGAACTTGTTCTTCCTTGCACCTGAGTCCAGTGCCATTGGACTATTGGACTTCCTGCTAAGAAACCTGAAGAGTGACTACCAACATCTGAAGTGTGGCTTCATCTCAAATTCTTGTAGCTATTTTGCAAACAAGGTTTCCTTTCATGAGCATGCACATACCTACCAAATTCATGGTGGTCCTCAGACACTCAGAGCATCAGATCTTGTCAAAATCCATGCCCTCCTCCTCTTGGCATTGTTGTTTTAGGTATGGTTTGCAATAAATTATGTGGGGAGGTAAGTTGGAAGGTGCCAGAGAAAGAGGAGAAAGGACATGCAGTGAGAATGAACAAATAGTGNAAGCTGTCCTCAGATATATGAAGATGATGAGATTTCTCGACCCCATTCATCACACAGGTTATTCACAGTTCTTTCAGGAATTTTACCAACAGTTCTCAGCAATTTGCTGAGATAACCCACTTGTTACTTGTGTGTAAGTATTTCAGCAAGCCCATGAATCACACAACTGGCACTTTGGAATTTGCAATGAGAGCATTTATCTTTTTCAATAAATTCCATTTTAATAGCATAAAGTTTATTGATACAGCTTTGTTTTCTACGTGACAATAGTACGTCACTGGGGAAACAAATAAGTACATAGTGGTTTGGGTTTGCAAGGACACTAAAAAGGGAGTAAAAACTTTTTTTTTTTTAACTTTCTGTTTTCTCTTTCATTTTGGAAGACAAAAGACAAGTTAATGGTATAGTTCATATGCTGTATTATCTCCTCTCAGCCACCTGTTTTTGTGTTCTGATCACATTTACTCTTGTATGGTGTATCTTAAATTTTTCATTTTTCATCCTTCAAATGTTTATTGCATGAAAACAAGTCTTATCAATCAGTTCCTTGAATATGTTGCTTATGGCAGAAGAACTACAGAGTCTACTTCAGTGAATAACTTCATCTTTGCCTCATCATCTCTGATCAGATAGGTGTCTGGGCTACTTTTCCCCTGTAGGTGGACTCCTCTCTAAATATTATTTAGAGTATTGCTGGAGGTGGTCTACTGAAGAAATTTATTTGGCACTGCAATCTTTGTGCATAAAATATGTGCTGATCTTTTAAACATGAAAAGATTCATTGCTAGTCTTGCAAAAAGGCTTAAAAATTGAGGAAAGATACCATATTGGGGACGAGCAGGAAGAAAATGGTTAACCAAGTGTAATTTACCAGTCATTCCAACAAAGAGGCACATGGTTTCAATTTTCTTGCTGAAATTGAATTATTGGTTTAGAACAGGTTGGCAGAGTAAAACCATTTCATATGTAGCCATCCAATACTCCCTCCCTTTCTTTTTAATCTCCAAGTACATGTGGCAAGTTCAGAGATTGTTTTCTGGAATTAAGGAATCCCAAGCCAAAGGATTCTCTCACTGTGGTATTATTTCACACTTTTTATTTTTCATTTTCTGATAATACAAACAGACAGAACTCTGTAAACTTAAAATATTGGAGAATTGTTTTCCTTACTTTTTGAGTACAGTTTTCTTAAACGTCTATAAAGGCAGATGCTCTGTTCTTATGTCCATCAAATGAGGGGAGTATGCGAGGGAGTATACTTTCTGGGGAAATAGGTTGACCATGTGCATCATCATTACTTGAATCGTCAGGAAAAACACCAAGAATATATTTTTATCATTCTTATCACTATTAAAAACCACCTGACACAAATATTCTGGTGTAAATATGAAAGAACGCCTCAGTAATCAATAGATTTATATTAGTGTTATTGCACACCTAAAATATCTTTAAACATCTGGGCAACATTTTGTGGCCTTCGCAAACCTCTGCTCCTCTGTCTCCCCGGTCTGTATGTGCTTCACATGCTTGCACCATAGTTGTGAGACATTTACTTGCAAGGTGCATGTAGCTGTTTCTGAGGCTATTGCTGTTCACCTTCACTACAGCTCCTACAGAGCTTCACTCAAGTGAACTTGTTCTTCCTTGCACCTGAGTCCAGTGCCATTGGACTATTGGACTTCCTGCTAAGAAACCTGAAGAGTGACTACCAACATCTGAAGTGTGGCTTCATCTCAAATTCTTGTAGCTATTTTGCAAACAAGGTTTCCTTTCATGAGCATGCACATACCTACCAAATTCATGGTGGTCCTCAGACACTCAGAGCATCAGATCTTGTCAAAATCCATGCCCTCCTCCTCTTGGCATTGTTGTTTTAGGTATGGTTTGCAATAAATTATGTGGGGAGGTAAGTTGGAAGGTGCCAGAGAAAGAGGAGAAAGGACATGCAGTGAGAATGAACAAATAGTGACAGCGGAGAAAAGATTTGCCAGCTGGATCAACAGAATCACAGAACCACCAAATAAGCTGAGTTGGAAGGGACCCACAATGATCATCGAATTGAACTCATGGCCCTGCACATGACATGCCCAAGAGTCACACCACAAGCCATGAAAAGAAAAGATGGGGGCAAAGTCGTTACTGCACAGGCTTTATTCCCTTACCTTCTTGACTCATCATAACAAATGACATCACAGAGCTGGTGTCTGAGCTTCACAGTGCAAAATGAGACTTTTTTTATGAAATTAAACAAAATAGAGCTAGGAGAAAAATAAGATCATGGCTCACAAACAATAGAATGAAAGCTGAAGAGTTATTTTTCAAATGGATTTCTTTATTAATGCCATTCCTTAATATCTCTATGAATAGGTTTTTCTTTATAAACTACAGAGTGACTGATTGATAACTTTCACTAATTCAATCTGGGAGCAGGAATCATTATGCCTTGGCAAACAATCATTGGCATGAAAGAAAAGCTGTACAGGTGAGGTTAACGTGTGGGAACAGACAGTTGGGTCAAATATGTTTTGATAATCCATAGAAAACTTTGGGAATTACAAATACCACTGTAGAAACCAGGACGGTGAGCTAATTCTCAAATGAACAAAAGCTAGGAACACATCTGTGACCAATTAATCTATGTGATTTGTTCTAATATATGTCATTATTTTCCCAGGTCGATTTAACAATATGAAAAGATGAACAAAATTACTTTCATAATAACCTACATCCTTAACTTGATGGATAGCATTTCTTATTTACTTCATCTAATCTTTGTTAACTCAATGAATGCTTCCAAGTTCCAAAAGTAACACTTCCCAGAGTTAAAGTCTTTTAGACAAAGGATCTGAGAACAAAAGTGAGCAAGTGCATTGAAACTAAGAGAGAAAATCAAAGAGAAGGGTCATGAATACCAGCCATAATGCAGGTTGCTCTCCTACAGCTGGTTCCATGAGCTGTTGCTGTTACCCTAATGCTTTATCTGACTTGGGTTTGGCTCCTCCTAATTTTTTGTAGTATTAGAAAGTCATTTTTACCTTAGCTAGAAGACTGCATTTCTAGGCAATCCTGACAACAGCTGTTATTTCTGTTGATTTTTATAGACTTCCTTAATTATTGAAAAAATTATAGATCTTTATACATGTATATTTAATTCTTTTTTCTGTGCTATAAAGAATCCCCTGTATTAAAAAAAAAACAAAATTAGTTGTAAATATAAATTACAGTGTATTTTTAGTGGAACTCAGAAACCTTAGTTATTTATACTTTCAAAACCTTGAAGAGGATATTCTCCCTAAAGGTGGAATGTGTATTTCTTTTTTAACAAAATGTATTTTCAATAACACTTTCTAAATTTAAATGCACTCTATTATCTATTTGAACTGTGATGCATGTAAGTGTAAATAGAATTTCGTCTCATAAAAAACTGTATTCTGTCCATGAACAGTCCAGTTCATGAATGAGAAGATACCGACAAATAAAATGCTAAATTGGAAGCATGAGTGATTCAGAATCTGCCTTCCAGACTGACCCACAGAAACAAAGTTCTGCTCTGAGACCCTTAGAAGGAAATTTGCCACTTGTCATATTATAGTCATGAGTATGCCTTATTTTCCAGCTGTTACTGAACATGTTGAAGATAATCACGAGCTGTTTTGGCACATACTTATTGATGCAGTTTAAGTCTTCTGTTAGCTATAGTCTTTAGTCATTTTAGTACATTGAGAACTAATCTCCAAGTCTGTCAGTCCCATTTTGCATTACAAATCATTTGTAGTTTTATAACTGTCATTTCCAAGGACATCTGGAAAAGATGGATTTATGAAAGGTTATCACGCATTCTAAGGAGGCCAGGAATTAGCATGACTTTGTAAAGGTTCTTGTAAATTGAGCAGCAGCCATCACTGGCAATAAGCTGTTTTCTGCTCCAGTCAAGTATCTTTATTTAAATATTAAGGAAGAGGTGTGACCTTTGGCCTCAAAGATGGCTATGATACAGCAATAGCACAATCTATTAGCTGTCAATGAAGTATTATGGCCCTGGCTCTCTCAAGACACCTATTTGTGGACAGTGTTATAATAACCCTTCCATTAGGCATCCCCAAGGCAAATAACCTTGGCTTTAACAGAGTCAGTTTAAAATTCCTTGGAGTAACATTAAGAGAATATCTGGTTTGTGTCAGTTTAGGATCAACTACCAGCATTAGTCCCATTCTGTAAATTGTAAGTAGCTGTGGATTTATTAGAATTTTTTTATACATGCCCACAGGTAAATATTAAATACAAAGAATGTGAAAACTCATATTGCTTTCTATTTCCTACATGGAATATATATAGATTAATGGACATCTGACAGGTCGGAGCATTTTAAAACAGGATCCATTTTCTACTGTATACATTTAATTTCTTTTGTTGATGAAAATTACACAGTGCCACTAGAATTAAATTGCACTGGGAAAAAAAAGAAATAAAACAGTACAAGCAATAAAAAGTAGTCTAGATAACATTCCTATGAGTTGATATGTTCTACTGTATAAATTGTTAGGTACAATAAGATTACAGGACTATCTAAAAAGCCAAGAAATTTTCACATGCCATGTCTTGTTTGCCTCCACTGCATTTCTATCTGAAGGTGTCAATATATTTAATACTCAAAGTTCAGTCCAAGACAAAGTATTTTCAAACTTATGTGGTATGTTCAGAACAAGTCTTTTCTTCATGCCTCCTTTGTTGTTTAGACAAAATAAATCTGATTATTCCCCTCTAATAACAGCTGAACAGCCTTGAAAATGACAAGATTTTCCTTCTGTATATAAAATCTGCTAAGGTTGTGTTTTGCACCTTATGCAAGAGAGCTGCTCTGAAGTTGCCTTATCTCAGAGGTAACAATCAAGGTCAAACTCCATTTCAATATTTTGAAAAATTAGAAGTACATGCAAATAGTAAAAATAACCCACTAAAAATCCTATCAACATTTCAAATATTTTGGCCAGTATCCTGGCTATAGTGTTTCTTCTTAATCCAGCTTTAATATGTTATACAAATGGCTTTTGTTGTTGAAACACAAACAATTGAATGTGCTTACTGTTCTGAAATCAGAAGCTTGTCTGGTTCTGTAAGCACAGCTTCTGTAAAACTTCATTTTCTGTTGATTTTTAGCAGTGGAATATAATTCCTCAGACAGGAATGAAAGCATTCATGTGGTGGGGAGCCACATGAGCTGTCCCCCAGCAAGGTTCAGTGCCTCCAAGTCACCTCCCTGTCCCCAGAAGGGCTTTGATGGAGCCAAGACAGTAATGGATCCCCTCCAGCCACAACCCCCAGGAGTCCTCTGCTCAAGGAAGGTTTACACATTGCAGAAGAATAAAGCACCTGAATTAAAATAACTCAGTGCTAAATTGGCCAGTTCTCTCTGCTAGTTTTGAAGAGTCCGCTCACCACCTGCAGTTCTTGACCTCCTTAGAGGGTTTTACAGGAGGAAGACGAATAAAGGGGAAAAAAAAAGCTGTGGAGGCAATAGCCTACCATGCTGTGATCCATCTTCTAATGGGTGCATTGGGATTTATCCCCTTGCCTAAGAAAGGCAGACAAGACAACTTGTACATGGGTCAAGACTGGAAATACTCAAAACCGTCAGTGCAGATTCATGCTACAGCCAAGAATATCTGGCTCTTTCATAAGTGCCATCACTACTCTGGGCAACATGGACTTCAGGATTAATATTTTCAGCCTGGGAGCTCTGCTTCCCCCCAGGAGGTCGTGGCATGGTAGACAGTTCCTGCAAGACATAGAAGATCCTGAATCAGACTGGACAATTCAAAAATGTTCAGCAGGTATTTTGACCCTGACATTGTCAGAGTTAAAAGCTGTGGGTCCAAAAAGTACAGCACAGTGAAAGATGCCTTCACCTTTCCTGTGACTCTGACAAGCTTATGGCAATCCAGTGTTAGGGAGCTCCACACAGTTACAAAGCAAACAGTTAAGTTGAGGATTACAGCAGTTGTTTTCAAGTGTTCAGTTCTCACATATTGCACACCATGAAGGCAATTTTCTCTCTCAATAAAGGGCACTTGACTTTTGGTTCATTCTCCTTTTAGCACTCCTCTTACAGTGATATTGGATACAAAGCCATTTTCTTTCATAGGGCAATACATGACAGAATCTAGGATGTAATTTAAGGGGCTCTATTGATATCATAAATTACAAGAAGTCTGCTGAAGCAGTTTATGAATGGCAGTAAAAACCTGAAACTGAACTACATCATTAGAATCATGCATTGCATACATGTATTATTATTTATAATACAGACCTAAGTATCCCTGCCTTTTATAGATGAGTGGGATAATGCAGGATCTTGCCCTAAATGGGAACAGGGCTTTCACAGCCTTCTTGATAGCAGATGTGCTCTAACAATGGAATAGAAAAGTGATGTTTATGAAGTTACTTCATTAAGGAGGAAAGAAACAAGTCTTCGAAAGTGTGATACTGATATAATGCTTTCTATAACATCAGTTCCTTGTTCCACTCTCTGAGTAACATCTTAGCTCCACATACCAGCAGACTGAATTTGAAGAGAACACTTAGGACCTTAATTATTTCTGTACACAAAATCTGTGTCCATATTTCAAAGTATATAGAGAAGTCTGATTTGGCTGTAAATCGCATCACTATCTCTGTTCCTACATATAAATCCTCTGGCTGCTGCTGGTATCTAGCGCAAGAGCTTTAACAATACAGTTAAGCAAAGAGAGAAAGAAAATAAGAAAGCTACCATCTCACTGAAACAGTCTATGAATAGTCCCAAATCACTTGCTCTCAGTTTCTTAAGAACTTAGTTCCCCAAAACAAAGTAATTCATAGCCTGTATTCAAACTTCAGACATCTGCTTCACAAAATGGGCTTTAAAAGGGAAAGTCCAAATAGGCATATTTTTGCAAATATTTTAGCATGAAATTTACTTAATTCTCTGCATTACTTCACTGTTCAACACAGGACATGAGGCTGATGGCTGCAGTAATAACCATATTTTTCTTAACTATCCAAAATAATTTTGAAAGTGCAAGCATAAACCCTTATTTAGAAGGAAATTCTCAGTTAAGCCAACAAGCTCTTGATACAAAATCTGGTCCCACCAGCAATGTTATCAAGAACAAGCCATGTGCCCCTCCTAGCAGCACTTAGAGAGCATCCATCAACAGACATCCATCCAAACAACCATCCAGTTTGGAACTTCAGGGGTCTGAGGGAACTAAATATTATTTCTTACTGGATTTCAATACACTGAGCATCGAAACTAAATTAGCTCTTCTGAAACAAAAAGGAGTAAAGGGCAAATATGTTTATTTTATTCCCATGCTTGGTAACTTTTAAGATCAAGATATGTAAAAACCCATTCTGGCCTTTAAAATAATCACATAAATACTTGTCACCAGTAATGTATTGGCACTGTTTCACAGCTACTAACCTGTTAAACCACTGACTGATCTGGCAGGTTCACCTGGGGCTGCAGCTGACCCCTGAGAAGCAGGGAGAGCTGATGCTCCTCACACTTCCACCAGCCTCTTAGGCGGGAAGAGCAGTGAAGAAGGAAGGGGAGAATTTTTTTTTATCTTTCAGAATTAGGCACGGTTTGAAAAGGGAGAGAATAATGGGAGAGGCGGGCAAGAAGGGGTGCTCATACCTTACCCTACTGGAAGCTACAAATACCCTGAAATAAGCTCCTTTCTTTTCCTTTGGGAAGGGACAGGTTCTGCCAGAGCCCAGCCTAGTACTGCTCTGCCTGCTTCCCAGACTGATATTTGCCCTTGAGCAGAGATCTTCCTTTGGTGTAACAAATCCCATTTGCAACATTTTGGGATCAAGAATGTACCTTCTTTTGTTTTCCATGCTCCTTAACTTCAGTGGTATCATGTTTTGCTTTCACTTGCCCAAAGGATTCTCTGCCCACTGCAAAAGAGCAAGTCAAATTTAATGTAATTTGGAGTGTAAATTTCCAAGTGGAGACAATGCCCCTTGGGTGCTGATTACAGCAGTCAGTTCTCTGGTCCATGCTTAAAATTGACCATGCTTACTCTACTTTGCAGTAAGATTAAATTGCTTTGTGCCAGTTTGTTTTTATAGCAAGCCAGCTGTATATATTAACTGTTCTACAGTAGAAATTATTTTCCAGATGAAATGATGGAATGGTATTTCTTCAATTACTTTTGTTATTCCCTTTACTTTCCAAGTGGCTCTGTAAAAATACAAGATTTTTTTTTTTTTTGTTGAGGTTCCTCTCCCTAATGATGGCAGGAGGTGCACATGTCAGAGAAAAGCTCATTGATAAAAAGATACTATATTAAGAATTTTTAAGGTTGTCAGATTAGGTTTTAAAAAGATATATTTCCTTTAACTCAACTAACTCGTGGAATAGTATGTAAGATATTTTAGCTAACAGATTTTTGTCAAAATCTGAGTATTAAACTTAAACAATTTGGATTCCTTGGTAACTGAAGACAAGTCCGTTACAAATAAATACAACGTACAAACGTGGTTTTTGGTAAAATGCTTAAAAATAAAAACCAACCAAAACTCCTGTTAACCACCATTAACAAAATTAATGTTCTCAGTGGGTTTGTAGGAGGGAGCGCTCTTGGTCTGAGATTTTGGCTGCTCTCTTACTCAAATCTCCCCAGGCTCAGAAGTCTGGGAGGCCTGAAGTAGAGCTCAAGTATGTTGTCAAATCCTGGCTTGGTATCATGGGCCAATACCAGATTGTGTACCGTCAGCATTATACTTACAGATTTTGAACCTGTTGGATGTCAGCAGGGTTGAAAAGTGACCCAGCTCTGGATTTGAGGCAGGACGATAAGGAGCCCCGTGCCAGCTCTGAAGGAGAAATCCAGGTGGAAAGTGAGACTGGGAAGAGGTGTCCATCCCTGGAGAGACGGGACCATGGGGCTCACCACCAGAGGCTTTGTTCATTTGAATCAGCTGGCAGTGGAACTGGCTGCAGAATGGAGGGAATGGTGTCACTGCTGCCTCAGTTGTACAGACATGTGGTCCTGAGACGTCCCTGAGATATCACCGGGTGGCGACTTAGGCCACATAAATGTTATATTCTAGAATTCCAGAGGCCTGAAAGAGAAAGTAAATTTCTAACCCAAGGAATATGTTTTAAAATGTAAAACTTTGGGGAGACACTACTTTTTGAATGGTCCCTCTTTTGCAAGCAAACATCCATCTAGAAATATTTATGCATTGATTCCAGAAAATTAATAGATAGGATATCACTTGAATCAAGACCATTCACAGAAAACATTGTTTATTGCCTCCTTTCACAAGGAAAGTTTCCAACTGTAATGTATCTGCTAATCACAGCAATCTGTGATTTGTAGCTTTCTTGGCAACCTAGCATCAAAAATCCTCACAAAATTTCAACAACTGAAAATTAACATCTTAAGTCTTACCTGGAAATCAAAGGGAAAAAGGTGTCAAGTCTAGGTTTAGGTGCTAATGCAAGGACTGATAGGTTTTACAAGGAGGCAAGATAATTAAGATTATTTGCCATTGAAATCTTTTGAGATTCCATTTACTATACCCTGATATATATTGCTGTAAAATAGGAAAGGAAATATAAGAGTCATGAAATTTTCTGAGGAAACTACGTGGCAGGCAAGGATACCAACATCTTAAAGTGCATGAATTAAATGAATGTAGTAAACACAATCTTAGCACTTTAGTACATATGCTTAGATACAAGGATCTTTGGGCAGGAAAAAGCAGTTTGGAAGACCAAGATTGTCTATCTCAGTGACATTTGAAAAAAACTCACTGGTTATTTCTATGATTTGAGGAATTTCCCCTTCTTATACGAAGTGTTGTGTCGAACTCATAAGCATATGAATCTCTTTGACTATACTACTGTTCAATCTGCCTGTTCATAACTCAGATTCTTATTCCATTATAATGCTTGAATGATTCACATGCAATGTTTCCAATCCACTTTTCCTATCTGGTGAAACTTTTTAACGAAATATTAGCATTTGCAGGCACCAGATGTTTTGACATAAGGAGAAGCAATATGTAAATTTTAATCCATGGTAGGAACAATAGCCTGGAGGCACCTTCTTCTTATTACATGAATCATATACTTAACCACAATGTGGTGGATTATATCAAAATCATCACCACCCTGAATATAGAACACTTGTCTTGTGGTTGCCAATTAATGAAACTGATATACATTTAACTTGATGGGTACCAGTGATTTAACCAATAAGCCTTAGCATACTTCACTGCTGTAGTCTCCTTTATAATTAGACTTTTGATCTGATTATTATCACAACTTCATACATTTTCCTCTAATCTTCCATTGGTTGTCATCACAAATGATGCTGACATTAAATCTGTTTGTCTGTCAATTGCAAACCTCACTATTTTTAATCAAGCAGTGTATCACATAAGGCTTTCCTAATCTCTGAAATAACTTCTGATTTTATTTTCTGATGTTGTTTATTTAATCATTAAGTATCTGAGTCTGAAACAGGATAAGCACTGGCTTTCTACAAAACAAAGTGGGGGCTCTCAATCCCTTCACAAAGGAGCTGAGTACCTTTTATGGTCAAATCCTAAGTACATAATAAATATGTCAAAAAGCAAAGCTTCTTTCCATAGACAATCACTGAACTTTAAATAATAATTGTAATAATATCCAATTTTAATACTGATAGGGGTGTCTTAGCAATTTGACAAAATAAAGAGACCGAAGAAATCTTTAGTACAAATAAAATGTTTATCTGATGTATACAAAAAATGAGCAATATTTTCCATGAAATGATGAACTAATACAAAACTGTAGTTGAAATTTATATTACTACTCAACAACTTTTACATCATTTCATGCACAGAAAGCACCAAGTATCTTCTAAAGAAGGAGCACTTTTGATATTAGGAATTCAAAATGATGAAATCTGAATCCTTACTTACTTCCTTAAGTGAGTATCTTTTAGTGCCAAATGCTACCTAATTATCAGCTTTAAAAAATGTTTTACATCTTAAAATACAATATTCTGTTTATCTTAGATTGTCTGGGGAACATCTAGTACATTAAAAGGTTTTTGTAGAGCTTCTTAGTGATTTAACTGATATCATCATGCCTGCTAGCAATTTTGCAACATTCTGAAAACACTTTCCATAAATCAAAGCCTTAGCAGCAGGAATAAGCAGATGGCAGGAGACCATATTAAAGAATGTATCAATTATTTTTATTAATGGGACGCTACTGGATCATGATGTATCATAATGGACTAAATGTTTAGCAGTTGTGAAGTGTTTTGTCTGTTAGGTATCTCAGATGTTCTTACTGGATGTTACTGTATTGCCTTTTGGTGGCGTTTCTGAGGGTCTGGACAGTGAAGTTGCACAAGGGACATATAAAAAGATGCTTTAATTTCGGTCCTTTAATTATATTCACGTAATAAACATAAAATGCCAGCAAGTATAAAATGTAATTGTAAAAAGGTTGCATGTATAGTGCGTAATAAAGTACATTCTGTCTGCATACAATGACTTGGAAAACAAGATACTGTATGGTTAACAATGAAAAATAACAATTATTATAAAAATATTCTACAGTCTCATAATAACAATGTAAATGCCTTTACTTATCTAAGAGACAACATAATTTTAAATTACAATAATTTTACATCCTCCATTCATATATACAATTCTATTAAATTCAGAAAGTATTATAATATCAATGTTCTTATTAAGATTAAGCAACTGAATTATATTTAGTTATTTTATTATATAAAGCAACTGTGTTCCTGTTTGTTAAAACTGTTTGCACTTACTGTAGCTTTTCACACTATCCACACTATGCACAATGAAATAATTTAGTTTTCTGTTCTTAGTATAGCATCTATATCCATGTCATGAAATAAACAGGATGTTAATATTTCAACTCCCTTTCCTTTTGTGTAATTATCAGTCTGCTGTTTTGTGGATTCTGTAGGAATATGTCTACCAGCTTTGAACAGCTGCTACTGAAAACAAGCCATAACTCCTCATTTAATACATCTTGACAAAAATAGCCAGTTCTCCTACCCCCTGCCCTGCTTGAGGTCAAGATCTGTAAGACTTTAAATTCTTTTCTAGGCCTAGAGCCACGGGCATATTGTGCATCTCTTTCATGAGATTTCACTAAACAGATTTCTGCTGGAAATAGCTAAAAAGTGTATTTTGCTTGCACCACATTTCAGCTCAATAAAACTTGCATGGACACCAAAGAACTCCTGCCTCACAGAAAATGTCGGTATTTGTCCCTGTAGTTATGAAATCCCTTTCCTCTGCAGAAGCTGGTAGGACTGGACTTGACTCTGCCCTAGAAGTCCTCTCAGCTTCACAGCAGTGTCTCCAAACCTGCACTGGGAGAGGGAGTGATTACTCCAGAAAGTCTGGGATGTGACTACCAGCACACACATCTCCTAAATACCTTCAGTAGCACCTATTAACCCCCAGAATATCCTAGACTGGTTTTGCAGTCTGTACCACCATTTAATTTCAAGGGTGAAGCTGTAATCCAGGTTATAATTATTAGCTGAAATACTAATTATGATGGCTTCCTACTAGAAAAAATGTTGATGAAATACCACTACCATAAAAAAACACTTAGAAGTATTGATGCATTTAGTGTTTTGGACAAGGAGGCTGGGGGTTTTGTGTGAAGGAGGAGAGCTTGAATATTTTTAATGATAGATGCAATACAGTGCCTTGCAAAAAGAGCTTTGACTTAACTTATGTTAAGTTTCTTATGCAAGAAGAGTGAGAAAAATTCTGGTGCTTTAGACTGAAGCAATTGTCAGAAGAATGAAAATCAACTTTAAAAAATTTAATGGATGCACTATAATGTTTTTTTAGAACAGTGCTTATAAAAGTGATGAAATTCAGGATGTTATTTAAAGTCAGTATAGTTCAGAAGTATGGTCTAACTCAGATGTAAAAAGTTCAATGGGAAAATCATGTAATACATTCATATTTAATTTCTTTTTCTCCATTATGAGCAATCCACACTGGTGTATTTAAAACTAATGCAGTAGAAACTGCAGTACAAGGACAAATGGCATTTGATATCAACCAAATAACCCTTCCTTTTATCAGCTGAAATGGACAATACTCATACTATACTAGACATAATATGGGCATAAATGTTACATTTAATTCATAATGTTTTGTATTCAGGTGTCAGTATTAGCAATTGTCTTCTTCAAAACTAGGAAAAAGCGGTTCCTCTTTTAATTAATCCAATTAAAATGGCGGTCAGTCCTACATCCAGTTATCTTTGGTTAATACTTGTTTGTCTGTCTGAGGTGTTACAAAAAAAAGAAAACCCAAACAAACAAAAAATAAAATTAAAAAGCTAAACCAAAAAAACCAAACAAATAAAAAGGCAAACAAAAACAAAAGAAAATACCAGAACCCTGTCTGTTGCCGTTATTTTTATCCATGAAGTGAGAATGTATGAAAGCCTCTTCTAATGGTCAGGTCTGTGCTTACAGGTCAGCTTACTTCCAAGTAGTTTGCACAGACTCATAGAAAACCTTGATATTCCTAAAAGCATAAGTATTCTTGTGAAATAGGACATGTCGTCATCTTTCAGAGCCATCTGGGTGTGATTTAGCCAGCTGCTAATTTTCCAATTATGAAACTATCGTGACACTGTTGGGGTTGGTCAGGCATGGGCTGTGGCCTGGCAGGAACACAAACCTCAGAAGGACTGTTAGGAGGGCCCAGGTACCAATAATAGAAGAAGCAATAGTAAGAAACAATTGCTCTGGTTTTGGACAATATGTTTTTAAAAAATTAAAATGTTCATGCAAACAGTAATCCACTTTAATCTCTTCTTACTATTTACAAACCTGTGAGACTTCTAGAGTGAGGCAGGCTCAGTGACAGCAAAATTAATACACACTTTTGAAATATATTTTGAATCATTACAGAACTCCTGTAGTGGTTTCAGCTGGGGTAAAGTTAATTTTCTTCACAGTGGCTAGTATGGGGCTGTATTTTGGATTTGTGCTGAACGCAGTGTTGATAACAGCTGTTTTTGTTGTTGCTGAGCAGGGCTTATACAGAGCCAAGGCCTTTTCCGCTTTTCATGCTGCCACACTGGCAAGGAAGTTAGGGGTGTGTGGGAGGCTGGGAGGAGACACAGCCGGGACAGGTGACCCAAACTGACCAAAGGGATATTCCATACCATAAGACATCATGCTCTGTATATAAAGAGGAGGGAAGAAGGAGGAAGCAGGGACATTTGGAGTGTTGGCATTTAATTTCGTAAGTCACCATTACATGTGATGGGGCTCTGCTCTCCTGGAAATGGCTGAACACCTGCCTGTCCATGGGCAGCAGTGACTCAATTCCTTGTTTTGCTTTGCTTGTGTGCACAGCTTTTGCTTTCCCTATTAGACTGTCCTTATATGAACCCATGAGTCTTCCAGGTTTTACCCCTCCAATTCTCTCCCCGATCTCTCTGGCCAGGCAGTGACCAAGAGGCTATGTGAGAGTTGGTGGCTGCCTGGGGTTAAACCACGACAGCTCCCTAATGTGATCTTTTGGCTTTGATTGAGGAAGAGCTATGAAGAACCTGTTCCAGTTTATTTTCCGGTGTTTTAATATTACAATTACAATGACTGCACTTAATGTTCTTCAGGGACATAAATCACTCTCCAGACTTTCACTATGTATAGAAGTGAGTTTTCTTAATGCCCCCTCCTATGAAGCTAGTTATGAGAGATGGTGCATCACATCAATGTTTCTGAACATCCCCTTCAGTTTGACAAGTCTTCCTTTCCAGCTTTTCTGTAGTGACTCCAAAGCCAAATTTGAAATTAATTTCTCATTTTCTGGAGTGTATGCAATGAGAATCTTGTCATTTCCCTCTGCTTCCAAATGGATCAAAAGCACGTGTATGGATAGAGTCCCTTTGGAAAAACCTCACTCTGCTGTCAAAGGATGCTGAAAGTGTTATCCAACAGCCCAGTGTTGTATCTCTGAATTCCAATTTCTTCCATGTAAAAAAGGACACAGTTTCAATATGCTTGGAATAAGCAGCTGACATAGCACTGTTACAAGTACTGCTTGTTTTAAATTGTGCTATTTGTAACATGGAGTGTCTGTGCTGTCTTGTATATCCACACAGTCTTTCTGCTGCAATGCTGTATCTTTTTCTATCTGAGTTCATTTGAGTCACTGTTGTTGTGTTAGTTCCCATTTTTCTTCTGTGTCATTAAAATATATATTAAAAGGAGTGTTCTTTTTCTACAAATGAAATTTTAAAAACTAATGGCATTCCATGGAAAGCTTAATGGATTTTCTCCTTTTAAAGAGAAGCCCACACTTCATGCTTACTTGTGTGAAAGCATTACCATCTGGCTTTTTCAGATTCTAAAACCTGTAACATCTCTACAGTTCCCAACTTAAATAGTTCTCTGTTGCATCACATTTTGTAGAATTTTTAGTTCTAAAAAAAATAAAGAAATTAGCAAATTACGAAAACTCATATTTCCAGCAGAGAAAAGTGTAAGCAGATTGAAAAGAGTTTGAATACAGTTTTGCAACATGGGTATTCCTTTTGTGGTAACAGTTTTCATAGTACTGTAAAAAGTCATGGAATGATAGTAAAAATATTCCCAGTGAAGAGAGATTTGTGCAAATGCCAGCTGTGAACAGACGGTGAATTTGGGGCAGAGTGCTATGAGTTCATGTCCATTTATTTTCCTGTGAAGTAAGGGCTGATTGAAACCCTTGTCATGTAGTAATTGATTTTCACAGTGTCTCTCCTTATAAGTATTTAAAATAAGAATAAACACCATGCTTACGTTCAACTCAGTCTTTTAACAAGTGGTTTAGAGAAGTATCAGACCCTTTCTGCTTTTATAAATCATCTCCATCATCTGTGCTAAAGCTGCTTCTCCTGCTGCTCTCTTTTGATGCAGCTGGGGATGTGGAGGACAAGAGTGGGTCTGTTCCAAATGGTGACACTGTGTCATCCAATAAAATTTCCTCTAGACGTTGTTCTTCTTTTAGAGCTGCACTGAAGGACAAATCCGTGAAGTGTGAAAGTGGATCAGAAAAGCCTGTAGATCCATCGCAGACATCAGAATTTTGTCCATGGACCAGAGGCATTTGTTGAGAGTAGTCTACAGAGTTCTCCTCTGGATAAGACTGTTGCTTGATGACCTGTGCAGCTAAATCGACAGCAGTGAGTGAAGACATGACTGGAAGGCCATGTGCACGTGCCTGGATCTCCAGCTCCTAACATTCCAAACAAAATTAATTAGACAACAATTTTAAAAGAGAAAACAGTCTCTTCAGAACAATTGAAGAAAATATACAAATCATGCATGAAAATTCATTATACATTTTGCCCAGTTGTGAGATTAAATTTTAAAATATTAAATTTTTAATCCAAGAAAATTTGCCACTCAAGTGTTTTTATAGCCCATTCTGTCATTAAGCAACTATTCTACAGGAACAGAACAGATAGGACAGCCTCTCTAAAACCATTGCATACTGAAACCAATGAAGGAAGCAGAAGAATGTTGCAACATGATAGTTCATTATAAAACTGTTATCCAGAGAAACAGAAGATTCTTTACTTGATAATGCTTATGTTATACAGATATATGAGTAAATCAACATAGGCAAGATGATTGATTTTATGTCTATCCAGCTATTTATGCATCCCATTTCCGTAGGTGTGTGCCTATATTAGAATATTGCTTATCAAGCCATGAAGGGCATTATTCTGCCTCTTCATGTCAAAAGTAGATATAGCAAAATACCAGGGAGTGTAATGCATTGAACAGCTTGAAAGGGAAAATTAAAATACTAAAGGAACTTTGTGTCCAGTCTTGATTTTTGGCTACAGGAATATACTTATTTCCTTTTTTTTGTCTTTCTTTGTTTCTAACACATGCATAATGAAACTGTTTGTACAAATACTTATTACTTTTCCACAAATTACTTTATGTAAGGTGTAATTATCAAAGAAATGTCCTAGAAATCTAAAGAATATTCCCCCCCCCCCCACATCATAACAAAAAAA
>VZRS01008823.1:409570-565148 GCA_013398055.1 Ifrita kowaldi
CCCCCAATTTACACAGAAATAAATAGGCAAAGTAAACTTATTTTTAATAAATGTCATTTGAGGAAAAATTTTATAGATTAACAAAATTTGATGAGGGATAAGTTCTGAGAAAGCTTTGTAGTTCGTGGCAACACTTATACAAACCTGAATTCGGAGTAGAAGTCTTCTGTTAGCATGCTCTAATTTCTTCTGCCTGTGTTCTAATTCTCTGGCTCTCTGTTGTTCTTTTTGTAGCCACTTGATGTACTCCACCGATGCTTTTAAAATAGTTCCTTTGTTCCAGCGCATATCACTGCAGAATGTAGAGATAACCTTTTCACAATTGTGCATGTCAGCAGAATTCATAAGAACTTACAAAATCCTTTACATTAATATGAAATAATGATTTACATGACTATTATTCACTCTTAGATATTATTGCTTCTGAATGGAAATTTTAATAGAATAGTTAAGAAGCCCTTATATAGTAAAATTAATCCCAGAATGAAAATAAGTGTCAAAAGAAAGTAATAAAGTGACTTTTTGTGGGAGAGCTAAATGCAATATCATGATTCTACCATTACAGTTTTTATATTTTTAGTGAAAATTGCTTTTATTATTAACTCTAAGATTAAAATCTATGTGCAGTATTTCCGCATTAATGAACTAGGAAATATACATTACTGAGGACTTAAGCCTAAATTTTTAAAGATCATTTTGAATATACTACTCCTTTTACCTGACTTACTAATGAGGTTGCTTTTATGCTTGTACAGAAAAAAATTATCTGTGCTGAATGCCACTCCTCATTGATGACAGACCAGAAAAATCACACTTTCATAACTATCATGACTAGGGAATGACAAAAATCGTGTTCAAAAATCTTGAAACAATATAAAAACCATGTTGAAATTTACAGCTACATGCAGACCCCAAGTCAAAATAAAAGCTTTGCAAAAAAAATTAGATTAAATCTGCCCATCATTCAGGAAATCAAGGTTTGACTTCCAGCTTACAAGCAGCCTTACTAGCAACAAAACACTTGTTCAAATGAATCTGTCCAAAGACTTTCATGTACCCATTTATCAACTTTTCATGTACTCCTTTAAGTAAGGTATTGGAACAAGAATGAATTTTGTTGAAAATGTTTAATTTCTATAAATTTCAGTATTTTATGATACAGGATGGGCTCACTGCATTAAATATACAGATAATTGGCTTTATCCAAACTATCCACTTCACTCCAAGATTGCTTAGGCTGAGCAGAAGGTTGACAGAGCTTCTGGTCCTGTAACACAAACCTGAGAAAGAAAAGCTATTTAAATGAGTAAGAATCTGAGGCTGGGAGGGACAAGCATTTTTTCAATACCTATTTCAAAGACATATATTTGCACACTGTCATTTATGAAGCCAAAAGAAATATAAATTATACTCCAGGCTATTATCACTTTCCCTTATTCACAGAATCATAGAATATGGTGAGTTGGAAAGCACCCATCAGGATTAGTGAGTCCAGCTCCTGGCTCTGCACAGGACACCTCAAGAATCTTACCATGTGTCTGAGAGTCCAAACACTTCTTGAACTCTGTCAGGCTTGGTGCTGTGACCACTTCCCTGGAGAGCCTGTTTCCAGTGCTCAGCTACCCACTGTGTGAAAACCTTTTCCTGATGACCAACCTGGACCTTCCCCGCCTCAATCTCATGTCATTTCCTTGAGTCCTGTCACTGGTCACAAGAGTGAAGAGATTGGTACCTGCCCCTCCACTTCCCCTCATGAGGCTAAGCACCCTTACAGATTTCTGCAGTTGTTTTTCTTCAGGCAGGTACAGGATTTAGGGACCCAGACCACCCAGCTTTTCCTGATGCTTTACTAGGCATAAAACCTTATGGAGCTGATAACTTGAAGACACTAAGAAGAATACACAAAATTATTTGTGATAAAGCATCACAGTGTTTAACCATACCATAGAATTCAGATAATTTGCTAGAGATTTGAGAGTAACATTTTTTTGATCAAGGGTGCTCAAATTCAAGTGTCTGTTCTCTCTGGGCAGCACACAAACTGTGGGGCTCCCCTCCTCTCAATACTATTGAGCAGGAATGCACAGCCTTTGGGATTAGAAGGTGAGGAGGTCAGAGAGAAAATAATTGTTGTCTACAACCCTACTGTCTACAAAGCCAAAACATAATTGGGTATGTATTCTGATTTAGTCATTGGCTGGTCAAAAAAGCTAGAGCAGAGGTGGGACTGGGAGCCAAGAGCAGAATACACCTCCCTCATCATGGCTGAATCATCTCTTGGAAGTTCCTCTGCCTTCTCCTTCCTGTCCCTGTACTTCTTGACCAGGTGGGAGGGCGGAACAGTTTCCTGCTGGCAACCCATGGGCTCCCTCCTAGGAGAGGACTTTCTCCTCTCAAGTGTTTTACCTATGTTCAAACTGTAAGGGCTAAGGAAGCTTTTTGTATGCATAACACATATTTACTGGACAAATCTTTGACTGCCATCACCATGTCACAGTTTCATTTTCTTCAGACCTCTTTGGAAAGTTAGGTAAAATACTGAGAGGTCCCTGTTTATGACTAAATTGCAATGGAGTTTGAAAGGCAGTAAAGTGTCTGTCTATCTATGCTAGAGCACTCATGAATAAAGAAGCTAAATAAAATAAATAAAGTTAGAAGGACAAAAACTCTTCAAACTGAGATTCTCCACTCCCATCTTGGATATGAGCTATATATGCTATATGGAGAAACACAATCCTGCTCAACAAGGGGGTTAGTCTCTAATAAGCACTAAAAACAAATCTAAGACAGGTTTGAACTGACGGTCAGAACCTAAAGACTATGAAATTAGAAACAAATCCATATCTGGAAAAATGGAAATAATTGAAGAAATGGAATAGCAGCAGAAAAATTTGAATATATCACATATTTAGAAAATATGTCATAATGTTTTTACAAAAAAATTTCATGTCAGTTATAAAATTTTATGAATTCAAAATCAGACAAAATTTCTTTCAGTTGATTTTTCTGATTGGCATATGAGAACATTATATATTCATGACTGTATTTGGAATATTTTTTAATGAAATTAATTCATGTTACACTTAATTGTTACACTTAATATCAACTTGTGATATGGCTTACTTTTAGTTCATGTTTCCTTGATAGTTTTGGGTTTTATTTCTGTGGTAATGACTTTTTTTCATTGTTTTAAATAGATCTTCACTGGAAGATTAATTCCTGGATTCAAACTGCAAGAGAGGTGGATCTGGTCAGCTTCTCCATGAGATACATACGGATAGATATCTCTCGTGGTAATATTTACAGATCTGAGAAGCAAAACTGTAATGGAGAGCTAGGATAAAAATGCAGTGGTTACTACTATTATTTAAGAGACTGTTCTTTAACCAGTGTACGGGTGTGTGTGTCTGTCCTATGCTGCTTCTACGTCTCTTCTCATATGTACACATACTAGTTAGTGTCTTATCAAATGAGGAATATTGAAGTTAAACCTCCCAGTGTCTGAAGGCAACACAGCAAAGGAACAGCTGGTGACCTTAGAAATCAACGTGTATTTCACTTCGTGTGCCTCTTTACCAGGATCTAAAGAAAATACTGAAGGTGTCTGTGCTGATTCTGCGTCACAGGCATTCTTCATTCATTCTAGCCCAGAGCACCACACAGCAGTCACAGGACAGTGCTGTGGAGCAACAGAGGCTCTATGCAGATGTGCAGGGCTGGAAGAGCAACAATGCAGCTGGTGAGGATGAAGGCAAATTTGGTCTGGTAAAGGGGAGATTCCTGCATACCAATAGTCTGAAGTGCATCTAGCTCTACATATCAGGCAGGCAAGCAGATTCATCTGTGATGGGAAGAAAAACCTCAGCATTTGAAAATTGATTAACTCAAAGCTCAACAAGTGCATAAGAAGAATTCAGAAATTCTCCGATAAATTACTGGGTTTCTGTTATTTCTGGGAAAACAATTAATTCTAAATTGGGTGTAAATAAAACTACCTGAAAAGTTACAAAAATGTCACTAGGACCTTGTCGTTTTTGCTTTTTAGAGATTTATAGACTGTGCTTATATATAATAGAGATAAAAATTAAAATGAAAACGCCTACAGACCCACTTGAGAACCCTTAAAAATTGAGGAATCACTGGCAGTTGCTACTCATTTAATTGGAAACTTCTTTATAAAAACAGACAAAATACTTGCATTCTTAACTGTTTTGATCATGCAAACTAAGATATAGACCTACTGATCTTCAGATATGGCAGGAATTCTTTTTTTCACTTTGATCTTTCAGTTCTATTAATTTGCTTCTTGTTTGGCTTTTTTTGTTTGTTTGTTTGGCTTTTGTTTTCCTTAGTCTTGATTTTTATTAAATGCATGTATGGCACCATCCTGTAAATACTGAAATACATGGGAAATTCTACATCCAAACCAAGTCATTTGAGAGCAGTAAGTTGTTTTGCAGGTCTGGTCATCAGAAATGGCCTCTGCAAAGAAGAATTACTTCTTTGTTCCTGTGTGTCCATGTGGTAAAGTAATTTGAAGTTTTTAGCAACTACAGATGTGTTAGTGAGTCTAATTAACAGAGGTCTACCAAAAATAACAAGATTCATATGTAAATTTTAAAAAAATAAGTGAAAAACACATTATGTTTTATTAGTCTCTGAATCCTGTCTCCTCCTAACTTTAACATCTGAATTTCTCTACAAAACTCAAATGCCCAGAACAAAACATTTAACTCTCACCAAGTAAAGATTCCCATTTTGGAGAAACAAAACACAGAAAAGAGACTGATCTTCATCTCATTTCCATTAATTTAGCTTTATTGAAGTCAAAGGAGCTTTACTAGTTTACAGAAGTTGAACTCCTGTAGGAAGGATGAGAGCATCTGGTCATCTAAGATTAGAACTAATTAACAAAAGCAGTGCTTGAGAGAGTGTGATAGTTACAGAGTTTGCCAGAGACAGGTCAGTTACTAATAACAAATACATTTGCAAAGCTGAAACTGTTTGCAGATCACCTCTTTCCCTGTTTCTGAGAAATTAGCTGTAAACTAAAGAAATTTGCTCAAAGAAATAGTTAGGAGGACTTTGTACTTGTTTTGAGGACTTGCACAATTTTGAATTGTATTATTCTGAAAGAGGCAGCAAGTTTCCACTTTATAATAGCATGAGAGTACACAAGGTTTTCCTTTGCAAGAAATGTGTCTGTGCTGGCTGCTAGAGGGTCTGACCACAGATACCAGAGAGGTCAGACACAGGTAGATGCAGAGAGCAAAAAGGAGAGAGTGAGAGCAGGCCAGAGCTTCTGCCCAAATCCTCAACAGTTCTCTTAACATCCCATTTCTGTAAAATGACTAGAATTCCTGAAGGAAGGGGCTTTTTCTTGTTTAGCTTCCTGGCAATTCAAGTCTGACTGCCATTAAACTGTTCTTGTGTAGGAATTCCCAGGCTCCATCACAATGAGAAATCCTGTTAACCACCTAAAAGGTGGATTCTGAAAGGTCGAACACAAATGGAAAGGCGGGTATAATTAAAGGAGCAGGTTATGAGATTTTCAACCAAATATGACTGAGTATTTCTGGCATTTTTAAAATTCTATTTTTGAATTATTCTGTAAAACTGATTTGCATTTCTGAGTCATCTAGCACTTGGATATCTAAGCATTGAAGATTAAACAAAAGAGACATAGTTCTTTGTAACTTATACTTATCTTCATTTTCTAATGCTGATGAAGTGAACTTAGAACACCCATTCATTTATGTAATGTAATCCACACTTTTCATCATTAAATTAGAAAAAAAAAAAACACATGGAAAGAATAGGGGTTTAATCCAGTCAAAAGACAGTCCCTGCAGAAGCTCTGCAGGATCCAAACAAGTTCACTACATAACTAACAAAACAAAAGTGAAATAAAAACCCCACACAGCACTTCTAAGAAATATAAATCAGAAAAGGTTTCCAAATGGCATAAAAAATGTCCTTTTCTGTTTCTGATTCTGAATGTAATCTTCTTGAAGCAAGCCATCTGGGACAGGCATGCTAACCACAATGGCTTAGTTGTAGTAGTATTTGCTCTTCAATGCAGAGGCTGATTTTCTTCACTGTCATTAGTCTAAGCATCAGTAAGCTTTCTCCTTTTACAGCTAAGTTTCCACTATAAAAAGAATCTTCTAAAATCAATATGAGGCAAAAATGCTATGTGTGATGAAATGTTACAGATAAAATATTGTAAGCCATGATAAATCTCTTTCTTTCAAAGAATAGGGGACAGACTGGGGGCACAGTAAGGTGTTGCGAAGTACAAAGCAAGAACTGAAAGACAGAACAAAGATACTGAGTTATGATATGGCAAAACAACACCATACCAAAAAGTAATAATAATAATTTTGACCTATTCAGCCAACAAAACATGTTCAAATTAGTCTGTTTCCACCTAAAAATACAAATACAAAAAAAAAGGTGCTTACACTTCTTTGAATTAATTTACCCTTGCACTAAGCTATACCAAAATCATGTTGCAACCTGTTTTTTCAAAAGCCCTGCACATTTTGATGCCTTTTTTTCTTAGCACCAACTTAAAAGCTTTTCAGTATACTTTCCAAAGGAGTACTGATTATCAGCCTTTTGAAGACAGCAGTCTTCAGAATGTAAGATACTTAAGTTCACCTTGTGCTTTTGTAAACATAAACTGCTCTGGGTCTGATCACACTGCTGAACTCAGTCATGGGTTTGCAAACTTAAACAAGATAAGGCAATGACTTCAGAATCTATACCTGAAACTTTTTCATCAGGCAGCAACACCAAAATCTGAGGATAAAGTCCACCATCCACTTACTGGAGCAAAACTGCAGGTTCAGGTAAATAATTTTAAGAACAGCTTAAATGATTGCTCTAGGTATTACAGTTTTGATTAAGTTCACAACGTAAGCCTGAATCCAGACCAAAACATGTAAGTTAAACACCTCTATAGACAATCAAAAAGCGCAACTGGAATTTGTACCCCATGCCCATCTCTAATTGCAGTGTAATCAGTTTCTATTTTTGCTTTATAGCTGCAAACCAACAGTGCCATCCACTGTTTTTCTGAGAAATCTTTCGATTACTTGCCCAAATAGTATTGGATACTGAAACATGCACCAGCAAAATTAAAAGACTTGTATCACTTTCTGCTTGCAACAGATCACATGGCCAAAACATTATTTAGGTATTTAAAGCACTTTTTATTTTAACTCAGCTGCAACACCTAATTCCATATTAATAATAAAAACATGTCCATTTATCCAATATTTGGTGGATGCTATGGAAGGAGCTGGGTTTGTGAATTCTCTAAAACAGATGCAGTATGTTAACTTTCTCTCTGGTGACTTCACTCCAAGTAAAGCCAACCTTGTACTTATGTAAGCGTCACACAGTTTTATGTTGTTGCAGAAATCCTTAATGTAATCAAAAGTTTCTTAATCCTAAGGTAAAAAAAGATGAAATATCAATAGGTGTTTTCATTTGAAGTATCATGCAAGTTTGTATTGACATGCAAATGATAAAGACAAAATCTGTATAATCAATTTTATGCAAGTCACAATCATACTGGTATATTGTCTTAAGTCTTCCCTGAGTGACAAGAGAAATCTAAAGCTAAAGTTCAGCATTAAAAATCACTCTGAATTGTTATTGCTAATTCTGCAATGGGCTTTTCTACAAGGCAGTTTTCTTCCTGTTGATGACAAATATAAGCTTTAAGGGAATGCACACATAGTTCAAGCAATATGCATTTTCTGTTTCTGTAAGTAGATGCATTAGTATAAATGATATTATTATAGCAATTATAGCAATTACTACTTTTATCCTTGCATTTTAGGACTTGTGCTTTCTCTCCACTGAGTTGAGGCCTTTTGAAAAATGCTCAGTCTACAGACTCTTAAATTGATTTTTTTTTCCTTTAGTCAACGGGCAGACAGTGACAATGTAAATTTTGTGTTATCCCACTAGAGGGCCATGGCAAGAGCTGAAAGCATCACTACTTCCTTCTGAGACACCACACAATTGTGCTCAGGGACAGAGAGATGGACTTTCTGTTGTTTGGCTTATCTTTTCTTTTTTTCTTCTTTTTCCTTTTGTTTGGATTTATTTTGTTTGTTTGTTTTCCCTTGAAGTGGTAGTCACTCTTAAACACCCTGAAATTGCTTTCATATTATTACGCTTTCGCATAAGTTTTTCCAAGGCACAAAAAATCTGTCAAAGCTTTGCTACTTCAACAGCCTGAGCTGAGCTAGTGACCTGGCATGGAAGAATTTTGTATCCCATTACTCAATCCTACAGTCAGTACATGCAACTGTCTCTTTTTTCCCCTATTTATACTATAAATATTATTATAGGAAAGACAGTTGAACTCACGGATCATTAGACTTGGGGATGAGTGTGCCAAGCTCCTTGATTCGGTAATTAATATTATACCTTCTTCTTCTCTCAACTGTTAAAAAGAAACAGTTACTATTTTTATGGTGAAATATTTTTGGAGAAATCCAACATAAAACATTTTAAATAGTTAAAAACAATTTAGTCAATATACAGAAAATATCTTCCTCAAATAGCAGTCCCAACATGAGATCCTACCTGTCTCTGACTTACTCTCAGGACAAATTCTATGATTAGTACCCTCTGTATCTTACCTTAATTATAGGTTTTTCCCCCATTTGAATTAGATTTCCAGAGAATGAAATAGTCACATATTGTCTAACTGTGCGCTAACACTTCTTCTTTCCTGAAGTTAATATATTCTTTCTCCACCATGCTCCCACAGAACAGAGATTTCATCTTAGTGGAGTTTTGCTGGTGATTTCAACAGGGATACAAGACAATTCATTCAGCAATTGATATTTTGGCTGAAATCCTGTTACAGAACACAGGTAACAGCTTTACTATCCCTTATTTATAATTACCAGCATTTAAAACCACAGAGAGCACATAACTACAACCATATGCCCTCATGGAAACATGAGCAAGATTTTGTCTCAGTAACACTTCGTCCCCAATACATCTGTTTCCTTTGGTGATGGACAGCACAAATATGTTCATGATAATTTTTAAAACACAGAGAAAATGAAAAAAAACCCCATGGTTTAAGCAATTAAATATATTTTCTGGATTTAAATCTATGCTTCTCCTAAGACAAGCTATGTAGAGTATCTTTGTTTACTTTGTAGTTTAGTTAGAAGGAAAAAAGAGAAAATAAATCTCTTCAAATTAGTACCCTCTCTCCGTGTTCTCAGTTCATTTTACCAGCATTGTACTGGTATCCAGGTTGGTGTATGTGATCCTTCAGAACCTTTACATTTTTCTAGTGGATAGGTCCAGAGGACATCTCATTGCTTTGGGGAATTACTAGTATAGAATTTTGTTTTCAGTGAGAATGTAGTCCCATTGGGGTACTGCTGGCTATCAGAGACCAGCAGTCCCTACTGGTGTTCTACTGGTGTGAACTCATGCTTTTGTCCACTCCCTCCACTTTAACTCAATCCAAATCTCACTAAAAAAGTAGGATTCAGCTTTGGTCCATCACTAACATCACACTGAGATCTTTCTCTTGTCCTTCGCATCTTGGAAGACCTTATCTTGGGCTCAATATGCTAAGGCCACCGTTCTCTGTCAGACCAGCCCTGGCCAGCCTAGAACACGGGCAGAATGGATATGTGCTCCATGTTTGGAGGTGTTCACTTTAATCCCTAGCAGATTCAGCTCTGGGAACAACCTGTGTTTGTATTTACTCTGATTAAGTACTCTACCTTGGTGGGATGTATTATCTTTTCTTGTTTTCTATAGAAATAGGAATTTCACTCAACAAATTAAAACATCTCAGATTTTTTTCGTCATGATTCACATATTCAGAAGACGGGGTTATAATCCTCCTGAGTGTACTGCTTAGTGAACCCCCTCATCCCACTGCAATGAATGTGCTGGATCTTGTAGGAGAGCACAGTGTACAAAAACACATAGCAACTGAAAAATTTAAAAGATATGTTCCAGTTGTGTTGGCAAAATTATGGCATGGCAAAAAAAATTGAAGAATGTGCTTTAACTATACTGCTATACTACAGCATAATAGCTGTTGTTTAATTAATATTTATACTGTGGAAAACTCGGTAAGATATTCATCAAAAAGAAGTCAACTAAGCATTAGCTATTAAACAAGGCAAAGAAAAAATTATCTTTACAAGTGGACACTTACAGAATTCTTTTTTCTTTATATTTTTGCATTTTTTTCCTGAAAAAAAAACTTCCAGTGGTTGTGTTAATGAGTTAGGGGGGATATTTTTAAGCTTGGAAACATGTTTCAATAGAACTTTCCTGATGTATGTCTGTAACCTTTCCAGAGATATCCTGGGTTATCAGTAATATTTCAAGCATCAAATTATATATAAGCCAAATCAGAAAATGATTTTTCAAACTGCATGGACAGGATGATGACATAACATTCTTTCTTTGGAAGAAAAAACCCCCCAAGTCAAAAAACAATAAATAATGTTTTAAACTCTGCTACCTGAAGGGGTTCCATTTTTTAAATCTAAATCCCTTTTCATGGTTTCATTCGATATACAACCTTTAAAAAGGAACTTTTGTCCAGTGCCTTCATTCCTCCTTGTTATGAGAATGTACAAGAACATTTCTGTAAAATGTAGACCTTAATTCAACCTGCAAATTGAATGTTTGTATAATTCCAATAAACTTCCAAAAACTGATTTTTCAGACCATCACTAAGAAACCTGATCCTCATAAAAGAGGAAATCACACCGATAAAGCCTTTATAGGCAATGTATTATTCTGACCAAGCCTTTAGATAGTAGAGCTATCTCCAGAGAGACTTTGAGCTCTGTAGTATACACCTGGAGCCAAGCCAAAACAGATGCTGCCTGTCTGCAGTGGGATCTTCATGCCCTTCAGTTTAGTTGCCAGTGGTGAGGGAAAGTTCTCAGACATTTCTTCTGTGATCAGGAAGGACTCTGGTAAGCCAAAGCAAACAATGGAGGCAACAGTAAGACCTGGCATCCCTAATGTACCTATGAGCCTCTCTTTCCCCTTGTAGCTCCAGATAACTCCTGCCTACCCCCTTTCCTACCCAGCAAAACCCCCCATTTCTGCCTTAACAAGACAGACAGCAGCTGCATTGGCGTTTCAGAGGTTACGTGCTAGCAACATGTCTAAGAATCTTCATGGTCTGTCTGTAATCCACAAAAAAATCACAGACAGACATAAGGATGACTTCTGGAAATTCTGAGTAGCAGAAGATTGTCCGCAGTGATTGTTAGCGCATTGTGCCAGTGGATGTATACTTTCAGGTGTGTAATTTCATGCAAAGAAAGCCATAAATCCCTCTATGATTACTGGAATAGCCAGAGAAACAAGATAGAAATAAGAGAACAAAGATATAAATAGTGGCAATCAACTAATTACCAGTTTAAATTCATAGAATCATAGAATATCTCAAGGTCTAAATGATTCATAAGGATCATTGAATCCAACTCCCATACTATTTCTGTTGGAAGAACTGCAAAGGAGGATTTGGAAGTGTAACTGCTGTTTTCAACACTTTCCAAAAAGAATCTTCAGGTTTTTTGTGTCAAATTATGCTTTAGAGGGAAAAACTGTGTAGTTTTATAGACAATCTTCTTCCAGTAAAGAAACAGATTTTTTTTTCTATTCTATATAAACCAAAATGGTTTTTTTATATTTATAAGTCTAATATTTAGACACTGAACTATGAATTTCACTATGTTCCAAGACTATTCCTCTAGAACCAACATGCCATCTGTACATAGCTGCACTGCTGTCCATAAAGGAAACAGAACTGTATCCCAGATGACAGAGGTTACGGGGCTTGTGTGGCAGAGTCCTGCACTGATCTCCTTTGGTGACACACAATTTCCATAACTTTAAGAGCTTAGCAACCTCTTAGAAATTGTCTGATAGCATATGCATTTTTTTTCCCTTCCCCGTCACCCATAAAGAGGTACAGCCTCTTGCTTGGGTGCTTCAATAAATACAGTGTGAAGACTGGATTTTCACTGTTGTTTTTCCTCATAATCTGCCTCCTTTCTTGTCTGCTTTGCACTGTAATTCTTAGAGAAAACATCAAGTAAAGTGTGCTACTGCAAAAAAATAATAGCAGGAGATGATATGGAAATAAATTAATTGCAATATGCAAAGTATTTTGAAAGACAAAAGTCAGAGACAGAAATTAATTTCAAGAAAGAAGGCTTTGTGGCTGGCTGTGTTTGCAGTCTGAGTTCAATTTGATTAGCCTGCGAACATGCTGATCTAGAAGAAGAGCAGAGATGCGGTAGCTAATGTATAATGTTTTTGCATTCTCCATACATTCCGTTTAATGAGATGGAAGATGAACATATACTTACTGAGATTGTGGTTATCCTTTTTTTGTCTCTCCTTTGCCATTGCTCTTGTATCTGCTTCTGACAGAAAGTAACATTTATTAAAATAGTCCTTAAAATGCAATTCCATACTTCTTTCATCTTTTGAAAATGGTCTCTTGTCACAAAGACCAGACTTCCAGTCCTTTTACTACATTACTATTTTTATTATTAAGGCAGATCATAGGCAAATCTATATTTTACTGGTACTAAATTTTGAGCAAGTCTGGCAGGTTGCTTAAGATTTTTTATTGCACTTTTTTTTTAATTTAAGAAGGTAGAAATGCTGTGGAGGGGTATTTTTCTCCAATTTCCTGTATTTTACATCAGGATAAAACTTACAATACACTAAGGTGAATATGGATTTTTTTATATCCCATAATGCAAGAGTTAATCAGATTTGTAAGATATTGAATAAACTCACTGTTTCCGCTGAGCAACACTAATAAACTGTACATGATTTTTAGCATTCTTTGGATTAATTGAATGTAACTTTTAAAGTTCTTAATCCACTAATATAGCTTTACCTTGAATAGCCTTATTGTTAAGTTTTAAAAGAACTATTTGTTCTACCCTGGAACAAATCTAATGGATGATAATTCATTTATATTGTTGGCCAGGAGCCAACATTTAGAATAATATACTGTTTTCTAAAATATTAAGATTTTTTTAGAAGCATGATCATAAAAACAGGGAGCAAACATGGTTTCTGAATTGCTTATGAGAAGTACAGAAAGAAAACATTTCTCCTTGATCTTTGTTCTTTTCCTTAAATGAAACTACAAACTGAAAATTCTCAGGAATTTAATTATGGACGTCTTTTTCATGGATAAGATTTATTCAACTTTAAAAGACCCGCCATCACTTATGCAGTTACATGCTAAAATCTCAGAGTTATTTTACCTGTGAGCTCCCTTTTTACTGGTAGATTAGCTGGGCAAGAGGCATTTGTGAGACCCATATTAGCTGGTGCCATTCCCTGGTCACTGTTATATATATCCAAAATGCTGCTAGATAGCTTGAGGGGTAGGGAAGGAAAGAAGAGTAAGAAAAAAATTAAAATGAGTTAGAGACTTAAAAGATTAAAAAAGCAAAACAACATGCATGCAAGGAGCAAACATCTTTGGATATGTGTCTGGTGTTCTTTAGGAGGAGTATATGTACATATGTCTAAAGGGAAAGTTTACTGTTACACAATATTAAGTAAAATTGAAAGCAAAGGGTCACTGTCTGCCATTTTTCCACAGATGCCATTTGTGTGGGTTTCAGATCTACACTGATGGCAAGATGTGGGCCCCAGTTTCTGTTTTCCAATTGCTTCTACAGCATATTCTCTAAATCCAGGGTTGCCATGACTGCGCTTCAAATATGCGTTAGGTTGAAAGCCAAAATAACCTCACTGATTTTGACCATATTCCCCGGTATGATTTTTTTAACCACAACTCTAAACTCTGAATTGGTACTTCATACAGGGCCTGGTTTAGCAGTATAAAGATTCAGGGACTTAGTTATACGTAACAGTTAAAATTAGAGTGGACAGAACATCAGAGAAAATGCTTTGAGGAAAGGAACTGTACTGTTGTCAGGATAGACCAGATAACCTAATGGATTTAGCATGCATAATGTATAACCATGTACACCAGTATCCTTATTACCTTAAAAAATACCATATACTATTATTTAAATAAACCCATAGAATGCACCCAAAGAAAAGTAAGGCTAAAGTATGTGGATTTTGGGTAATTGGGCAAATAGTACCTTTACTTGAATAACTTTACATATATGAAATAACTGTAAAATATGTAAAAGGTTACTGAAGAACACTTCAGGCTTTGCTCAGTTTCTGTGACTCAACGATTAGCCTTTCAGCATTGATCCTTTGGAGTAAGAGAAAAACTTTTTTTATTTTATCACACATATAAAATTTGTGCTGACATCTTTGGGGTTTTTTTGTGGCCAACACACAAGGACTCAGAAACTCAGTCTGGGTCCACATGGCCAAGATAACAGAAAAAAACCCCAAAAGAAAACAAAAGAAAAACACCAAAAACCCCAAAAGGATTAAAAAGTGGGTGAAAAAATGTGGATACAACCACTGACTCGAGACGGAAAAGCATGAAGGGAAATTAAGAGTTATTTAAGAAAATTGTTTTTCATAGACAAAAAAACGTGTTTTTACAGATTTGCCCTGCACCTATGGATCCTGAAACAACCTAGAATTTTCCAGGCAGGTCACCAAGACACCAGCCATAGGTCTGCTGGGAACCAGCTTTTTTCAGGCTCTTGGAATTTCTCTCTTTGTAGAGACTGCGAGCTTCACCACAAGTTACTTGACATGGAGACAACTTTCCCAATTACTTGCTCAGCGTGAAATTGTTCCATGGCAGTGCTTCCTATATTTTATGTTAAATCTGAAATTTTTGATTTTTTTTTTTAAATAATGGTTTTATTAAATTAACTAATAACTTTACTAGATCATCTGAGAATCTAATTTGAGTTAAATTCTCCCAGTTCTATTACATACAGTGAAATGAAACAATCAGAATTCTTTTTGAACACACATATATAACATGCTCATCTTTAGAGTAGAACTCTATTACTTAGGAAAACTGACAATTCTTGAATACTATTAGAAATCACAACACCGAGTCAGTTTTGAAAATCTGCTTACACATTTGATCTCTCAATGAAAATACTTTTTAAAAGAATGTTTGGAATTCAGATGAGTATTACTCAGAACAAGCTATGTATAATATGCAGGATTTGAATGCTAAGAGCATTCTCACGTTAAGTACCTTTGTTTCATTCGAGGGGTAAACTGACCAGTATTACGGAATTCACTGCAGTTTTACCTTTGCATTTTCTTTGTTCCAGTGATAGGATAACTACATTACAAGAGTGAACTCATATTAGCTCTAGTCATATTTAATTACTTCCTGCATTCATGTAAATGAATTTGGCTTATTGAAACTATATGAAAACAGAATGACATAAAAAATGAGAGTCAGTGTTACTCCTACACTCCTACACATCCAAGTTCCAGTGGACTTTGGTAAAGCTGTTATATGATTTAGGCTACTGTTTTTGTGAAATGCTAGGAGATAGTAACCACTAAAAATTATATAATCTAATAAATAATCTAACAAATGAGAAATACATATCTGTCATATTTTACATATTTCACACAGCTTTGACCATAAATTCAATAATTTGCATGAAACTGGTGGCAATCTTCAATTTAGTAGATTATCAATGCCATTAATGTAAAAAACAGGCTTGTAAACCACAGTTTGACACAAACATGAGATACTTAATTGATTACTTCTAGTTTTCAAGCAGAAACTCACATTTATCCTTGCAAGGTTGTTAAATTTCTATAGCCTATTCACAAAGGTGTGAATTTAAATGACAGTGTCAAAATCCAAGAGAAAAGTTCATGAATGGCCAATTTAGCTGGCAAGGAAAACGTAATACCAGCACACCTCAAAGTTCAAAATCATGTGACGGTTCAAAAGAGCATGAGTAAATTCAGCTTAAAACCACAGGTAGACATTTCAGCTGGATCCAATTACATAGCTGGTGAAGGCAATTCCATGTAACTGCTGCCATTGTCCAGAGTGATAAGAGTTCATATACTTCCTTCCATCAGCAGAACCACTGGGGCAGTAGCTGCAAGCATCTGTCCATGATCTATATCTGACTACATTAATACTTTCATCAAGCAGCAAAAGGCATGAAATATCACAGAATGATAGAATACCCTGAGTTGGAAGGGACAGACATGGATCATCAAAGTCCTACTCCTGGCCCTGCACAGAACATCCCCAAGAATCACACCATGTGCCCAAGAGCATTGTCCAAACGCTTCTTGAACTCTGTCAGGCTGGTGCTGTGACCACTTCCCTGGGGAGCCTGTTCCAGTGACCAAACACCCTCTGGGTGAAGAACCTTTTTCTAATATGCAATCTAAACCTCCCCTGACAACTTCAAGACATTCTCTAAGGTCTTGTCACTGATCACCAGAGAGAAGAGATCAGTGTCTGCCCCTCCTCTTCCCCTCATGAGGATATTGTAGACTGTTATGAGGACCCCCACTCAGTCTGAACTGACCAAGTGACTTCAGCCACTTCTCATAAGGCTTCCCTTCTGGAGTCTTCACCATCTCTGGGGCCCGCCTTTGGATACTCTCTTGTAGCTTTATGTCTTCCCAAACCTTCCCAGAATATTCAAGATGAGGCCACCCCAGTTCAGAGCAGAGCAGGACAATCCCCTCCCTTGCTCAGCTGGCAATGCTGGGCCAATCCCCCAGGACACAGATGGCCCTCCTGGCTGCCAGGGCACTGATGACTCATATTTAACTTGCCGTCGACCAGGACTCCAAGGTCCCTTTCTGCGGCACTGCTTTTCAGCATCTCATTCCCCGGTCTGTCCATGCATCCAGGGTTGCCCCATCCCAGTTGAAGAATCCAAAACTTGTCTTTGTTAAACTTCATTCAGTTTATCAAAGTGACTGTCCAGCCCTCTAAATTGTCTAATTCTCTTTGCAGAGCCTCTCTGCCAAATGTCCCATATCATCTTTGTTTCTTGCAGATGCTCTCCAGCATTCTTCCCCTTGTCATTTCACGTTTTTTATCAGCTATTAGGAGAACAGAATCACCACTCCATATGGAGATGAAAATCAAGCCCAAACCCAAGTCATTTAACTACTGATGACTACAAAACTATCATCTCACTAATCAGGATTCACATAAACGTTACTCCAGAAGAGATGGGCAAGGAAGAAGAGAAGTGGGGTGGCTCTGTGTTTTAGAAAGTGTTTTGATTGTCTAGAGCTTAATGATGGTGATGATAAGGTTGAGTGTTTGTTTATGGGTAAGAATAAGGGGGAAGGCCAGTGAGGCAGTTTTCCTAGTAGGATTAAAAGTAGCAGAATATAATACGCCATCTTTCCTACTTCTGAAATACAGACAGCTTTGGACAAACGATCAACAACCTTCAGCACAGCAAATGGTTAACTGGGAATAACCAGTGACAATGTGGTACAGGAAGAGAATAATACAATATCTAATTAAAACTGCAAGGAGCATTAAAGAAAGCAGACTGTAATTAACAAAGTTAGCATTTGGCAAGGACACTGGGGTTAACATTCTTCCTTTTGTATAAAGTGTCATGGGATCTTCAATGCCTGTGTGCAAAGACTGGAACATGAGAATTTCCATTCATGAGGCTCAGTCCTGAAAGATACTCAACTTTGAAGCTTAGACCAATTATAAAAGCAAACTTCAGCTGGACTACCTGAGTGAATACACCTCACAAGAGCCTGTGACCTTGTGCTTGCTGACAGTGTCCAAGGGAAGTACTATGGAGGTCTCATCGAGAGAAGATTGCTCAATGTTCAATGCTTGGGTCTGAGCTGCTACGCTGGCAGGACTGTGTAGCAAACACTAAGGGTTTGTTAACAGCGTGGATGACTAACAATGGACAGCTCTGATCACAATTTGTAGTCTCTAATACCAAGTTTAGGGTTTTTTTTAAAGGAAAACATTGCATGAAAGACATTGCCTTATGAAAGGAAATTATGTAGTATTCCAAATCCTATAGCATGATAGCTGTTGGTAAATACCATGTAATTTTAAGAAATACTTAAACCAATAGCATTTTCATATCCTCCAAGAGAAGGATTCTGAATGCAGTAATAAAATATATGAATAGAGGTTGTCTCTCCTATTCACTTGTAGTCCCTAGACAGTTCTATGTCACAACAGTGTTCACTTGCATGATCACATATTATTTAAGTATTTTTCCATTTTGGCTAATCTTTGCATGATGTGTTTGCCTTACAGCAACATTCAAGTCTGTAAAGATCATGGTTGTATCACAATCAGTGTTGCACAGTTAGAAAATAACAGCCAAAACCTTTTCTAAAGTCAGCTAGAATTTTCTTAATTTAAGAATTCTGCTGAATATGATAATGCCCAGTCTGGACTACAAAGCATTTCCTGGACATCAAGTTCATTTAACATATCATTACATAATCCATTTCATAAGCCAATAATGCTCTGACTAAAATCAATTAGGTTTCACATCTCCAAGATTTTTATTTGGAGTATGTTAAAAAAGTTGAATGATTGTAAATTATTGTCAAACAAGCATATCTTTAATTTTCATTTGAAGACAAATATCATTTTGTTTTGTGTTCCTTTAACACATGTACTTCATTGTTTTACTTCCCCAGGTGACTACTGGGAGTGAACATAGCTCCCATAAGACTATCCTTTGCTAAATTGAACAGGCCATGCTTCTTTAGATGGACTTCCCATGCTATGATAAGTTCTAGCAAGCCTCTCTGTACCTTCCCTGCTTTGATTTCGTTTTCCTGAAGGGTGGACACCTTTTTTTGCCTACAGCATTCAAGGAGTTTTGTGCCCAGTGAATCCCACACTGGATATTTCCTCATGTCTCTTGGAAATCAGTCTCATGATGGATACTAAGACCATATTTATCTCCTTTATGCAGTCCCATCATTTTGATGGCTTATAGTTATCCCCTGAACAACTAATGTAACCAGATCTTTTTCTGTCATCTCCAGTTAATGAGCTCCCAGCTTACTGCAGACATTCCTGTTATTAGTATTTAAATGAATGACCTTCCACTCAGTGCTATTACATTCCTTCCATTTAGACTATTCTGTCATCGCAGTCATATATTCTTCCTCTATGATATCCTCATCCTTCTTTGTATTGGCAATACTTTTTACTTCTGCTACCTCAGTAAATTTCATCAGCATAAACGTATTTTTTGTACCAAGATCACTAATGAAAATATTAAGTAAACTGAGATCAAGGATTGGTTATTGGTGCACTTCATTAATATCTTTTATTTTAAAAAAAACCAAACTTTATCGTCTCTTTAGCTTGCTCCTTAGCCTGAAAGGAATTCTGTTCACTTACTTTCTAGATAACCTGTATTGCATGTTACTAATATGTGTTCATACACAAGGTTGTAAACAGCTCTCCATACATCCAAAGGATGTCACTACTCAAGGATGATAGAGGATGTGTATATCGTTGAAGAGCAGACACCTGACATGTTCTAGTTCATGTCCAAAATGGCTAAACCCTAGGATATCAAGAGCTCTTCATCAAAGGTATATGGACTGTCCTGACAGGTCAAAAAAGTCCGTCAGCTACCCTGCTTTCCCTTGAAGAACCTGCAAACAGACAGCAGGACAGACTGTCCTCTTATCCAGCTACCATTTCTCACAGGGACTTACTTCCTTACAGTCATATTCACAAGCCCAAGTGTGTGATTGGAAGGGTCAAGATGTCCCCAGAAAGGACAGAGGTCAGGACCAGACTTCATCTACCAGACATCTTCATTCTGCCCAGATCAGAAGTGCTCGTGAAAAGAGGCAAGTGGGGAGCAAGTTGCAGGAATAGTCCTGCTAGCAGAAATTTCCTTTGCTACCCTCTTTTCCAGGGTTAATAACTGCAGACATACAACCCACCAAGTGTGCGTTTCCTGCAGTAACAATGTGTGGCACACTTCCACAGCAGCTGCTGTGCAGTACAGACCATTCTGAGGATCACTAACCCTATTACACATGGTCAGGTTGCCTGTACTGCACCTGCAGACTCGGAAAACTTAACAGGGAGCCACAACACTTGTGGCTTTACTTGTCACAAGAAGAGAGAGACTATGTAGCTGCCTAACCTGAAAGGTTGAGCGCTGTTTCTGCAAAAGAAAATTTATTTTGGTGTGTAGTAATATGTATTTAAACCCTGATGGTGTGCACTAGCCAAGCTCTCACTCAGGACCGGACTCAACACCTGAACTCAATTGTTATTCAAATAGAGTTCAGGCTACCTCAACCTAAAGTGCTCGTTAACCTCCTACAAACAGCTGTAGCTGCAGGGCGGGCACAAGCCCTATAAATCTAGCCCTGGGAGGAGCCAAGGTTGGGGTGGTTGTTCTTGGTTGCTGTGTGCTGCTGGAGCTCTGCTCTGAGAAATCATAATCCAAGACTCAGAAGACTGCGAGCTCTGGCACAAGTGGTGACCCTGATGTGATACCACCATGCAGCGTGACAACTGCTGTGGCAAAATTCCTGTGGTCCAACATTGGTGCTTGGTAAAAATTGGTACTTACTCAGACTGCATATAAAACAATGGATTTGTGCAATATTTTATAATTTCCCACCCCTAAATATATCCCACTTAAATCATGTTTTCACTAGCTTAATTGACAGCATCACTTCAGAGAACAGTTTTGTAAAATGAGGCTACTTCTCCTTCTTAGCCACAAAAAATTTTAGAACTCATCTATTTCAAGGTGGTTCTTGCTTATTCATTTTAATTTAAAAAAAAAAGAAAAAAACAATAGTAGGAATTTCATAAATTTTTTAAGTTGTCATCCCATATATGCATTCCAAGTATAAAAATCTCAATATGGAATTGTGTCCACAGTTCATTTTGCATATCAAGTATAAGTTTGTATTTGTGTTACTGGGGTACACAATGCAGTTAAAAACACGGTTAATTGTTTGTCATGCCTTTACAATTTATTCATGACAGGTGAACAGAACTTTTTCTCAGTCTTTCATGTTCACAGATTGACATCGTGTGCGCTGAATTTGGCCAAATAGTGAATTGGTCAATAAACGTGTATTAACACATATTAACAAATCCATTTGCTAAATAACAATACCTGGTATAATGGGTGTTTCTGGTTTTGACAAGGGGAAAACTGGGCCAATTCTTGTATCTTCAATGTGTGTTTTAATAAATTTTGACTTTTCATCTTTTCAGATTTATTGCAGACAGGGTGCATAATCTTGTCAATACAAGTACTGTGCTGAAAGACTAGGGTTCAGCTTTCTTTTTCTATTGCTGTCTTGCTTGAAGAAAGTTGAACATAAGCTGTGTTATCCTTTTTATTTGTAAGGATGTGTTTGCGCTATCAATTGCCAAAGAAGTTGTAGTGTAGTTTTCAGAATCTAGAAGTTCCCATTTACAGCTAAATTTTCTTGGTCCTTTTGTAATTGCAATACAAAATACTTATATTTGAGTACATGTGTTCTTCCGCAATAACAATTCAAAAATGTTCCAGTTTCTCTTTTTGTTATGTAGAGCAGAAAATACTATCCTTCTCAGTTTTGTTTTCATCTGAACAAATTGTATCTCCTTCTATATTTATCTTTAACATGTTTCATAATTACACAATCCTCAACCAGGGACTTAATGTTCAGATGTATTATATTACGTATTATATATTATGCATGAAAACTGGTTCATTTTTTATCTTCCAATAATGATCATCAAGCTGGTTCATTATTCATCAGAGAAAAATGAACTCTCTTCATATTCCAGTCATAGTACATTTCTGCCCTGATCATATACATAGAAGTCCATTGTCTAGATAAATGTCTGATCAAATATGACCAAGCAAAGGAATTTTCTGGAGAATCAACCCTTTGCAAGAGGTATAAGATCTTTCAATTACCATCTTTTAATTGTATGTTTTTAACTATTCTTGTCTTTTCTGATCACAAAATTAACATAACAGACACAGTCCAGAAGTGAAGTGATGCTCTGATAATGTCATCATCCAACTTGGAGCTAGAAATCAAGTCTTGAGGGTACTTCCCACTAAACCCCAGGTTCTGAAACCCAAAGATGCCAAGTAAATGACAGATCTGTTAGCTATTTTACTATTATTTCACTAGTAACACCAGCTAATGTATTAATTTCTGGTTCCACCTTACTTTAATTTTGTTGGATACTGCACGTAGATACATGTAACAAATCATTCAAATTCTTCCTCTGAAAACAATGACAAAATGTCAGCACAAAAAAAAGTGAAAAATTGAGGCTGAGGGAGAAGTGAAAAGCACATTTATTTATGTCATATACTCTATGTATTATATGCTTTATATTATGTCCTCTTAGATTTCATCTAACGCCTAAAACTCTGAACATATTACAGTAAGGTTTTTGTGTTCTAGTGTGTTCACATGGATGTACCATGCAGAATTTCATTTTGGTTGAAAATTCTTCCTGCAATGTTTTATTTCAGATATATTCACAAATGTTTATTTCTAGTGTGACTGTAAATATAAATGTAAACAGCTACTTCATAAACTACTTTACACATATATTAAAGGTCATGGAAGGCTTCTGCTGATGGAGAAGGAAGTGCTAAGAAAATCAGTTGTACTTTCAGAAGTTTATTTCTCAAAATGGACTTCAAGAAATCTTTGTGTTTTCCACAAGCTAGTTTTGTCTCGCAATAAAAAGCTTGACTGCTCCTGGAGAACAAAGTGGCCACTGTTGTTGCCTCCAAGCTTACAAGTCTTTTATTCAACCTATGTAAATGCCTTTGACAGAAGTTCATAAAGTTTATCTCCAGAAGGGGTCACAACCTATATGCTGCAGACAGCAGTGAGTTTAATATAATCTTCTTTATGACCTGTCATGCCCTAAGGACTTCAAGTCTTGCATTGTTGTATACAGACAACAACACGAGATGCAGCAGAGGCTTTGGGATACAATAGAACCTTCCTGATGGCCCCAAACAGCAGGAATTTGCTGGCATATCCTGCTGCACATGGGGTTGGAATTAATAAGGAATTAATATTAGGACAATTATAAATTTGTTTTAACTATCCTTTTCTCTTACTTCTGTTAAACAAATGTTAAGGTCTGAGATAAAGACCACGTTTGTAAAAGGTACTTGGATACAAACAACTGTATTTTTTAGAATAATACTTTCATTTCTGTCTATTTACTTTTTAGAAAGAGAAAACCAAAGAGGAAAAAAAAAACTTTTTTCTCTTAATTTCGGAGTTATGGAAACTTTACTACAGTTGCATGAAGATTGAATCTTCTGGCTCCCTTTAAGCCAGAGAGTTCTGCCCCCAAAGTAAAAAAGGATTAGTAAACACTGGCATGCTAGAGACAGAGCTGAACTTTTTGGTCATTTTGCACAGCTTCTGAATGCTGCAGCTAAGTAAAAACAGCCCACAGTTCTTCTCCTGACCCAAAGTAATGTATGCTCTATTCTACGAAGCCCTTTTCTACAGCATGAGGTAAATTGTGCAGGCAAGAGAGCTGTACACTGCCCATTTCCACCTCAAACTACTTAATTGTGTGAAATACCAGAAGCAAACCTTCATCTGACATTCATATGACATGCAAAACAGCAGTGGCAGTGATAACAAAAGATACTTCCAGCTGCAGGAAACAGGCCTGAGGAGTTCTGCATTTGCGCTTTTCAGTTAGCAACTGAAGCAACTGAAAAACACGATTTCCTACCTAACACTTTCATAGTATTGAAGAAAGAAAAAGAAAATATTTGCTCACCAGTTTCATTTTTGAGGTGTCTATTATTTCCTCAATAGCTACAGACTGTTCCTTCTCCTTCATTTTTCTTGTTAAACTTGTAAATGATACTAGAGAGTGCTAGACAGAAGTTTATATACTTAGGTGAACTTTGATTCTTCCTTGGACTTTAAGACTAATCTAGTGTAGAATGTGATTGACAAAGCGTTTTCATTGATGTTATGCAGCCTTTTCAAGTTAGCCAACCTAAGCAAATGAGGCTGTTAATGTTTACTCTGGCCCTTTCTCTAAAATGGTTTTGAACTTTAGCAGATTTTATCAACTTATAAGGGTTGCTAAATTACATCAGTATTCACTAAATAAAAAATACTCATGATTATGCAGTAAGGGGCTGCCTAGATCAGCAATGCACCTCTAATGGAAAGCTGGGTTTACTTCATGATTGAATAATTGCAGCAATTATTGAATAAAATACTTTGGAGCATACCTACTTGAAATTCTTCCTTCTGTATGATTTCTGAGAATGGGACAGACAGCAGTTTTTGTAATCCATCCAGATGGTCACCATCAATATTTAACAAATAATTAATACAAATACAAATTATTAATGTCATGATGAGAAACTGTGACCTCAAAGACCTTGTAATAGGAGAGAGATTTTGCAGACAGAGTGAACTATGCTTTTACCAATAAATAGTGTCTCCATAAAATCAAATGCAGAATTAACACATTTAATCAGAACTTTATACCAGCTGTAGTTAATAGAATCATAAAAATTAAAGAAGGAAAACATCTATCTGTCCTATCCTGATCTAATTTCTACTCCATACCTCTACAACACAAGATTTTTTTCAAAAGCCAAAGGAGCAAAACAAATACAAGCAAGCCATGCGGCAAGTGAGGATTTTCTCCACAAGCTCTTTTCCTGCAAGAGTGGCAAAAGTGAAGCAATCCCACTGACTTGATTCCCAAGCAGACTGGATATAGACAGTAGCTCCCAATCTTATTGAAATAGTGAACTATGAGTACATGAAATGAAGTCATGAAAGGGAAGGAGTGAAGCCTCAGAAGATCCCCCAAGAGGTGCCATTGCAAGGCATCACCTTTGCAGAGTATTGCCACCTTTCCCCTGCCCAGCTGTTCCCCCAGCTCACAGCTGGCACAACCCCTGACTTCCAGCATGCCCAGGTGCTTTTTCTTCCCTTCTCTGTTAGTGGTTTAATTCTTCTTTTCCCAACATTCTTGCTGCTAAGCTAATTTAAGGGGATAGTTAGAGAAAGCATTTCTTAAATATTATAAATAAATCATAGTATCATAGAATGTTGAGAGGTGAGTATGGCCCTTAAAGACCATGCAGTCCCAACCCTCCCTGCCATAGGCAGGGACACCTCTCACTAGGCCAGGTTGCTCAAGGCCGTAATCAGCCTGGCCTTGAACAATGCCAGGGTTGGGGCATTCACAACCTCCCTGGGCAACCCGTTCCAGTGTCTCACCACCCTCACAGCAAAGAATTTCTTCCTACATCAACATGGAAACCTTTTTTTCTTGGCTTTATTTGGTACTGGACATGGCAAAAAACTTAGCAAAAAGGTTTTCCATGAAGAAGCTTTCCATTTTCTTCCAAGCAATCTGAAAGGAACTGCTCCATTTAGTTTAGTCATTCAGTATTGACTACTCCAGCAACATGGAGCTGAACTGATTCAATATACCAGCAGCTGGGCCTCTCCTGGTGACTTTCTGAAATCCAATTTCATGGTAGTGCTCTGCCTGAAGTACTGCTCTGCAGCTACTTCTTAGCTCTCCTTGCCAGCCATCTAACTGCTACAGAGCGTCCCTCCCCAGGCTTCTTCAATAATAGTGCTGAAAGGTCATGTTTTCTTGTGCACTAGAAAAAAACGCAACTTAGAATCCTTGAAAAAGTTCACGAGATTAAATTATTTGTCTCACTGGTCCCACCCAGGTCTGCGCAAGAGAGGTCCGTGCCATTGCAGAACATTAATTTCCTCTCACTTCATTCTCATTTCAAGCCAGTCAATCTCCTAATGCTTTTGACATAAGTTTTAGTGGGCTGCATATCAAGTAGAGAACATTATCCCAGTTGTACAGTGATTATCTGGACTGCAACAGTAATTTCTGAATGAAAGTACTGGTAAATTGCCAACTGTTTTCATACAGATCTCCACAGTGATTGCTAGATTACTGGGTTTACTGGTGAGTCCTAGAGCTCTGTATGTATAGTATCAAAACAAAACGTTCCGTATTAAGAAGTGGTTCACAAGATCACACACTGGTAAATCACACTCTGAAAAGCACAGAGATCCTATTTTTTAACTCTACTCTTTCCTGTCTCTCTTCACTGCGACTAATGCTCTCCACATCTCTTTTAATACAACATTCCTTAAATTTCTCTTTTTCAGATATTAAAAGCAATGTAGAACACAGCTTTTACTACCTGCCCTAAACTTTTAATGATGGTGTAATACTTGCTTTGTATTGGCAGATCTAAACATCTACACTTCCTGTGTTCTGAACATTTGGAAGTATTAATATACTTTAAATTCACTACAGAATGTTAAATAGACTAAGGATTTTAAATAAGAATGAACTTTCAATAAAAATGAAAAGTATTTACTTTTCAAATGTTTGCCACCATATCTGACCTACATGACAGTAGTTCACTTATAAAACTCAGTCATATATTATTTGTTTCATTTTTTTAAATGATTTCTGTATGGTCAGGGACAAACCTGTTGCTCCTAATATGATAGTCTGAGAAAAAAATATTTTCTTATAATAAAAAAATACACAGCTGTCTGTTAATAAAATTTTCATAAAACTAAATTATTACAAGGAAAAATTACTTTAAATTGGTGTCATCTTCAAGGGTCTTTTTTTTATTAAATCTTACTTCCTCCATGATGAACAAGCAGTTGTCATTAAATGACAGTTTGTAAGAATAGTTATGGTTTTATTTCAGCTATGCATTATGAACAAAGATAGGATTTGGTTTGCAAATACTTTCAGAAGAATCAAGACCTCTTGCATGTAGGGAGGACCTACTCTTGCATTTTAACTGAACTTTTAAAAAACTGTTACAAAATGTAGGTTTCTGCCAGTAGGGTACTCTGAAGAGCAATAGAAACACAGTCCGAAAATTCCCTACTTTGAGCAATTCTTAAGTGACCACCCAAAACCAGACAGTTTCATGAAATTATAAATTTGGATCCAAACACAGTAAAAGCCAGATAATCCACTCTTCAGAAGCTGTAATTATTTTAATGAGAGATGGAGGAATGTTCTTATTTTCACTTCTCTGATTCTACTAATACATAACTGTAATTCAGTAATTCGGGGTCAGACAATGAGCCTTTGAGCAATTATTCACATGAGTGGTCTCACAGAATTCAATGTCTTCATTTAATGTGCCATTAAAATGGTACATGGGTGCATTTAACTAATGCAAACATCAGTTCACTGCAACACACAAAAGGTTACACTGTAAAAAGTGGAAAGATTACTCAGCCCCTATCCATTGAGAACACTGAGACAGGAAAGTGGCATCATGAATTTGTTTTTTTCAAGAAAAGATTTTGCTGAAAAAACACCCAAGCCTTTTACTTCATTCTGAAAACCAAGTCTGTCCATTTCAGAATTTCAGAGGAACTACACTGCCTGGTTTGCAAAATCAAGACAATACCAAGTAAGGAAAGTCTAAGAAGAAATTCTAGAAACACTTAGGCATTATGCTGGAGAATTTTAAAGAAAAAGCAAATGCCAAATCAGCCAGATACAGAAGCAACGCAGTCTCACCTGAAATCTCACTTACTCCATGTTCATGTCAGCCACCACATTAAGGCACCTTGTGCAGAAGTACATCAGAGCTACAATGGGTCCTTGCTGAAGTACAGCACAAACCTGGCACGTTTTCTCGGGGAAATTAGATGTTCTCTCATTGCTGATCATGTCTCCTAGTCCAATTCTCTTGTAATACATACATTTTTAGCTCAGATAACGAAATTTCATTATGTTTATTGTGATAATGAAAAACTGGATACAAAAATATTATTTCTACCTGCCTCTCTAGATTTCTCTATTGAACAGCTTATGACCAAAATTTTGCTGGCAGATTTAGGGTGTTGCCTGAAAGATGGCATTAAACCAAGTGGCATGAGCTAAATGCCTGAGATCATCTCCATATGCCTAATTCTTTTGTATATTTTTAGAGGACGCAGTGCTAAAAGAGACGATAAAAGAAGCAGAGACACTGCTCAATTTCCTCACAGTGATGCATTCTGCATGCCTTGTTGAAGACAGGCTTTATTTTGTCATAGTACTGAACAGAGAGATTGGGAAATGCATGCTACTCCCTGGCTTACCTAGCAGTCTGCTGATTTCCTCAGCACAAATGAAAATCCAAATACTATTACTTGTCCCAGAGGCACTTCAGGAGTCCCAAAACTTTGCAAGTACGGTACCAGCAAGGCCTAAAAGACACTGCATATTTCCTTCATCATCAAGAGTAGTGTATTCAACAAATTTTAGAGAGAAACGTCCTTCATGGCTGAAGATAAAGGCTAATGAACCTGGAATTAGCATAGATTAACATCATCCAGTTTTAAAAGGTTTTGAGGGAGTATGACTTCAGCCCAAAACCCAGAACTCATGCCTCTCATCACCATCCCACAGCATCATATCTGAAAGAATCCTCCCCTGCCTTACTTTAATTTGAGCCAAAATATTAATTCACTCCCTGGGGACCATTCCATTGCTATGTTCTGTACTGAGATACGCATAGATCAGTCCAGCTGCATCAATTTTGTAGTTGGTATGCAAACGTCAGGTGTTCGTGGAAATGTTAATTGGCATTAATCCTGGACTGTACAGTGGGCAACACAGAAGAGTAGAGATCTTGTCTCCTAAGGTATTTTTGTAGCCAGTGAATTTCTGTAAATCAGAAAAAGATGTTCCTCCAGAGGGCGATTAAGAGCAAGCACCTGACTCCATAATCCAAAGTGAACTTGGTAGATTGTCAAAGCCTGTGAAAATCCTTCTGCCTTCATCAGGGTGAAGTTCCCCTTTATTGGTGTACAGTTTAAAGCCCTGAGGACAAACAGTTCCCTATTTAAGTTAGGGTAGAGAGGACAACATACATCCTTCTGCAAAGTGTATTACAGCTATTGAGAGGTATTACTTTAATAAATAATAATGTTCTATGTGTTGTTGTGTCCAGAAAAGCTCCATCCTTCCTCTTCAAATATGCAACATGTATGGAAACATAACTAGTGCTTGTTAGTCCTCTCACATTTCTTCGCAGAGACGTCATAAAATTGAAGTTTGTTACATTAATTCCCTTGAAGAAGTCACATTTCTCTTATTTTCCCTCAGCAAATTGTTCAACTAAATGCCACTGGTCTATATGAAAATCTAGAACTAGAGCCTTGCTTCAGCATAAGACACTGGAGAAACCACCGTACCTTCCCCTATTACATGGAGAAGCTTTGACTCTTTTTTAATTGAGGTAGAAGGATCTTTAAGAAAGGCTATAATAAGGCCTTCTAGGGTCTAGAGACTTTTTATCCTTATCATTTTTAGCACTGAACGGGAATTAGTAACTCAAATGGGTTATGCACTAGACATTTTTCTGATCTAGAACCACAAATGTTATTCAGACTATTTAAAAGAACTGTCTCACCAAACTTGTGCCCTTTTCTGTAATATTTATTGACAAAAAGGCAATCAACCGAATGTACTATTCCTTAGTCTCTGAACTGTGATATGCTTGAATCACTCAAATAAGTTTTCTAGTATAAAAAGCAAGATGAAATTCAACAAAATACTTACAGTTCTTTGCATTAGTAAAGGAGTTTCAGAACAACCTATCCCTTCATCATTAAAATTTGATTCCATATTGATTATGTCTTCAATCACCTCTTCCATCTGATAAAATAATATTTTAAGACAAATCACTTCAAATAATAATGGAAAAAAGCTATTTTGAAAATACAGAGGAATTAATCTTGAGTAGCTATTACAGCAATAAAACTGAATTTCGGAAGTTTATATCTTAAAATTCAAACAATTCAAACACTTCTATGCAATATTCACATTTTTTGCTTCCCCCAAAATACATAAACAGTTGTGGTTTAGCAAGACACATCTTTCCTCTTAAACACCAGCCCATGCCCCTATTTTAACCCCTTATTGCGACACCACTATCAGACAATAGGAGTGCATTTCTAGGTTGTAACCATGACCTGTCATGTTGATCAAATGTGTCGTATTGCTGCATTGTTGCATTGGTGCCGGAAGACTGAAAGGAACCTCTGATTCTGCAGCTGTATGAGTCACTCAAGGTTTGATGTGACATGCTGCCCTCTTCAGCAGGTAGAGGTTTTTTTTGTTTAGCAGTACACTGGATACTTTTCCAGACAGCCTTCTGATCCCACTTTTCATCGAATCTGAGCCATAAGCTATTGAGGCAGATGGAATAGCTCATTAATTACTTGGGATGAAAGAATGAATACTTTGCAGGCCTATAGATATATATAGATTTGGACAATGTACAACATGAGTTTTCAATTATAATTTTGGCCTGGTTCCATTCACAAAATAATTTTGGGAGAGATCCCATGATGAGCAAGTCACTTTTAACTCTGCTATCTGCAGCTCTTGGGAGCTGAAGGAAGTGTAGATGGTCCTATGCAAAGAAAGTATCACACAGACATTTCAACACAGACCTTTCAACAGAGACTTTTAGGCCACATGGCCCAGCACAGCTCATACATGCATTCCTCTTCCTCTCTAAAACCAGAGAAGTGCTGTGCCAGGAGCTGTGCCCAGACTTATCTAGGAAAGCACCATCACGGCCAAAAGGGTACTAAGAAATGCTGGCACTTAGACAATATGAAGGAGTGCAGTTTACTGGGTGTTGGCTCTAAACTGCTTACTAATATAACTATACCCTACTCTCAACCACAGGGCACACCCACATTACGAAGTTACACTATGCCAGTCATCCCCCTGAGTCTCTGAGATGAGATTATTCAAATCATTGCAAAGCTCACTGCCAGGATCTTGGCCAGTGCCAACAATCATCCTCCCAGTCTTCACCAGGCACAGGTCTTGAGAGAGGTTTACAAGCAGGCCTCTTCTCACCAGAAGTGACAGAGAGTGGCCCAAGGGCAGGCTCCTGATCAGACCCAAAATGCCTGAGAACTGTTCCAGCACACTGCACTTTGCCAGCATGGAGGTGGTCACACAGGTGTCCACAAAGGCCATTTAAAACAGCATTTTAAAGTAGCTCCAGTAATCCATAAGCCTGACTTAAAATGTCAGTTGTCAATGCAGGAGGAATGGAGAGGCCCCAGATGAACTCTCCAGGAAGCTTTATGGGCTCCCTCATGCTTAGCTACATAAGATCCAAATGCTCAAATGAGTCACTGTGTATTTGTAAGATTCTTCTCTTCTATTAAACTCCAAGACATGATACAGCATTTCCATTTTTCATTTCTGTAGGAATTCCCCTTTTACCTAATAAACAGTCTCTTTTGAAATCTATTGAAGTATTAAAAGCCATAATGACCTGCATCTCACACTAAGAATCTGACATTGTATTATAGCTGCACCTCTATTAAAATCGATGGTGGCATTAAAGTTAGCATATCTTTGCCAATTTACCCAAGATAACCCATACAAAAATATGCCAGCTAACTGAAAAATGAATGAGTGATTTTTTCAGTTATATCTTGAAGGTAATCAGTATTTAACTTTTTTTATGCAGCTAGGTTAATATCTTTAGACAGCAACAACTCCCATTTGAAAGAAAAGGTTTTGCTTTGCAAAGTGCATGTTCAGCAAACATACAGCAACATATGATGCATATAGAAAAAGATGCAACAGTACATTTTACCTGGCAGCAGTCTAAAAGCTTGATCCTGCAGTAAGCTATTCACAGGCATACAAGGGAATGACCCACATAATTCAAAAGGATACAGAAAGCAACTGCTGTAACCAAAGGCCCCTTGAAAGCAAAGAAAGTAATCTCTTGCCCACTTCTAGTACAAGGTGGTTCATGTAACTTTTTTGTAGAAGTAGACAAAGCCCAGTTCCCCTTTCCTTTACCCAGCCCTGCCCTACCGCATTTTCGTGTTCGCCTCCAAGGGCCAGCAGCTTGGTGACAGGGCTTTCCGGAGTGCCAGTGCTGCTCACTGGAGGCATGTGTCCGTTTCTTAGAATGGAGGTCACTCCCGCAGGCTGGATTGTGTGAGAGTGGGACAGGGAGAGTGTCTGGCTGGACAGCTTGGTATCAAGGGTCAGGTATTGTTTCACCTGGTGCCTCTGGCTCTGCTGTATGTGGTATCTAGACTGATTTTCCAAGTGTGTTTGTACCTGGGAAGGAATGGAAATAATTGCTGAAGTTTCAAGTTGCTTGTATTGGTATTTATCCATATGCTCACTAAAAAATACTTCAAAATAATTATTCAGCTTTTATAACAGTTGGATAGAATTGTTAACCTTTTTTTTTCTCCAGTTTTACACCTTACACATTTTTTATTTGTTTGCCATTTCCCTTACACAGCTGAACAAACACTGAATAATTACAAAGAAAAACAGAATTAGAAAAGATAACCATGATCCTGAGAAAAGTCCAGAAATATGCTACACATTTTTCTTATTTAGAAGTGATCTCTCTTGAGATCTCTGCAATCAAATCTACAAGCATACATGTACTCTAAAATTAATATTGACTCTTTTGTACATGAAAGAGTAAATAAATGCATAAAGAGAAATATAAGCCAACCAACTTTAAATAATATCAACAACAGCAGACATTCATTCACACCTCAATCCACATTTATCTCACCTTGTGATAAGGACAGTCACTTAAATGAGGCATTGCTGTACTTTTGCAATAGAGTCCAAGCTATAGTTCTGAATGACTGTTCACTATCCACAAACTGCACAGACTTCTTGAAAGGCCTCTTGAGGAGAGATCACTTTTTTAGTGGATAGGGCTTTATAAACTGAGTGGTCATGCCAAAATGGCTGATTGAGTAAGACTTTGGGCCACCCTTTGATTACAGAGATTGACAGTTGCTACTTCAAACAGCTCCCATTTCAGATCAATGTCACATTCCTGCAATTTAACTACCAGAGGAGCACTGCATACACAAACCTTACTGTCATTTCAGCCCTGTGGCTCTCTCCTCTTCCTATGGCATGACTGGTCACGAATGTCTTGTAATAAATTTTCCTCAAGTGGCTTCTGTGTAGTAAGCATGATTAATATTTGTTCAAAAATAGCAAGACTTGCTTTGTAGAGTTTTTCTCAAAAAAAATTTAGTCATTTAAGCAAACTTCTGTTTGATTCCCCCAAAATACATAAGCAGAGATAAATACCCATAAAAACAGTTTACATTTGAATTTATATTTTTGTACAATATTGCAGCACCTACTTTATTTTTCATCATTATAGAATAATTTTAATTGTTTCTTCAAACTAATTTTCCATTCATATAAAAAAGACTGAGCCATGCAGTAATGAATATGAGATTAATTATTCTGATGTAAGCCCTAAAGTTATTAAATAATATTCCATTAAAATATTGATATAAAATCTTAAATACACTGTTTTGATTTTCCCCTGCTTTGTGTTAGGAAGTTATGCATACTATATAATGTTGCAAAAATTACAGCTGTATTTGGGGTTTAATTAAATCATTATTTGTCTTAACTGATATCTTTGCATTAGTTTTAGAAAGTGCACAATGCACTGTTAGTTTAAGTTCTGATTTATTGTGTGTAAGGATATATGTAAAATCATAAAAAATAATTCAGATACTTATGCATCTATTTAGTCCTTCATACGTAAATTCATGTTGGGAATTAGATACTCAAGCATTTTCTTAAGTAATAATCCAATGAAATCTACTGCATGCCAGTTTAACCAGAGTATTATTTTTGGGGAAAGTCTAACATATTAAGGGAAAACAAAAACATCCCACTGGATGGCTGTAGCAAGGATTCTGTGTGTAACCTTGTTTTCTGTTGCTCTTTCAGAAGCATCCATGGACAAATCATGGTTATGCTGGACTCTGAGCTCACTGACTGAGTCCACACGAAGTGACCACTGCCCAGAGCCTTGCAGTACCTAAACTGACGAAGATCTCTTTCCAGAAGTGCAGAACTCTGCAATCAAGAACTTTGAAAACACGGATTCTTTATGTGGCATAAATGGGAGTGGGATCAACTCACAGGCTACAGTTGTATTTACTGCATTTCACCCCAATTAATTTTTTATCTTAAATGAAGCTGATGAACATTTCGTGACGAGCAATGAATTTCTGCCTTAGAATTTCTAAGGGCCTACCTGAAGCATAAAATCAAGAATATTGTATACCTCCAAATTAAATGGGAAACATAAGAAAATTGGAGTGTCCAAAATCTACACTACCTTGTTTTAAATTTGTTTTTAATAAGGAATTTTTATAAGTGAGGTCTGCTACAAGAAAACTGCTGAAAAGTCAATGGCTTGCTTTTTTTCTTTCTCTGGGCCCCAGATTGCTAGTGGCAGACCAAAATCTCTGTGCATCCTGTTTACTTAGTGAACTACCACAAGGCTATCCCACTGGGCAAAGGGAAGATCTGTGAAAGACAATCAGCTAACTGCTGACTAGGTAAAAACTAGTTTATCAGAAGTGCTTATTTAGTATGATAGTCTTTCAGTGATTATATCCTGTCCTGCACTTACATAAGCAGAAAAAGAATTAAAGCTTTGCTGACGGGATCTGTGGCGGTGGCCCAGCCCATGCCGGCAGAGCTGGTCTCGTGGGTCCGCTTCCCTCCTCGCGATAGCGGGGGGGAAGAGGACTCCATGGACAGCGAGGAGCAAGACACATCTGTGTGAAACATCAATCAGGGAGCTCCGCCTTGGAGGCGTTTCCTGAATCACCGCTCTCCCCTCCCAGTTCTGGAAAGTTCCCCCGGTTCTCTCAAATAATTGGTTAATTAGGTCACGCATATTCATGTTATATTTTTCATATGTATATAGAGTTCTGGAAAGTTCTATCTTCCCCGCTTCCCCATTGGCCAAGCCCAAGTTGTCCCGCCTGTTGTCTCTCCTGATTTGCTAGCTGTCAGTCCCAATCATTCCCTAATTGGCTGTCTCATGCTCTCCGCCCCCTTTCTTGTTGCCCTTTATAATCCCCTGTCACAAATCCTCAGTGTCTCATTCTGCTTCCTGTCCCAGTTGTAAAAATCTCCTAATAAACCCGCTTCGCCGTTTGAGACCCTCCCTGACTTCTTTGTCTCCGTCATTTCCGCTGCATCTCCAGCGTCCACAGCTCGACCCGCAACACGTCGGCGGGCCCATTGGGAACTTTTGCCTGCATTGCTTTTTAGCCACCTTGGGCCGCAAAAGTGCAGTCTCCTGGCTGGGTCGCCGGGCAGCCTAGTGGTCAGGCGGACTGCAGGGATCTATGTTGCTATGGTTTTGCAAACCTCTCCACCCCTTTACTGTGCTAGTTACAGTCATTACAAAGCAGAACTTTTGACATTAAAAATGGATCTGTGCCCTGATTTTCATCTTTACATATTCTAAATAAGTCTTAGTACTCACTGCTAAAGTAAAGCACTTTTAAAAATCAAACCACAATGTAATGACAAAGCGGAATGGGAAAACTATTTTTATAATCATATTGTTGATGTATAATAAAAGTGGGGTGGGGGAGAATCATACTGTGGGAAAGGAATACTAAGACTGCAAGTCAAGCTCTCAAAACGTAGAACTTACTTTTAAAACTGACCATGTAATATGTGTGAACTAGGAGTAGAAACTCAAATCCTCATATTTTATAAAACCAGACAGTCCAGTGTCCCATTCCAAGTATGACTGTTTTATTCTCCACTGGGATGTTGCATGAGTTCTGTTATCTTTTATTAGTGGTATTAAGGTAAGTTTCGGTTTAGATTTTCTGAATATTGCAGATGATTTTACTATTTTAAGTGAGTATTGCCAAAATTTCGAACATTAAAATTTGACTGGATTTTGAGCTTCATTTTAATGATGCACAGGGAGTGGTTAAGCACTGGCACACATTGCCCTGAGAGGCTGTGGAATCTCCATCCTTGGGGATTTTCAACACTTGTCTGGACAAGGCCCCGAGAACATGAAGAAGCAAAAGAAATCTAAAAATAGGGAAATTTGAATTGATAGTCTACATATAGAAACTCTGAATAACCATTATCAAGTCTGGTGAAAAAGTGATGATGTCAGGTTAGAAGTTCAGGGAAATTAATGCGAAAAGTAAAAGACCTGGAAGATCAGTTCCACGTAAAGTAATCTCACAAGTAAAATAACCGAGATCAACATGCACTTCGCTGCTTAGAGACATTAATCATGCATTTCTTAGATCCACCAAACACAATCCTTCTCGAAAAAAATGCAGGGAAAAAGAAGAGGTTTTCCAGGGTAGAAGAATTTTGATTTTTCCCAATGATCCTAGTAGGGTATCCTCCAGCAGTGCTGGGAGACTGATTTGTCAGCATCTTTTGAGGAATTCCCATAATCTGTGACAAAATTTTATCAGAGTCTTTGTGGGATTTTAAGGTTCAGATGTTGATGCTGATGCACCTTTTACTGCCACAACAGTCTGAATGTAGGCTTACCCTCTTTAGTTTGTCTCTGTGGGTCAATGAATAATTAATCATTTGTTTAAAGCAGAAAAGCATAAAGGAAGATCCTGAAATGGCTTTCAGGATAGAGCAGCCAATAATCTGGCACATCTGTGGAGCCTGGGTTCTCATCTCTGACAAAATTTAAGCAGTGTGATTTGTTAAAGCATATCTTCTAGCTCTCAGCAGAACATTTTCTATTAAATGTCTCTCTGTCGTCCTATTTTTTGGTGAGATGGATGACTTTGCTTGTTGGTATACCCGATTTCTAGGTATCCCTAGCAAAAAATAGGTGCTCGGTGACCACCCTATGATCCAGACCCTGACTCAGACAAACCTCAGACACAGCCTGGGACTTTGTGTTGTTCTACTGGTACATCTGCTCTAGCCCTTAGTATAGTCACTGACCTGGCCCTTCCTGCCAAGTGCTCCTGACATCACATGTGCAAACTGTAACAAGCTGATGAATTTGTGCAGATGAAGTGGTGGGTCTCCTCCCAGACATTCTCTTGCAGCAGCTGTAGCTATGTACTTTAAATGCTAATTATTCCAGATAATTTGAGGAATGAAGGACAGCATAAAATCTAACAGTTAATAGATTATCCGCTCCCTCCTAGGCACTGCTTTTGTCTAATATCTGTCTTTCCTAAACATAGTGAATTTAAAGTCTTCTCAGAACCAGAAACATCAAGCATGAAGGGAACCAAAAGCATCCAACACAAATGCAAATATTATAACTCCACCGGTTCCATGAAGCTGAAACAGAAATTAACGCTTTGAGATGGATTTTGTAATCCAGAAAAACATCTCAAGGCACAGGAAACTGACGGTACCTATTTTTTTTTTAATATCTCACTGACAACCCAGTTCTGGAAAGAAGAACATAACAGTCTTTCAGAATTACAGATGCATATTCAGACTTCTTTAATTGCTCTTCCTAATTTGAGCACACATCACCACGTTGTAACACTGCAGTACAATTGTGTAACATCTTTTCCCACATTCACACTAAGTTTGCTTTCATTTCTAATATGTTGCACAATGGCATAACTAGACTTTCTGCAGTTTATTTACATAAACTGCTTTACTTCACAATTTGCTGATGGATTTTTTCTTCTGCTAGTAAAAGAATATCTAGCATGTCAAAATTAAGAAAGAAGACCTATTTGGGTGACCTAAAGAGGGCATGAGCAATGCCACTGATATTCCATTAAGCAGCAGTGCTACATCTTTTTTGGTGTTCCAAGAGCAAGCAGGTGGTATCTGTACTCCCGGGCTGCTCAGCCCAAGATCATTCCCGAGAGAAATAATAGGAAAACTGAAAAGAGATTCAATTAATAAATTATTAAAAGATAGGAATATAATTAATGCTAGTCAACATAGTTCTATGCAAAATAAGCCTTGTCAAACAAATCTACTTCTGCTCTTTGATGAGATTTTAAGTTGGGTTGCCAAAGGTAACGACGTAGGTATAATACACTTCAACTTTTGTGTGCCTTTTGACTTAGTATCACTCAATATTCTAATTAAAAATATAGCACTACACAGTATCAATAAACCGTGTTTTAACTGGATTAAGCATTGCCTAACGAACATGCAAAAGAAAGTGATCAGCAAAAGCTTGGCATCAGAAAGAGGTGCTGTTCTGTCTTGCATTACTCAATTTTGCCATCAGTGATTTGGGATTAATGAAAAATAAAACCAACTAAAAAGCATAAATATTTTTTAGAGTAGTGTTTCCAGTCAGAGTGATACAAATCTGCATATACTGGAAGAAGAAATACTGGATTCAGCAATGAAGAAAACACCTCAAGCAATGAGTCTGTGAAGAATTTGGGGTCATACCAAGCCAGCAACTCAGCAGGAGTGTCCCACTGATGCTATAGGAAGAAAGGAAAATGGCATAAAGAAGGTAGTGAATAGGAGCCTGGCTTTACTCTGCTTTTATTTATGGCCCAGGAGAGATCAGTAATGGAAGCCTAAAAATATTTCTACCCTAAATATTTTTGAAACACTGTTGAAAAATAGAAAGTATGTAGAAAAGGACCATGGAAGTAATTTAAGATTGGGAAAAGGGTATTTCAATTAAAGCTTAAAGAAGGTCAGCTATGTTCTTGTTGTCAGTTTGTGAAAAAAAATTGTGAAATTCATGGGAGATGCTGAATGTGAAAGCTAGCACAAAAAGCATGGTAAGAGCCACTGGCCAAAAGTTGAAGTGAGGCACAGCAGAATTTGTCTGCAGAAACAGTGAAGTACTCAAAAGGAAGTGCTCTGAATGTTGTTTTTTACAAACAAAGGCTTGATGACTTTCTGGGAAAGATAGAGTAGCCAAATCCAAGGTACACTTTTATCAAAAATATTCTTGGACTCAAAGCTGAATGCTAGGTTAATAACTGAATGCAATACAAAAGCCCACGATTTTAGGGGAATTAGAATGAGGGGCCTAATAACCCTTGCTGTGTTTAGATTTTATGGGGTTTTGAACCCGAGAGCTGGCTATTTTAATAGCAACCTTTTCTTTGATGAAAATTCACTCTGAATTTTATAAATGCTTAAATTTCTGCTACAAAATAATATGCTTAAAGATGATCATAGTGTACTGGACAGAACTCAGCAGACTTCACTCAAGTTTGCCATTTATACTGGATATTAATTTGTTTCAGTTTTTAAATAGCTTTTGAAAAAAAATTCTCACCCTGATGGGATTGCATCATTTATTATCAATCCTGAACAAAACACCTCTCTGCAAATGAGTGATGGGACTTCATGTTCTTTTCAGCCACTGTACTAGAAAATAAGCATTTAATTATCCACTCTTAATTATTAAAATGTTCTGTAAGTACCCAGAAATTTTAATTCCGTTTTAAGATAAGAAACACAGTCACAACGCAGACTATTTTTGCTCTATATCTGAGGACTTTCAAATGTATTTTAAGGGTTAGGAAAAAAAAAGCATTTTTAGTTATGAAATAATCCTTTTTAACATCTATTACAAATGAATATCAGTTGTTTGTTTCTCCTGCTCTCTTTATTAAACTTTTTGAGGAAAGACTGTAAAATTATTTCATAATAAAATGAAAATTCAATTTAACTTAGGATTTATACACTTCTCTTCTATCCTAAAGACTATCACCAAATACTGTAGCTGTTCACTTTAATGTTTAGTTTATAAAAGCATGTGTGATTATGCCAATTAATTACTTAAGCTAAACACAGTAATTAATTTTTAAATGTGAATATTTTTCCTATAGGAACTTTGATCTGACTAGATGAGACCTTCTCCATTAATATGCATGAAGAAAGAATACAAAAGACATCTAGTCTGGAAACTTACAGCTGTGTTTATTTGATGCCTTACAGTAGCTTTCAAGTTAAGAAAAAATTCTCATGTGACTCTAATACACTATTTTTCATCTTATTTAACCTTTGACATCATATTCATCAGGAAGTTGTGAATATTCTTTCAAGGGTGAAGGGACTGAAGAAGAAACATTTAAAAGTTCATTGACAAAGACCATGTCTTCAACAATGACTACTGCTTTTGTATTTTGGTATCTCAACGTCTAAAAATAGCTGATAAATGTGGGGTAGGGTGGGAGTAATTGGAAATTCTCCATCACACTTCCAAGTACTATGAAAAGCAAGAGGAATGTGGGAGCAAAACAACTGCAGAGCAGACTTCGCAGAAATCAGTGCTGGGTAAGAAAACTTTTTTTGCACAGCATAGGCAGCAGAACAGGAGGAGAAAGGCAGCAGAGCTCTCAAGGCCATGGCTAATAGAAGCTAGTTCTTACAGCTAACCATTTCCTGACAAATCCCCATGCAGGCACTGGAATTTTGATAGCATTTCCCCATTGTGGTATTCTCTAGCACTCACTGAACATTGATGGAGCTCAGTCCTTTCAGGTATTCCTCTGTGCTAACCTCCTTGTGCAATCAGAAATGAGTTGGGGGAAGCCAACTACCTGCACTGAGCAGCTACAGAGACATTATCAAAGTAAGCACTTCCATTTGCACCGGTGTACCTGAGACACTCTTGGCTTCTTAATTGAACTCCTGCAGTTAAGATACACACAGCTCTGATGGCTCCTTATCCATCACCAGCTTGACTTCTGAAGAAAGGATCCCTAAGGTCTTAAGGCCAGCTTGTCATGATTTAAAATAACAATGAGGCTCGATGACTTTGTGGTCTTCACTGGCAGAAAAGAATCAAGTTTTTAACATTGCACTATAAAAACAGCTTATAAAGTTAAGCAAAGCAAACTACAGGAAGTATTTTTACAAAACCATCCCTTTGATTTAACTTGGAATTTAAGCTGAAAATCTAAACTGTGAATAAAACCAACCACTACAGTTAATAGGCCACACAAGCATAACAATGGTTCACAATCAAATTAAGAAACCCCAGCTAATATCCTTACTTTGACTCTGCACAGTGACCCTGTCCATGCTCTCACTGATTCATGAAATCTGTGAATATAACAAATCTTTAGCATTCCAGTTCCTCTTTATTGATGGTGTTATTACAGGACAGTGAATATGACTATTGCATTTCAAGAATGTAAAACAAACTTTTCCTATGGCTGCCTATGTTTAAAGAGCTAGGTCCTAATACCTTTATTTAACTACTTGTTCCTGCCTCCAGAAGTCATTCAAATTGGGTCAGCTAATAAGTTGCTATTAAATGTAGAAGACCGTATCACAAACAGATTCAAGGAAAATCAGTTTTGAATATAGAAAGCACAATCAACTCCTTTTGAGTTAAAAATGTTAGTGTTAGTGAATTTCCATCAATGTGGGTTGTTCAGTCCTTGCAGGAGAAACAAAATAGGAATATTAAAGGCTCTGTGTTTGTCAACTGCAATGGCTAGCACAGACCCACAGAAATTACAGTTATAGTAGCATGGGAAATCCATAACCAGATGCTTTTTATTCAGCAGCTCCAGATTTTCTGGCAAGTGTCATACATCTAAAAGAAATCTACTCCAAAATAAATGACTCATATAACACAGGCTAATAGGCAATAAGGAAAATTCTTGCAGGCACAAAAGCTTATATTTTAATTTCAGCATTTTTAAACATTTAACTTCCAATGAAAGCTCTCAGAGAAGAAAAAAGATGACTGTATTATGAACACCCATATAGTTGGGTTTTTCTATCCATCTGTAAAATTTGTCATATAGGTCTGACATTGCAGAAAACCAGTTGGTATGTGTACTACATTTATGTGTAAGTAAGAATAGCTTTAAAATACTTCAGTTTGTTCTTCGATTTCTAATTCTTTTCATGTGGCAAGTACAATTTCTTTCAATTTTGTCTCACTTTAAAGGTTAAGAGAACTCAGAAAGAAGTCAACCTTAAAAAGTATGAAAAGGGATCATGAAGTAACAATTTTGTCATTGTTTGCTGTACACTTTCTCTGGCTCCCCAGGTGAGCAGACACTGTATCATTTGAGATTAAATGACGGCAGTAATATCCCTCTTGTTCAGTTACATACAGCAAAACAGTCCTTGAAGCTAGATCTAAAAGGTATATTTTCCTGGTTGGTAAAGATATGGACATCGATTATAATGTGGCAGAAAAGTACTGATGGTAAAATGGTAAGAGTAGATAATAGTATTTTCACATTTGAGTATATATCTGAGGGAGGGATACGTGTTTTTGTCCTTACTTCTTCATTCCTTTGGACTGCTAGTGTTCCACTCCATTGTTGTTGGCACACAAAGAATAACATTTATAACTCACACTGCAATAACATTGTCATGTTTTGGCAGTGCAAGCTGAAGAAAACTTGGAAGCCTGAACACAGTAAACCCACCTCTGGTGTACTATTCTTCCACAGAAATAAAGTTTAAAAAGTTTAGTGATTTTGGATAAAATCACTGGGTTTGCCTGTTTCTAACATGAAAGATTTGTGAATGCATGCCAAGGGGACGACAGCAACAACCTCAAAAAAAAAACCAAGAAACCTATTGGTTACAAAGCATGATCAGTGTGTTAAAAGTGGTAACAATTTCACCACCAGATGACAGCACTGCTTGTTACTACCCCCTTTTTTTTTTTGTGTTTCAGTCCTCCCTCATTTCGAAAACAAACTGTAAAGAAGTGTGCACCCCCCAGCCCATGCACTGCAAGAACAGAGGAAATAAAGCCAGTGCCATAAGGTGGTTTGGTGAGACAGTTGCATCAGGGAGGCTAATCTGTTGGACAAGAGATTTTAAGCCTGTGAAGGGTTATAGCTTCTGTAAAGGCACAGACAAAACTAGCTTCAGTCTGAGAAAAGTGCTTTCTATTTCCATTTCCTCAGTCTCAGAATGATAAAGAGGGCAAGGGGGGAAGCTTTCAAAGTAGGCATCTTAGGTTCAGCTTCACAACACGATTTTTGTGAAGTCGAGGCGGCAACATCATTTTGAGCCAGCTTAGGATCTGGCCACAGAGTGTGCTTTCATACAAAGAGAGCAGATTGGGTTAGCTGACAGCAGTAGGTGATGTTTCTGTCAAAAACAGGAATGGCACTTCAAGGATAGCTACAGGAGAAAAAAGCAAAAATAATTTAAAAATTCATATCAGCTGGTAAAAGCATTTTTTAAAAATCTACCTGGCCTATTTTGTGTCCAAATATGTTTTATGGCTGTAAGTAGCAATGAGCCTAAATGTGTGTTCATGCCCCAAGGATGCTGCTGTCATGCTGTTCATGGGGTTAGCAAATATTACCTTCATTACCTGAACATCAGCCAGAAATCTGTGTACTCTTTTGGCAATACACTTCCACTTACGAACTGAGAGTAGTAGCAGTGGATTTACAATGCATTAATCATGTGGCCCTTGAAATATTTTTAGTAACTTCAAAGAATTTGTGTTTGTCACTATTATTAAAAATAAGAGTTAAATAAAGACCCTAGCTGTAAGTGAAAAAACACCTAATATTAGCAGAAATGATCATGAATATAAATGTTTGCTTAAAAATTGTAATTTATTTTGAGGAATATTTTCTGAACTGTAATTTTGTATGTTTGAGTCGGAAAACATGCATTTCAGGCTAATGCTGACGAGCATCTGCTTAAGATGAGGGAAGCAAAAATTTATTCAGGGAACGCTTACAGCATGCAAAGCTCCAAACACTTACGTTTTGCTGTACTCTGCAGTTGACAGGAAATCTCACAAAAATAGCATAATTGGTACTTTCAGTACTGAACTGAGAAAGCAGTCTTGCCTTTTGATGTGTGTTTAAACTAATCTTAGTTCACAGTATGTTCCATTCAGCACTAACTCAATTAGCAAAAAAAAACCAAAAAAAACCAAAACCAAAAGATAAAATGTTAATACCATTTGTAATATGCAACAGATCAAAAATCAGTGCCCTTATGTTCTGAAATCAGCCTTTAAAAAAAACTTAGAACAAGAACTGCTGTAAAAACACCATAAATAGAATCAAAAGTCAGCCTAGCAGAAACACATACTTCACACATACTTCGGTGTTTGAGTTGTACCCTACAGCATTTCCTTTTCAATTTAGATACAACAAATCTTTGTGCACTTAGTAGACACTATAGAATTGGAGCTGGAGGAGTGATATTGGGCTAAACTCAAACTACTTAACAGTTTCCAACTAAGAGCCACTAAATAAAATCGTTAATTAACAAAAGATGATTGATTTTATTGGGATTAATCAAGAGGAACTCCCACTAAGTTTAAATGAGAGTTCTGTGTGAATATGGAATTAAAGCTTACTACTGGTAAGCCATTATTAAGAGCATTATTTATAAGCTGTATTGTACAGAATAAGTCTTTCAAATTAAATGATCCTAATGTCAAAAGGAATGTACAACTTAAAAAGAAGTTGTTAGAGTTGCCTAGAAAAAATTATTGTGATATTTATGTATCTGTGTGAAATATTTTTACTTGAATGTAAGAATATTTAATAATTATAGCTATTGTAAAGAGTCCTTAATATTTTGCCACAGAACTTTCAGCAGGAAAACATCACAGTGTTTGCACTGCAACAAAGTAGTGTGCTGTGAATGTTAATGCTAAGATTTAGTAAGTGAGTTTATTAGTATTAAAAAATGTATTTAATTTTCAGGTGAGTTGATTAGCATTTTGCGGCACAATCAGTAGGCCATGTTACAGAGAGAAGGCAAATGCTACTCTCTTTGGTCTGCCTAAGAGGCTGGCAGATAAAACTGTGATTCCATCGCACACACAAAATAGAGGATGAATCAATTACCCTGATTTTCATCAGAAAGCTAAAAGTACAGACACATTGATTTGTCAGAATCATTACCTACCTGCAGTGCCTGGACTTCTTATCAGTTTTATCGCCTATACACAACAGCATCGCCCCAGAGCCTGGGTACCCAAACACAGAACGGCAAACAAGAAAAGACTAGTACAAATCTGGCCATGAATAATGTATGTCTGTGTATATCCAGTCAGTTTGAGGGAAAGAAAGGAGAAATGGTTCATAAGGGCATTTCCTTTACTTTGGCTGGAATTTCAGTTAAAGAAGAAATGATACAGAACTTTTAAGGAAAGAAACTTCTTATCTGTATCTTAAATGAATTATTTACTGAAGAATATATATGCTGGAAGAAATCAATAGCATAACAGTATGGCCATGTTAGCAGTTTACGTCAATCATTTTTGTCATTCTGTCATCACTGTTGCCATTCAAAAGCCCACAAAGCCTAAATGCTTTGTGACACAGAACTCTTCCTATTGTAGTCTTTTGCTATTATTGTAATCTGGAACGAGATAATTATCTTCAACATCTAACACTAGGGTTATTCTCAACCCAGTTCACAATCACAGTTTATTCAGCACTATCTCAAAGTAGTTTAACAACACAGTTCACAGAGATTTACTCGGGTTCATCATATTTTTCTTAGCTGGATGCAGAGCATGAATGTAGGACAGTTATATTTTGGTAATTCTGTTATTTTTCTCACTCCGGTCTAGATTTTATCCTTACATTAGTGGGCCTCAGGAGCATCCCACTGAATTAACAGATGGATAAGTGCTTGTCAGAGTGAGGAAGGCTTTCTTACAGAAAACTAACACAAAGTACAGCATAGGTAAACATGGCCTCAGACTATAGCTGTGCTGGTCTCTGAGGTTTTTTTCATTTTTACTCCTTCTCTGACCACACATGCATGACTGCACAGCCCACAGTTACAGTCAGGATGATCTCTTTATTAGGCGGGAGTACCCTTCTCTAAAGATTATGAAATCCCACTACTTGAAGTGTAAAATTGCTGCTGTCCCTCCTCACAGCTGGCTTTCCAGCAGAAGAATTTAGCTTGTCACATTAATCCACGAGTCTCCAGCCCAGCTAATTTAACCTACATTTTCAATTCTTGGAGCAAGATTTTCATGTAGACTACTAAAATTTCGTATTCACTTCCAAAAATACATTTTACATTATTGTAGGTTTTCTCTCTTCAAAAACATTTATAGTGCAGTTCGGTGGAAATTTACATTTAACAAGATAAATGAAAAGGTCCTTTTCAATTATGTCAGCAGCGCTCTTTTCTCCTGTAAGGTCATGTAAACTTTGGATGAGAAACTAAGCATAGCAGTATCAATGAAGAATACTCAAGTCACCTGAGATTTGCAGATGGCATTATCCTCCTATTTACTGGAAAGCTTTGAGGAAATGTTCAGAGTAGCTGGAAGAGCAGGATATGCTGACTCAGGATGAGTAGACACAAAACAAGAACTGGGTTTAATACAATTACAAAAGAGGAAAACACTATGACTAATTAAAAATGCAAAATTTAGACCAAACATCTAGGTTTAGCTGATAATGTAAGTAGAAAAAAAAATAGCCTTTTTGTCAAAAAAGCTATCAGAATACAAAGCAATAGAAAAAAACATTAAGATCGCTTTTTACTTAGAAGGCATTTTGGGTCTCCCTCTATACCTAACCATAATATTTGAAAGCAAAAATAAAGCCCTTGAAAAGAAAACAAGGGAAATAAAACTAGTGTCCTAGCTACAGCTGAGATAATTTTGTTCTCAGTAGCTGGTGCAGTGCTATGTTTTCGGATTAAGTATGAGAATAATGTTGATAATACGCGGATGTTTTAGATGTTGCTAAGTAGTACGTACTCTGACGTAGGGACTATTCAGTGGCTTGTGCTCTCCCAGTGAGGAGCTGCACAAGAAGCTGGGAGGGAGCATAGCGAGGACAGCTGACATGAAATAGCCAAAAGAATATTCCACACCACTAAACCCCATGCCCAGTATATAAACTGGGAAGATGTACCTGCAGAGGAGAGTCAGTTGTGGCTCAGAGACAGGCTTAGCATCATTCAGCAGGTGGTGAGCAACTGTATNGCGGATGTTTTAGATGTTGCTAAGTAGTACGTACTCTGACGTAGGGACTATTCAGTGGCTTGTGCTCTCCCAGTGAGGAGCTGCACAAGAAGCTGGGAGGGTGCATAGCGAGGACAGCTGACATGAAATAGCCAAAAGAATATTCCACACCACTAAACCCCATGCCCAGTATATAAACTGGGGAGATGTACCTGCAGAGGAGAGTCAGTTGTGGCTCAGAGACAGGCTTAGCATCATTCAGCAGGTGGTGAGCAACTGTATTGTGCATCACTCGTCTTGGGTTTTATCTCCCTCTCTACCTCTCCTTTCTACCACAATTATTAGAAGTAGTGTTGTTATTCTTGTTGTTCTTGGTGTGGTTATTCTCTTTTATTTCTTTCAATTATTAAACTTTCTTTATCTCAACCCATGATTTTTATTTTCTTTCCTTTCCTGATTTTCCTTCCCTTCTCATCATTGGGTGGCAGGGGAAGGGGAAGTGAGCAAGCAGCTGCGTGGTATTTAGTTGCCTGCTGGGGTTAAACCACACCAACTGTAAAGGAAAAGAAAGATTAGTCTGTCATCATAAAGAAAACTAAACAGCCTTAACAGAATAAAAGGAAAACTGGAGAAGAGAAGACTTCTGTGTATTTGTACAGAACAAAGGGTCCTGATGTTAGACATGAAGCTCAAGGCACCACAGGAGTACATCAGCCAGAAAGTTCTTTGCCAGCATGAGCTGGGAATCACAAAAGACTACCAGCAAAACAAGAAACAGTCATACTCACAGCAGGGGTTTTGAGCATCTTATGGATCCAAACAATATGTGGTTGTTTTGTTGCTACGACTTTCTTGAAGGTGGTAAATTTTGGACAGACAGAGGATAGGCAGGCAAATAATTTAAGGCTTTTATTGCTTCATTTAAGTAAATTTCAGCCTCTCTTCCTCACAAACAAGAAGACAGTACCAGCAGCATGGTTTCACTCTTAAGAGGATGCACACAGAAACTTATTTGAAATAGATTTTATGTCAAAGTGTGAAAGGTGTCCACTGTGTAAAAACTGCTGTGCATGGGAGAGGAATAGTGTCTTATGGAAGAGAAGTCCTGGGCAGCAACTAATTTGTTTACTAACTATATTTCAAATACTGATCAGTAAGGGACCTGGGATTTTTTTTTTTTTTTTTTTTTTTTTTTTTTTTTTGTCTGAGAACTCAGTAAGAGTCACAGAAAATTCCACAGTTAACATTTTTAATCTTGATTCCTGTATGCATATCTCAATTTCAGTGTATGGGGTGTCCAGTAGTCCTAGGATTTAGACTTCAGTAAAGAGAAGTATGTGTTAGAAGAGAGGTGAACATGGATATCAATTTCCAAAACCTACTTTTAAAGTCCACCATTTGGGAGGTCTGATATAAGACACTCTGGGATTCCCTTGATGTGACAAATAGAGAAAAAAGTCTGCACAGAAGCAAGACAAGTTAAAATGATTCATGATGCCTGTGACTGCTTTACAGTAAAATTCTAAGTCATTTTACTGTAGGCTTCAAATCTGGACACTGCCTCTGAAGAAAATATGTGGCAGGTAAGCAAAAGATAAAGGCTGGTAAGAAGAGAATTGCAGCAAAAGTGTCCTGCACAGCCACAGGAAATAGAAATCTACATATAATCCTTCATATGTAGAGATTGTTTACAGCCTGATCAATGACACAAATTACAGATTCTGTTTCATAGCTGAACAATAAAATCAACCAGTATTAAAATAGAGTATATAGAGTATTGCAGATGAAAATGGGAGGGTTTAGAGGTTCTCTACTAGTGATCAATACATGTTGAAGGCCGCGGGCCATGTCTCCATCTGCCTAAGTCTGAACTCAATAGCTTTAGCAACACAGTGAACACAGAAGGTGGACACAAAAGCAGTATGTGATTTGAAGAAAGGTAAGAAATAAATGTATTTAATAAATATTAATTCTCAATAATTCCTTCTGGTTTTTTGTTCCTCTGGAACTTTTTATAATTGCACAGTTTTTGATTCCACAGATAAATAGGAGGATTTTTTTACCTAGTTATTTCCAATTCCCAAATTCCCCATTTAGTAGCAGCTTACTTTACTTCCATCCATCTCATTGGAGGTAGGATGGTGAAAGCACTGGTTTCTGTTTTATCATTGCTTATAGGTACAAGATGTCCTTATCCTTGCTAATACCTTTCTAGGCCCTGATCCTGCAACTACCTAGAGTATTCCATTGTATCCTGTGAAGAGCTTTCACTGATTTCAGGGAAATAGTCACATGGACAATTGCTTGTAGGACTGGAGCTTTAATCAGTAATTGTCAAGTGCATCCTGCATTAGTGAGCTATGAAAAAGCCTTTAAGAACTGTACCATGTTTCATCTGTGTGGAAAAGAAGTCATATTCTATGTCTCTTTACACTGCTGAGAACTGATCATAAAACTTTGAATAGCCAAAGGATATGCATGTCTTGGAAGAAGTAAGAAGACAAACTGGCATTTCTTGGCTTAAGTTAGCATTTTTTAATCACCAGACCATGATGTGGCTCCACTACACTAGGTTCTTCTTGAATGCAGCAAAACAGTCGTGCCATTCACAGGAAAATCACTCTTTCCACACTTGCCAGTAATTTAAATTATAGCAGATTGGCACTCAGGAGTGCTGTGTATTCCCTGCCCTTGCTACATTTTCCCTATACAAACTTGAGCATAACTTTCAACCTGTTTTCCTGGATAAATTTCAATAACAGTATCTATTTATCACTATTAGTATATCTTTTTCATCGTGGAAAATTCTGAGGGCAAGGATTATTCCAGTCCCCTTGGGACAATGTCACCACCTCTTCACGGGCATCTTGAGTTGAAAGATCTCTTTTTCTTCTCCTACTACTATTACTACTACTACCACCACCACCACCAATAATAATAATACCTTACTTATTTGCAGTAAAAAAAACCAAAACAGATTAAGCAACTTTATTTTTCAAAATACAACATAAGGCTTTGAGACTAAATATAAAAATTCAGTCTTTTCTCTTGCATGATAACCTATAAATCCGTGTTAAGAAATTGGTAGTTTATATACAAGAATAGGAATGTAAATATTTTCTTGCCATTGTAAGATTTATTCTTCTAGTTTATTAGAAAATTAATTGTGGGGTCACAAGAAATTTCACGGCAGCCAAGATTATTTTTTTCTTTTTTAACTAATGAAATATGATCATATTTTCTCTAAAATATTTATAATATTTTCATCTATAAGGGCTTCAAAAAAGTATATAAAACTATGGATATAATTTCTCATTTTGTCCTTTTATTGATAGAACTTGATGTTTCTATCCTTAACTAGAAATGTCTTGTCTGCTCATGTTTATGCAAAACAGATTTTTTGGAAGAGAAGAAAAAAAGAGGTACTGTAACATCAGAAGGAAACATCAAAGGACTAGTGGCAACATCTTAAGGCTTTTATCAAAGTAGTGAGGGAATGCATTAAAGCAACAATATATGTAGCGTACAAATGATAGGTCTATCAAATTCAACAGTATGTCTGATGAATATAGAGGACACATTTTTACATGCATTCTTTGTTTTAAAAGAAAGAGTTGATCAGTGGTTTTGCTTTCAAAACTATGAGAGAAAAAAAATATTTATACATGGGTCTTTAGGTTGTGTCATTTAATGCAGCTACAGTGGAGCCACAGGCAGCCAAGCCAACTTACACCTGATGACAAGTTACACTTTTATGTTTTTCAAACCCAGTGTCTTCAACACACACACACAAAACGTATTTCGGGCTTTTTATTCCCTTTCACTCTTGCACCTATATGAGAGCTGTGTAACAAAGTACTGGGACTTGCCCTAGTGAATAAGTGTAGATAGTTCTAGTAGCTCAGAACAAGTCTGTTATGAGATGGTGGAGCATGTCCACAAACTACCTTTCTGTCAATTGTTTCCCAAAAATGCTTCAAGAGTCTCTAAGTTGGCTTCACTTGTTAGGGAAAAGTTCTTTTTTTTCTATTTTACCCTAAAACTTAAATTTAGAAGCTTTGTTTATACAAGCAGCACCACCACATGATAAACTCCACAACTAAATTACAGCCTCACCTTAACCCCTAACCCCTGTGTGGAGCACAGCTGCCTGTTGTGTTCAAAATCATGTGTTTTGCAGCCTGCTGAAGGGAAAAATACAGCTTATGAATCTATCCCAGTAAGACATGGCTCTGCTCCCAATCCCTGCAGTAGTAGTCAGCTTCAGGTCGCAGATAAGCCCAGAACCTGACACCACAACTTTTGGTCCCAGCAAGTCCTTCAACTGCTCCTAATATTCCACTCATGCTGCCATTAATATGCAAAAATTCTTAGTGCACTGATGTATCACAAACATTCACAAGTTTTACAACCAAAATACCTAAGAGTTCCTACACAGATAGTTCAGATACAGCTGAGATTAAAGCCTAGTTCTGATGTATTGTGTGTATGTTTGTGTATATGTACATACATATATATATACATGTATATATTTTAAAAGCCTAATCTTAGTCACAGTGTCATACCAAGAATTTAGGAGTAAGCCTGACTTTCATAGCAGCAGGACAATATGCAGGGAGGCATGAGAACAAATAATTTCCGTAATAAGATAACTGTCCACTTAGCTTATGTCCATGTAAAAAAATGTTCTGGGCCTAGTTCTTGCAAATTATTCCTGCTGGGTCATTATTACCACAGTTATGTTTTCTAGGATCCTTGAACCCTGGTCAAGAAGAACCAGGAATAGCTAACAAATGTTCACTATATTCCCTCTGCAGGTCTGCTTGACCCCCCACAGATGTGGCATGAGTGTCTTGCTCTGGGTAGGGTGCTGTGGCTACCCTACAGCTAAGCAGCTGATTTCTATTGATTTGCAGCTCTTACAACGTATTCTAAGGATCTATAGGCTGAAAGTTCACAGGCAGATGCTAGTCCACGCAGAGGTGAAAAACAGTGGATAAAAATTAGCATAGGGACTTGGAAATCACGAACCTCAACTGCTGCAGTTTTATTGCAAAGTATAGAATTAAAAAAAACAATCTGATGGTTCATCTTCACTGTGTCATTTTTATTTGCTTTTAATATGGGCACTCTCTTTTTCATTATAGGATGTGACACAGGCTGTGTTTGAGCCCAATACAAGATGATTTTTTGCACATCCTAACTCATCATAAGTTCTCTACCCATTTATACTACTTCAAAATATCAGCAGGCCAAATCTGTCCATTAGAGCTTATTATTATTTACGTATTGCCTTATAGCAGCACAAAGCAGTAGTGGAGCACATGAAAAGAATGAAATGGGGTTCCAACCCATCACACCACTTATACCTACTTCTGGCCATCTTGGCAGCCCAGTACCTGCTACCACCTTGATCCATACAGCTGCACTCCTCAGTAGCAATGTTACTCCTAAAATCCTGTGATATGTCAGAAACCCTTCACACCATACATTTTGCAAACTTGGGAGAGAATTTCAGGCTCTGTCCCACCTTGCAGGTCGCTCAGAAGGCATAATCAGCCAATAGTTATAACCACCATGTGGTGGTAATACAATGTGTCAGATTTCCTGCTTTTTGAATACGCTGGAATTTTTGGGGCTCCTACAGTGAAATTCTGATTTTGGAATAAATTCTGAAACTTGTTTCTGTAATGCTGGTAAAAATCCAATATGTAAAGACCTCTTTGTTAAAACTGAGGAACTCAAAAGGGATGAGAAATTTAGCACCCATTTCTGTCTTTTGGAGTGCTTGATTGGGGCCTTACACATTTACGAGAGATGTAATAATAAATACAGCTCTGAACTAACAAGAGAACAGACTGGGAATGCACATTCCATGCCTATTAATTGCCTTGCTACATGGTCCTCCGTGCTCATGGGAAGTCATGTTTTAGAAACATTCATGGAGATATCCAGCAGAGAACATGATATTCTTTTCAGTAGGCTTACTCACAGACCTGCAACAGCTAATGAAATAATGTCAACTTTTTACGAATATTCAGAGAGCTTTTGTTAATAAAAAAAAAGGAGGCATTATAATAGCCAGCCATTAAGAAGGCTGGCACCAACCGTTCAACTTTTCTAACTGAAAAAAATAACTGTGTGCGAATTGTTTTGCTCATGAAAGTGAGACAGATTAGGAAGAAGTCAGACAGACACCACAACACTCATATCCCACCTCAGGCTCCACCTGGAACACCAGTTATTCAATTGCCAGGGCTGACCTCTGCAATCCACACAACCTTATGCAGCTTTGCACAGTAGGATTACGTGGATAATGATTAACATAGGTAGATGATTTTTCAAAACTACAGCACGTTTGTAGACCTGCATCTTTCAATGTAGGAAAGTTGAAACTATAGTACTCAATAAGGTTGAGACCGAAAAAACTAATGTTGTCCATTTATGGACTAGTTTAGATTCAAAATTTTATATGAAGTTTTGCATTCCCAAAACAAATATATCAACATGGTTACGATTTCTAAATATATCTAAGAGGTATGGTAAACACACAAACATAAGGACTCCTACTTAAGTGTGGCTCCTTCTCTTCTAGAAAAAAACAGAGTGGATAAGCTGCTGTTTATGAAAAAAATCTGTCTCTGGCAGTTCTACTTTCCCTGCAAATGGTGATTTTCATTTTCAGATGAGGGAATTCTGAACTTGCGTATGTAAATGGATGTAGTTGTCTTGCAGCTGATCAGGCAGTGCCTAACTTGAAGACATCTGGTACTCCTTTCCCTCACCATCCTCCCTTCCAAATGAGAGCTCTGTCCCTGAGAACAGAGCAAAGACATACAGACATTTAGAGCATTCAACTATTTCATTTAAATTTTTTATTCTAACCGAAAGTTAGTAGCAGTAAAATAGAAAGTTCTAAATAAGAGTTCTCTGAACTCATTTTACTTTAATAATATTCAATTATGAACATTCCTCACTTGCACAGATACTGCACATTCATAGGCATATTAAGTGATCCTCAAAAATATTGAATAACAATATTTAAGTTATATTTTTAATTTCCTTGATGTTTTTCCTTGTACTGTTTGACAAAAAGGAGCAAAACCGCAATGGTGCACCCAGATTTTCAGTAGCTACTAAATATGTATAACTTTGAAGCTCTCTTATCAAATTTCATTTCATAAATTTGTTGACATTTTACACATATGACATCATGATTGTCCTCATTGACATAGTTATTTTGGCAGTTTCTGGCACAGTTCGCTAACATACAAATGCTACATAGCTTAAAATAAAATCTAATTGAAATGGTATGAATTCAGAAATAGCAATGTGGAGAAAAATAATGAACCAATGGAATTAACTTGAAAGAAGATCTTTAAACATAAAGTCCTTTGGAAAAAACTGATAGAAAAATGTTTGTGCATAAAAAATAGTCAGCTTAAATGATATTCAAACAAACAGAAAATAATTTTTTCAATTACTTGCTGACATAAGTAATTATGGTAATTCCAAAAATTGAATTTATAAGAATAAAATTTTATCATTATGTATGAAGTTACATTATTAAATATAACAGAAAATCTACAGTTTGACTTTAACCCTGTAAAAAGTCTTTTTATCATTTAAATATGATTTGAAGAAGGGGGAGGTTCTCCTACATGTTTCTGTGTTCTATTTCATCTTTAATTTAACCCTTAGAGCATTTTGCAGAATGAACAGGATTCATGTGCATCAAAGAAAAAGATAAATTTGATTAATTCATTTTGGTTAAAAAGTAGCAGTATTTCAACTTGCTGTCATGATAGTAACTATAAAGATAAACTACATTCTTGTTGGTGTTTATAATTGGTTGGATATCTCTTTTCAAAGACTTCACTATAAAGAAAGAGAAGCTGCAGACCTGATCAAGCATCTGCAGGCTGATGAGGTAACACATACACTCCCTTTACCTGTGGGAGCACAGGCCCCCTTAGAATTATTTGCTCCAGGAAGGAGAAAGAGAGTATTTTGGTTCTGTCTTTCCTCAGTGCTTATTTTCAGAAAGAGTAAGTTTTTTTCCAGCAGTTGAACAGCTCATGAGTGCCCTGAGCAGCAGCCTGATCATCCACTCTGAGGGGGAGCAGAAAGCACCCCAGAGACATTAGATAGGCGTGTGGCAGGGTCAACCTCAGTTGCTTGTAGGTCCCTAAAGAGAACAGGAAACTCTCGCTGTGTACCAGCTTCAGCCACCTCAAGACATTACTGCTTGAGTGGGGTCTTAAGCAGCCAGACACCAGCAGCAGGAATTATGTTACCCCAAAGGTCCTGCAACATTTCTGGAAACAGAACTTGAAAATTTCCCATGCTGCAGTAAAAAAGGTTCGGTTTTGTCATCATTAAATCTATTAATGCTGATGAGCTACAGATGCTGTCAATTATATGGTTCCGGAGTTATCTCATATGAGAAAGGTAAGTGACCATCCTTATTTTGTATGCTGGTCACACTGTCTGAGATCATGACTTATTATAATAATTTCATTAAATACTGAGATATAGTAGCTGAGTATCTGAATCCCTTTAATTAAAGTTTCTATGGCATCATAATTTATACAACAAAAAATTTGAGCTGTCTTTACTGAAGTTCTGCAAGAAAGATAGCCTAGTATTAGAAATTAAAACTGAACAGAGGCCATCTTTAGTTTGAGTTAACAGTGGACTCCAAAAAAAAGTAATCTGAGTCATGCCATTATTGCTCAAAGTCATTATACTTCACTTTTCTATTTTCAGTCCTTTTTTTAAATAGATGTCCAGCCCAGAGACTGAAGAGTTAGAAACATTGAGATGAAAAAGAAGATCAACTTTTTTTATTAGAAGATTCACCTTAGAACAGGGAGGCAACATTTACTTGATCCACGGGTTAAATTTTGTATCAGTAAATGTCTGGACTACAGAAGTTTTTAAATTTTATTAACATCGTTGTTTTTTATTTCATTCACCTCATCATTCCTAGTTCTCATCTTTTAAGTCTGCCATCTCATCCACATTTCTGTTGGGTGGTGAACTGCCTGGTTTTCAAACTATTCTCATGTTATTTCTGCATTCCCTCCTTTTTTCCCCCAGTGTGAAACATATCTCATGTTGAATACTGTCAATATAGTCCACTTACGGCTTGTATTTACATTTGCATATTGTATATGATGCAACTAAAGCAATTGCATTTCTGCAAAAAACAGCAGAAATTATAGAAGAATGGTTCTCAGACATATTGATTACATATACGGAATTTGTGAAGAGAAATGGAAGTTGTCAACAGAATGGAAGTTGTGAGGAGAAAAAGCAAAGTGATCGGAAAGGTATTTCCACATTTCCAGTTCGTAAACTATGTGGTATAGATTGTGAATTTCCACTTACAACACTGTCATGATCAGTTCATATAATAATCAGAAAAAAACCCAAATTTTCTTGTTTATTTGTCCACTTTCAAATCAGTAGAACTTAGAGCATATGTAGTAAATTCTGTTGCTGAACTGGTTTGCGGTGGAATTGGTTTTGGCTCACTGCATCCCTTAAACTGTGTCTGAAACTGGTTGTGAAACACATTGAACTTTTTAGTTTTTGAGGGCCTGATTATCTTGCAAAACCTCCAGCACTTCCTTTTCGAGAGCAGGCTGCAAAGCCTGACAAGTCTCCTCTCATGTTTTGTTTTCCCCTTCGCCACCCCAAACTTTCAGCTATTGCTTAAGACTCTGACTTAACAAGGAAGTTCAGAGGAGTATGACAAAATCAATACCACACACTCAATTAAAATTGATCCAAGATATATGGTGAAGAACTTTATCTCAGGACAGCAAGGGTGTATTCCCTTGCAATGACTGAGAGACTGGATCCTTTTGGCAGATTAAGTGCCTCTAACATGGCTTGGTAACCATTTAGACTTAAAAAAATATCTAAGTAAAGTTTTATCTGAGTTTGGTTGGACTTACTTTAATTGATCAGAATTTCTCTTCATTTCAAAGTCACAATTCATTAAACACCCAAAGAAGGGGAAAATTATTTTGCACTAAATATATCACTTCATCCCCTAAAGCTTTTGTAGCATATCCAGCCATTGCAGGGAGTTGAAGAGTGGGATCCCACTTATGCAAAGGCAGGCAGCTTGATTGAACAGCCTCTGAAGAAGTGAGGCTTTGAAATATCATACGAAACTGAGGAAAACAATAAGTACTTCCTACAAGATATCTAGCCTGAGACTTGAGATGCAGCTTCCGCTATCCTAACTTAATTTTTCCTGAAATAAACATCAAACCAACAGGTTTTGAACATACCTATATAGTCTCTGCCAAGATGAAAAGTTAATAGATCCCAATGGGTATGGCTGCTTGATCAGCAAGGTTATTTTGTGCTTCACTCTGCTGGGGTTTGCAAGTGCTCCTTTACTGAACCGTGGTATAATTATCGCTTGCAGAAAAGAGTTTGTTCAGTTCCCAGCCTTGTGCTGACAACAGCCTGCAGCCCTGTGCTTTCACAGCTCAGCAGAATCTGTCCCGTTGGAAGAAGGCCAGTTTCAGGCAGATGTAACCACAATATTGACCAGCCCTTCTTACCTAACATTTGGATGGGCAACATACTGGTACAGTTCCAGGAAGCCTCCCAAGGTAAAAGAACGACTGTGAAACAAATCCTGATCCCCTGCTCACTTGCTCCTCAAGGTTTCAAGGTATCTTCACAGCACAACCCTCCTATGCCTTTTTTCCAAAGGATCCTCACAGCGTTCCTGTAGCTTTTGGTGGAGGGAAAACTGCTTGGGAAAGCTCACAGTCTTGTTCACTGGCAGTACAACTCTATCAGAAGCAGCTTAGAGTGGTGCATTAAAACACAACACACCAGGACAACACACAGCTAAAGGCAAACTTTGCCTTTTACCAACTTGGTTTAGAAACTTCTAATTTGCACCTTTGTTTTCTTAAATGTATTACATGTACGGTTATGTACAGCCTCACGTCTGCATTCACCCAACATGACCAGCTACCCTGGAGAGAATATGGAATGTGTGTTTCTAGTAAGCAGGTGTTATTCCTCTCAGCTCCTGGTCACATTTGTCATCTCCCACATTTGGGCATTCCTGACCTCGGGGAACATGTAGCAGGTCAATGTGAAGAGAAAAGAATGGTTTCAAATATGACATTGTTACCATTTTTTTAAATTTCAATTTTTTTTGCTATGTTTCTTTCATACAAATTCATGTCAGTTCCAGAATTCAAGTTTTGGATCTTAAAATAAATTACAGAGTTTTGCCCTGATTATGTCTAAAATAGGCAGGTGAATTGCTCTGTGTTAGATCTTGCTTCCCCACAATGACTGTCTCAGCCTACATGTCAAACTTTTAGAACAACACAGATAAGTTGAGCTAACTAGAAGCAACTTTATTATATTATTTGGGATAAATAACTGTGGATTTTTAAAATTAATCTTGATTTAAAATTAGGCATCTAAATTAGTGCTTAGTCCTGTCAGTTGCCACAGTAGTGTCAGAATACCTTTATGTATAGCTCTCCAAAAGCCAATTGATCTGCTCAGCCTTGCAGGGAGGATATTGATTTAGGTGTGAAAGTATATATTCAGGATATTCTTGTGAGAACCACAAAAGTGACTAAAGAATGCCAGTCTCCACTGATCTTATTGTAGATCATGCTCTTAAATCACTTTCAGGCTTTGAATATTCTTTTACATTTTGGATATCCAAATTTAAGTAATTTGTCCATGGCTGTGAAGGCCAAAAGACCAAGTGTCATTAAATTCTTTAGATACCAAATTGTAATTATAGGTTAGGGGGACAGAGATGTCTTTTTAGGGGTTTTTTTTTAGATCAGTGGGTTTTATTTTCCTTTCCCTTGGGAAAAAAATTGCCTATATTTAAAATCAAGTTTTTATGGTGGAGAGTTTAATTGTGAATGAATATAGCTTTCTGTACATCTATATACGTGGACTTAACATCTGAACATACACAATCATTAAAGTCACTATAGTTCTAAAAATTATTTAATAATTAAATATAAAATTGATCAGTGAAAGCAGTAAAATGCAAAATGAAAAAGTGTGCTGTCATGTGAATATTATTTGAATAGAGGCTTGCTCTGAATTCATCAGCAAAACTTCCACTGAACTCCACAGAAACTCTGTATAAATAAGCAGTAAAAAGCATGTACTCTTTTATGTAGTACAAAAAATTTAATTTTATAGAACAGTGAATTAAATCTTCTTGTCTCCTCAGAAAGCAGTTTATTAAGTTAATGGTCTAACTAAAGCCCCATTAGCTATGGTGCAGCGCTATGGCTATAGAAGTACAATAGTTTAATTGTAATGTGGTCTAAATCCAGAAGGCATTGAAAATATCTTTTTAACCAACCAGTTCCTGCCACAAAAATACACTGCAACCTCAGTGGCAGTTAAGATACAAGCATTAAAATCGATTATTAATGACTACACAATCGAGCCCTGTTGTGCAGTTTCTACTCTCACACACGCTCACTCCAGAGGCGGGTGCTGCCTGCCAGCCTTGGACGGGTTCTTGGGCTCTCCCCAGAGCTGCCACCACCACTGCAAGGTCCTGCATCCTCTCCTGCAGTCCCGGAACCCATCTCAGGCCCTGCCAGCTGGTTGTTCCCCCTACCAAGAAGCAGAATAATCCCTAGAAGCTGGTAGTCGCCTGTCCTGGTACTCACCCTAGCTCCTCAGCCATACCACAAGTGGCAGACATGACCATGCAGCTGGAAGTCAGTAATGCCAAGAGAAGCAAGCACAGAGGTTTCACAGCTCCTGCTTCCCTTTCCATGAAGGGTGGGGACGAAGTTTGCTTTTTAAGGAACTACCAAAAATTTCTTCTGTATTTGACTTTCAATGGTTCTCATAGGCAGTGCAAAGTTTGCATAACACCACCTTCTTCTCACAAACAAACATGGTTTTTTGAAGTGAGGTGGAAGTTTTAGGTATTACTTTAACAGTTTAAAATTCTCAAAAATATATGAGAAAACCTGTTCCAAAAGCTATAGCATAATAATATTCATAATATATACATATCGAGACAAAATTAATACAAGATGAGATGACACTTTCATCACAGCAGGGAGACTCAAGAAAAGAACTTGGATAAGGATCAAGGCTTTCTGTATCTTTCTGTATTTAATAGGACACCTCAGGCCTGTGTGATGTTGAAGACATGTTTACCTTGGATTGAGATTAAAAAATTTTGTGATCAGGATAGGATCATATAATCCAATTATTTTCTCCAAATTAAGAATAACTAGAAATCACACTAAGATCCCTAAGCTTTTTTTTTCTTCTTACAGTAGCACTTATATACTGGAGCCTTCCGGGAGGCAATTTTGCCTCTTTAAAGCCTAGTTTTTAATACTGCTATAAATGCTATGGACATATTTGAATCTTCACATTCAAATACTTTCAAATGTGGGAGTTACATCCACAAGTCCTGTTTAGGGAACATGCACTTTCTCTCGCACTGTATTATTCTCTGTGTAACATTAAACGATTCATCTAACCCTTCATGAGAGGCAAGTGTTGGAGGACACCAGTAATGACAAATGAGCTACAATCAGCATGGCATTTTCCTGGTTTAATTGTTATTTACTTGAAAGCTACAAAAATACTTTGAAAGTTCTCACAAACAAGTTTCTACTGTATTGCACAAAACCAAATTCAAGGAGGGTGAGGTTCAAACAGCAGCTCACAATTTTTACCAACAACACTGGGAGAAGTCAATAGTGCTTCTGATGTCACCAAGCAAGGAAGAGATCCAATATACCAAAAGTTGTTCAGGGACAAAAACTTCAGACAGATAAAACACTTGGACACTGAAACAGAGCTGCTTTCTTAAGTGCTGAAGATGCCATTGCTATCCTCACAGCATTGCAGAACTTAAAGAGAGATAATAGGACATGCACTTGCCTTCCCCTGGGCTCTACTCTTGACAGGGACAGCCTAGCTCCCCACGGGGCACTTGAAAATCTTAGATGAATTCACAGGTCTACAAACAAGACAACATTCACAGAAGTTTATTTTTTTTTTCATGAGAAAACTCGTTTGAACCTCCAGCCAGAAAAAATTCTGGCAAGTGATATAAAAACCATCATGGAAGAGACCAGGAGGCAAAGGGCACAAAAAATTGAAGGCCTGGCCCTATGGAAGAGAGGAGACATGGGCTAGTCACACTCTTCTTGGTTGGGCAAGACACATTAGCAGATATAATATCTAAAACATTCTCCTCAAATTTTCCCTGTTTCTGTCTTCCACCTCAGTAATTTCCATGAGAAGTGGCTGGTCAGGATTCTTTTTTCAGCATCCTTGTGCCCTTCCATTTCCTGCCACCCTTTTCCCTGAGATCCAGACATGATTTCTTATTCTTTTGTATAAGCAACACACTTTGCAAGAAAGTACAAACATTATTGATTACAGAGGTCAACTCCCTTCCAAAGCTATGAACATTTCCTTTAATCACTGTTAGAGAAATAATTAAATTTAAATGCCATTATTGTAATATTTTCCTGCTATAGAAACCTTTTGCCTAATAATCTCAGAAGGCTTTGTCATGGTGAATATTGTTATCTTTGGAAGACTTGATAATAAATATGGTATATGAAAGTTTAGAAATAAAGCTTAGAAACACGGATTGTACTCCCTGCATCTAATTACTGCCATCCTATGCTTTTCTCTTTATGGCACCTAAAAATCTGAGAAAAAAAATACTCTTTTCTCTCCCAGACCAATTCAGCCCATATTTTGCTAACAGTTTCTGTAGGGCACTGTGCAGCAGATATCAGGCCAAATGAAGCCATACCAAGTTAAGATAAAAAATTTACAGCAAAGGAGAATCCAGATTTTGAGAAGTTTACAGCCTTTGAGATTTTCAAGCACATAGTATCAGCCAAATGAAGACCCTGCTTCAGAAAGCATCCGGTTCTTAGTCAAAGACACCTAAGGGTATGCTGAAATGCCTTTTTTCAGGGAACAGTGATTTGAACGGAAGCTCAGCACTTCCCTGACCGCAGGCCAGCATGAATCCAGCCCCTAGGTCCCTTCCTATGGGAACACCAGGCAGAGAGACCCCTTTCAAAGGAGGTCAGCCTTTGAAACACGAACTGACCTTCAGCAACCAAGCCTCCCTTCTCTTTTGCAGGCTTTGTGCACTTTCTATTAGAAAGCATTGCAATGAGTTGTATTTTAATTCTCATCTGCTAAACCTCCTTAAAACTCTGGAGTTGTTCCTGTTCTCACTAAAAGACAGGAATTGAGCATGTTTGACAGACACAACTGTCCCTCAGCTCCTCTTCCTCTGCATTTCCCATTTACAGTTAGTTCTGCTACCAAACCAAATCCATTTTTAGTGCATAAGAGTTATTTTGATAATCAGAAGTATAAAATATGAGCTCCCTGTGTGTTTCAGAGAAACTTTCTGTGGTCCAAAAAGATCCAGGCTGCTGCACAGTCACATGCAGCTTTCTGCTGCTTCTCTGGGGTGCAGCTACTTGCAGGAGAGGGAGAGCAGGGAATAGGCTTCTACTGTTGTCACTTCCAGCAGAGAGAAGAAAAGCAGAGGGTACCTGATGGAAAGGATGCCCTCAAGAAGGTGCAGGTCCCACAGTCCAGCCTAGGATCCAAACTTGTGTCCAGCAGCTACAGTCAAAACGCCAACCCTAGATAGTCTTTCTTTCCTAGTCACATAAAGGGGAGCTGTTTAGTTAAGCCCCATACCATGAATGCATTGTGATATCCAAAGTGAGAATATCACTTTTCCCTGCAAAAGCATCTCCTCTTTTATGGAGGTTGATAGGTGAGAAAATGGAAAAGTTTTACATTTCACTTAAAATTGAGCGACAGAGCTTTCCAAATCAATAATGGTGCCCTCAAATCTCAGACAAAAAAAATCTGTCAAAGGAAGAGAATGACTGTTCTCATCATTCTAGCCATCAAAGTTATTTTGATCAAGTCTGCATGTATTTTTAATAACGATTTTCCTTCTCCCCCAAAGTCTTGTTATTCACTTGAAGGCAAAATTGTACAAAAAGAGGAGCAACTTTCTGAAAAAGTGTAAGAACCTCTGGGATAGGATCAATCAGTATTTTGTCAACTAAGGATCTTGAATTATATGTGTGACAGAAGGCACTTGGAGCACGGCTCTTCACAATACAGGTAGTCTTTACATATTTATTTTAACAACATATAGCAGAGGCAAGACTAAAAACAATAGTTTACCCTTTCTTTGCCATCCTTAAAAGTTATTATTGTGAAGATATATATATATATATTCATGCTATTCATGTCCTTGTGTGAAGAGATGGGAAAGACTTCCTCAGTGCTACAAAAAGCCTCCAAAAGAACTACAGTTAGAACTTAATGATTCTGAAATACTCTAAAAGTGTTTCATATATCATCTAAGCCATGCTGGGATTTTCACAAGAAACCTCTACCAAAACCACTTGGAATCACAAAGAGCGGAGAGCAAACATTCTGACTAACGGCTTTGTCTCACTAGGCTTGGACCACTGTTCCCAGCGCTAAGCAGTATTTTAATATAAAAATTAAAAACTTTTTAAAAATTTAAGGAACATTACTTAGAATTATAAAAAAAAACCCATTCAATTTAGAATATCTGCTAATAAAGTTTTTCCAAAGCTGTAGTACTTTTTTTCCTATTGCACAAGCAAAGCTATTGATAAGGCACATGTTCTAATGGAAGAACCTGCGCAATAGGAGACAACAGTAAAGAACTACGCACAGATCAGTGACATCATTATTTCAAACAGTATGACTGCACTTAAAGGGCTGGGTTGAGGCTGCTGGTCATGGTCACATAGTTGCATTTATAGCTGTATTTATACACTGGCATTTCATATATGTATTTGAATATTTAATACATAATTGCTATTCTCTGAAACGTGACTACAATGAAAATTAAATACCACAAGGTTGTATCAGAAAGTTTTTATCTAACTTTATTATTACTCATTATTCTACTGTATGATTTCACAATTATAAAACATAGTCCTCTTGAAATGAAATTCTGCATAAAGTTTGTTCAAGCTCTTTCAGATCAACAGTGGTATACTGGAAATCAGAATCTGATCTGTAAGACTTAGACAGAAAATAGTTTCGCCAGCAGCTACCTCCTCACAGACTGTCAAAGGAAAAGGGAAGTTTTTATATTGCTGGCCACAAGAATAAGGACCACAATTTGCTATTTAAAACATTTACACCATTTTGTGTGTTTGCTATGAACCTAAATTCAGAATAACATCTTTAACCAAGAAGAAAAATAATTTTGCATCCATTTGTGCTTATAAGCAAACTTATAAATTTAAACCACTTCTCACATTTCTAAAAGGGCAGTTTTCAGCTATAGTGCCACAGATTTTAACTATAAATGCAACTGTATTTACTATGATGGTTAGAAAATAACAACATTCACTAAGGAGAAATGACCATGGCAAAATGACAGAGCAAAGATACACATCATTCACTCTTTGAAGATGACTGCTCTAATATTCTGCTTCTTCCTCTTCGTCTGTTCTTTATCAAAAGCCATTCTAATTAATTAAATACCTCCTCGTCAGTTTTATCAACATTTTACAACAGCATTTACAGTAGAAACAAACAGAACAGTGGAGATTCCATTTCTGATTTCAGGAAAAAAAAAACAAAAAAAACAACCCCAAACCCTCAAGTAAAATTTTGCAGATCAGGAAGATATTTTTATGGATTCAACATAATAAATTTTCCTTTTACTGCAATGCCACCAAAACAGGGAGAGAAAAGCCTCTAAACTGTCGCCATTAGTATGCAAATAATGTCATGTACATGTGACACATGATGTCAGGAATTCTATTTCATTTCTTACAGCTGAAGGAGCAGAATATAGGTGCTGCTACTCTACTAGCGTTCGAAGCCGAGTTATACATACCTGCCCATACCAACTGTATTCCAGCATTGTAACCTCAGTGAACACCAAGTCTTAGAAAACTCAGAGCAAATTCGCGAATACGAACTGTTTCATGTAAGACAAAGCCTGTGACTGTGCTGCTACTTTCCCTTTCAAGGGAGTGTGATACACTCTACAACTTTTGCTTAGCCACCAGCACTGCTACAATCATAGCTTTGTTGAAGTGTTGTGCTCTTGCAGCTAAAACCTGTTGATAATGAACCTGAACCCATTATTTTGAGTCAATGAATTGAAAGAAATAGGGCAAAGAATGAAAGCCACAGGGCCAATTACCAGCATTCTTTGATGTATTACTTGCTAGCACCCACCAAATCACTTTGTGTCTTTGTCTTGATCCCCTCTGTTATTCATTAATTATTCTGGAAGGGTTAGAGTTCAGATAGCTAATTGCACAGACAGTCTTACTTGGTGGGGATTCTCCCTACACTGACACTTTCCCCAACTGTGCCCAGCCACCTTGCATTATGCCAATTAATCCAATTCTTGGCATTTTTGTACAGTCCTCCAGGTTCTTTTAAAGCTTTGCCTAAAATGTTTTTCTCAGGCTTGTAAACAGAGACTGAAGAAGGTTTGGGAACTGGACAAATGATGTTTTGCAACTGTCTTCTTCATTCTTTATGGAGATCACTGGCCTTAGTGATCCTGTTTTCCTCCTATATGCCTGTTGCTTTATTTACAAGCATGGTGTCTAGTACTCTTTTTGCATTTGTAGAAATGAGAATTATTTTACAATATTTCATTTTCATTTTTTCCCTGCCCTTACCCAATCTTCACTTTTGTCAGAACTGATCTTTGTTAAATTGAGAGGTAGATACCACTTTACATAAGTAATAAGAGACAATTTCTAGGAGAATAGTCTTCTAATTAACAAAAGGAAAATACCTCATTTCTTTGTTGATATTACTGCTAGGAATATTTCCATGTCCGAAATTTTGTAACGAAGGAGGAATGAATTTTAATCATGAGAATACAAAACAGGGAAACAAAAGCTTCTGTTCTGTGAGGCCAAAGCCCAGGCTCCCATTCACAAACTCAGAACTGTTGATAGGCTACAAATTCCAGAAAATGCACACTTAGGACTCTTCGTTTTCACCCAAAAATGGGAAAGATTATGCCCATTTGCTGGGTTTGGCCACTCATTATGTTTGTTGTTGTGCTGCCACAGACACCTGCATTCCTGCTCCTACAACCCTAGAAATTCAGTAAGCTGAGACTATAGTTTGAGAGCACAAATCAGAAGGGGCAGGGTTAGGACCAAGCCTATTCACAATTAGATATACCCTATTTTTTAGGTAGTTATACTGCAGGCAATTTTAGGTCCTCATAGACACTTCCATGCATCTGGGAACTGTGTAATCAATGGCTTTACCTGAAAAGTTGGAATGTAAAGAAAAGAGGTAAAACTAGGTCCTGAGAGAGCACCGTGAGATGAAGTATACACAGGCAAGAGGTCCTTTAAAAAAGCAGTCAGTGAAATAACCAGAAAACATCAGCCACAGAGAACATGCTCTAATTATTTTAAATTATTATTAGCAGTACCTAAGTAATTATCCAACTGTGTAATTACTCTTTTTCAGAGAAACCAGTAAGCTTATAACATTGTACTGGAGACCTTATAGTGCTTGCTAAAAATTCATCCCAGGAATGTCATCCTCAAATTACCCTGAACAGATAATACAATGAGTTAAATATGAATGCTGAAGTCCAAGTTATAGAGGAAAAATAAGGTTTTGTAATAATTCTGTTTTAAAAAAATTAGCAGTGTTTTAGCATTTCAGGTGATCTGACTGCTAATCTCTATTTGCAGATAAGAGAAATCCAATATCCTTCAAGCAACCAGGTCAAAAGAACAGTTCAATAATTACAGGAGTCTTACATTAGAATCTGTAAAACACCCTGGAGCATAGGGTAGTTGAGGAAGATTAAAGAAAGAAAGTTTGTTTATAGATTTCATTTTTCTGCCACAAGAATCTAAATAAGCTTAAGATGGTACCTCTTCCCCTGTACAAAGTCCAAAGAGAAAGTTATTAAACACAGTTCTGTGACACAAGTTATACTTTGCATATCTATTCAGAACCACTCAAGCTCCATCTTCAGGTGAACGGTGCACAAAATATTTCTGTTAGTCAAACAAAATACGATCTCTGACCAGGCATCATAGACTGACCTGTTGACTGGACTAATGCAAAACTCATCATCCATGAATTCATATTTATTAAGTGTTCAGTTTAAACTTGGTTTCCATTAGCTCTGTTAGCATCAAAACTAAAATCCAGAGAGGTCTGTAAAGTAATTTATTTTTCATGGTTTTGTCCATGCAGAATATATGGAACATTCACAGTCCATGACTTGACTTTTTTCTCATTAAATATAGCCCGAACATAAGGTTTTGTCTCATTAATATGTAATTCAGGCAAACCAGGTATCAATTCATTTCTCTTCAAAGAACCACAATTTTTTAACATCTGAAAATTAAGATCATTTATACAAATAGGATAATGCTAAGCCTAAAGCAGATGAGTACTTAACATAATGGTGCAAAGTTGGGCTTGTAATTATACAGTCAAAAATTCAACTAAACAGGCTAAAACATTCCCAAACAATCATTCCTTAAAAGAGAGGTTTATGCTAAATCCATAAAATACCAAAATTGGTTTTGTAAAATCCAGCCTCCAAATTTTGAATCCCTTGATAATGTTGAAAATATCACATAAATGGTGGAGCCACCATATATTGTGTTACCAGGAGCTGTGCTGAGGAGCACTTTCACCAGGCAGAGGAAGGTAGGAAGACCTCTGGTCCTCTGGGATCTTACCTCAGAATGCTGCTCACAGAAGACTAGACACATTCCAGCATGTGGCTGCTGTCTCCCACTAGTTTCTCCCCTCTCACTTGAAAAATGCAGCTGGCATTATTACTTACAATGTTGTTAAATTGAGGCAATATCTGAAGGGGCATCTGACCACACAAGTTGACACCTCACTCTCCTGGAAACCATCACAGCATTTAAAGCAGAAATGAAATAACCCATTCTGGGAAAGACAGTGGAGAATTTGCAGTTTTGGTGCACCAGATAATTTCTGTGTCAGTTTTCTAAATTTCTAAGCATTGCTTTTCTACAGCGAAGAAGCCAATAAAATTCATTTTGTACAGAGTCCTAACTTTTAAGGTAGATTTCATTTTTACAGGAATATTTCAGGACTTTCCAGAACCCCTAGCCCCACTCATTGAAGTGATCCCCAGAGCCAAGAATGGCTCTTTATTTCAGAGAACAGAGAACTTTTTTTTTCAGATATAGCTCCAAGTATTTTTTAATGTAGAAAAGTAAAATATCAACAACAGTATTTAAACAAACATAAAACATAAAACATTTAAACAAACAGTATCTGCATTGAATGGTTACTGCTGTCTTTTCCACCTTTTTTCTATATTGCTGGATTTGACATTCAAGCTTTTAAAGTTTAAGATGTGGGTTCTGTCAATAAAGTCCTTTAAAGCTGTAAGGCCCTTAAGGAAGAGGTTCGCTATGTCTGTATAATGTTTTGCACACTGGGGCACCGATCTGGTTGAACAATACAGAATTATCCAATAACTTCTGGCTACAACCTGTTTCAGTCACAGTAGAGGCTTCTGAAAGTGTTCTGTTGCTGAGGTCAATATAAGTTCCTTAACATTTCCACAGGAGCAGTCCGGTGCAAAGGTCTGTCAGAAGTCCCATCTCATGTGTGGTAGCTAAGTTTGGAAGTTTTCTAGATTCCTTTCTCTATGTATAAAGCAGTATGAAATGTAAATTATTTTCTCCCTGAGTATCAGGAGGAACAGGAGCCCATATTATTACAGCTTACGGATTAATATTGAACTCCTACATCAGAACACTTTAATAAAAGGCCACCAAGAACCATGGCATAAGCTGAACTTGCAATAGATGTGGACTACATCAGGGAACAGAAATAGGGGTTGATTGCCTACAAGAACAATTGATTTGAGCTTGGAAAACAGCACAAACAGCAACAAAACTGCTCAGAGAAAAAGTAGTTATTCTCAGCTAGATTCTTAACTGTATGTAAAATATGTTGCCCTGGCAGACTTAAACCTGAGCATCTGAACCCTGTAAGAACTGAACACCATTAAGCTAAAAAACACCTGTTTTTCTGAAGTGGAAACAAGTTAGCTCTCTTGTCAGTAATATGATAAATAAAATACATAAAGGGTTCTATCAATCTACTTCTTAATTTCTTTTAAAATGCTGCAGTCCAAAGCCAGCTGTGTGTTAAATACAGCAAGATTGATTCTGGAATTAGTCACATTAATTCATCTTTCTGCTTTCAGTAAACCAATCCAGAAATTGAGCTTTTCCCTTGGGAATTGCATCTTATTTTAGATCCTCTCTCTTTTCTAGTAGGCAGGATATCTTATTTCAACAATAGAAGAAGGCTATTGTTCTCATTTTAAATTATTGGTATTGATTAGGAACTTTGCCTGAATAATAAGTACAGGAATGATGATGATGATGATGATAGTGGTGATGATGATGATGATGACGATGATAATTATCGTTACCATCATCATCATCGTTAATATTATACATTTTCCATGAACTTTCTGCACCGCACAGGACTTCAATGAAGTAGATAAGGGACTTCAAGTGTTCAGAGGAAAAGGGTATCTCTTTTCAGATGTGGAACATCGTAAGCATAGCTACAAAATACAAAACCTGGTTCAAAATTCAATACACCAGTCAAAAGCACTGATTTGTTGCACTACCTAAAAAACCTGTGGTACAAAAATAGACACAGAGGATGAGCCTTGAAATGAGTGTGAGCTGAAGAAACACGATAAAGAAAATATAGCAGTAGTGTCTCCTGTCATGAGAATTTTACATATACACAATGTAATTTAAATGTTCATAGGAACAAGCTCTTCCATAAATAGTGAAACCAATACACTGCTGTTTCCTGTAGATTTGTGTTAAATTTCCCTTGAAGCTCTCTCTCCCAAAACTCCAAGTCACCCAGTTTTGGATTGTTTTTCATGATCGCTGCACTGCACCTTCCAAGAGGTGGTCACATCTCCTGCCAGGGAAGGGAGTTTTCAGCACGTGGGCTCCCGAGCCTACATAAACCCGAGCATCCCCACTCATCTGCTGCCCTTGCTCATTATCCTGCAGACTCATTAATAGCTTTCTTTTCCCATTGTACAGTTTATGCTTTTTTCCCCTATCTGCCTGTGGATTTCCAGGACACCTCAAGGCAGTTCTATTGAAACTGGCCTGCAGGATCAAAAACATAGAGATGGAAGGAAAGAAAGGTTTATGAGGAGCAAATGGATGGTAACTGCCATTGAAACATGCCACATTTCCTTAGGAAGTTATGCTAAAAATGATCAAATATTGCTGCCTTGAGAAAGCAATGGATGTCACTTTGAACCTCCTGGAACACTGCTTCACTTTGAGGCATATTCAAAAGGTTTTTATTTATTGAATACAAAACAACCTAAAGAAGTACTCACCCTATGAGAAATAACAAGAAAATCTGGATTTCCATAATATACTTCCTTATTAAAACAAAAATCAAATATAGTTATTGAATCTGAGTTTACAGGAATTTTAGGAGATTTTACCCAAAATCCAGAACTCTCAACTGATTTCAGAGAAGTTATAAAGTCACAATGGTATCCTTTGAATCTCAGAAAAGCTACAAGACCTCGCATCTACAATGATATGAAGATGAGAAAATACAGAAGGAATAATGCTCTTGCTTTTTCAGCAAATATTATTTTTAAAAAATACTATACTTTCTCACAATGTGAAGAACTCTTGTGAAACTCTCCAATTTTAATATTGACTGAGAGGTAAAAAACAGCTATGATAGGGAATATAACTTCCTTGGGTTTACTATGTAGTAAATACCACACATTGAAGGTAGAAAAGGATTTAGGCAAGGGCATGTACGGGAGAAAAAATTTGATGCAGTAAAACTGATATGAAAAATACTGGAGGGGGAAAATACATTAAAAACCTTCTGAAAATCAGACCTGAGTCAGTCTGCACTAAAGCGGATTTCAAGCAGGTGAACAGAAGCTCCTATCTTTCTTTTAAGTTTCTGAAGTCTTAGGATTTTCTCAAGTTATACCATCAGTGTCTTGTATGACCTAATTGCTGACTAATATCTAATAACTGAAATTGTAGTGACTTGCATACTGAAAGAGATTGAATTAAAAATGTGTATTATGTTTGTTGAAGTCTTGAAGAGCACTATTTAATATTTCACTTAGACATATTCCCTTTTCAGTGAGTATTTCAGAAATACTTTCTGAAAGAACTAACTCACATTATGAGCTTAAGAGCCACAAAGTAATCCAGTGAACTGAATCACTGCATACAGCAAGGAAGCTGCATAAAAGACTTAGAATATGCTTATATTTGGAGGAACACCATGGAGCTATAAAGAAAATCCACATTCATCTTCCAACTGTGAAAAAAGTATTGTAGAACATATAATTGGTAGTGTACTTCAGATTAAGTAGATGAGTATTGTTCAACTTTGGAGAGTTTAGGTATTACTGATGAAAAGTAGAAATTATATATTCACCTGTTTGCTATATAATTTGCCGCTCACTAATTAACTGAAATCATGGAGGCTGCATTTCCTAATCATGAAGGCATTTTCGGGAATATCAGCTTAATGTGCCTCATCTAAGCACCTGATCTAAGCACATCTTATCGAAGAGCTTAATTTTTAATGTCCATCTTCTAAAACTGTCACCAGGGGGTCAATTATAGCCACTAACTTTCTTTTTTTGAGTAACAGTGCAAACGTAGTAAACAGTTTATCGCAACTACTTCAACAGCAATCAAAGGCTGCTTGTCTGTTTGATTACCAGGTGCTTATTTCTGTAATGAAACTGTTGATCCATTGTGAATAACAAGAGATTGGACTCTTAGGTAGCAGGCATTTGGGAGCACAAATTCACTGTTCACATGCATATTTATGGTGTCATATTCAATGGAGTGACAATAGACCACTCCTCATAGCTTTTGACCTTTATGTACACTTCCAACATACATGTAGAATGTCTTTTAAGCAGGTATACGTATGCTTACAGGGAGTCATATGTATACTTATATATAAAGTATACCAAATTATCAGAAAAAAAAAGGGTTGAAAAGAGCCTACTCCTTCTAGTGAATTCTCTTATTATTATTTTTGAGAATAAAGTCCAGTTAAGCCTCATTTTCTCCAAGTCTGTGTTCCACAGATAAGGTTTTTAGTATTGTTTTTTTGAATCAATGGGCATAATGCAGAAAAAGATATTTCTATCTGTGGCAGATCATCACATTTTCAGAAGCAATACTGCTGCTATCACAAGAGTGGCCCATTTACCAGAGCACAGCAGTGAGGGAATCACTTCTGAAATGTCATCAGCAGTTCTTTTGGTAGAAACTGTGCTTAAAATAGCCCTGTACACACCGAGGCCTGACTTGATATAAAGATTTCAAATAAGAGCACAGAAAAGGTTTGTCATTTGTTTGGGGGTTTTTCCCTTTATGTGTGTTCAATTTTATTCACAAAGACACAGGGCTCAAAAGAGCAAGATTGCCCTTAAGTTTTTTTGCTTATGATCTAAAATAATACCTTTCATAGCGTATTTTTTTAATAATGTTTTAAGTACAAATCAGTGAAGTGTCTGGTCAGACCAAGTCTCTTGAAAGTATCACTGGCTGGAATTCTTTCAAAATGTTTTCACAGCTATTTTTCTATTTGAACAGGGACTGATTCTTCATGTAACCCTTAAAATGCTGTTTTTGCAGACTGAAAGTAAAGCTCAATAAAGTCAAACAGCCATCAGTGGGCTTTGCAATTGGTCCCAGCTCTTTTGGCTTGCAGGTGGCAATCTTTAACCAGCCTGCAGGGAAGTGATATTTGTTTTACTGCAGAGCTACTGTAGAAAATTTCTACATTGTGGATACTCTAGACGGTTAACACACAACATCTAACACGAAATATTTTGTGTTAGATATCAGAAGACATCACATTACCAGTTCATCTTGTCCTACTTCTACCAGTGGTCGGCACGAGAGGAGCAGAAGGCTGTAAGATGAGCACAAATTCAGGCAGGTCATTAAGTTGTCTATATCACTATACTAAAATAAGCTTTGGCATCTCACAGTCATTTGTAGAGCAGTATTTGTTGTAATAGGTGCTGATCCTGCTGTGAAAGGATGAAATGCACATTACTGACTTGAAGGGGAGAAAAGACTTCATGCTTCACTTGGCTATAAGAGAAGTGGACTCAGTCTCTAGAGGAAGATCATCTGGGTTGCAAGAAGAATAGCTCAGTGGTTACCTGTTACACAATGACATTAAAGACTCAGGTGCAATTTCCTACCTGAACTTGAGTCCCTGGATAATTTTGAGCATTCATCACAAGCTGCATTCATCTCTAAGAGGCAGTTTTCTAGTCTACATTATGAAAAGGTCTGTCTTTTGGACAATAGCAAGAGAAAGAACCTCCAGAAAGAGAATCACTTTCAGATACCCCTGAGAGACTTCATACAAAAGCAGGACTTTTTTTTTTCCTTCTTCTTTTTATTCCTCTGGATGTGCTCCTCTCTTATGGTTCACCACAGAAGGAGACTTGGGCCATTAACTTTAATTCGATGCCTATTATTTACATGACTAAAAAGTTGGATCCATGTGGGTGCTTATGGATGCTAAACCTTATACTATGAGGAAATGAATTTGTGTCTCTGCATCTTAAGTTTTACCTGCAACATGTGACACCTTCCTCACAGTGGGACTGTGGGGGATGAAACATTAAAATTTATATGATACTGTCAAAATGTCAGTGGAGGCCAGAAAATTGCTTAACATAAATATATAGAAAAGAACGCTGGAGTCAATGACCACCAGCCCCCAAAAGGTATGAACTGAATGGTTGTATTCAAATCTTGTTGGCATTTTTACTAACTAAAGAAAAAATCTAGAGAGGAAAGTAATTGTGGAGTTTGAGTGAACTAGGTGATACTTCAAGTACTAAGTATGAAATATATTTTAACTATCAATATTATCACTTAAGTGAAAAAATCCCATTTTCAGTAGTACAAAGTGGATGACATTGCTTATCTGTTTTCAGTTCCATTGAATTTTTCAAGGCAAAATTATCTCTAAGTCAGTTGGAGGTCGTAGTAGCAACAGGTTTTTTTCATTCTCTATGTGTTAGGTACCATAGCTTATCTCAAGACCTAATGCAATCTACTTTTTAATTATTCACACCCTTTATTCTGTAACTATAGTCTGCCTCTTTCAATATTAAAAAGGCAGGACACAGTTCAATTATTTATGGTCCAGATATGAACAAAATGTGGAGTTTGAAACTTTAGAAATATATCTATGATTTGTAACAGCAGTAATGAAAGTTATAAGCATATATTTATCATGTAGTTCCAACCCAGTATTAGTTTCACAATCTTTTGCAAAAAAAACCAAAAAAACAAAAAACAAATGAAGCCTTTTGTTTTCTTTAGAAAGCAATTAAATTTTCTTCTGCATAAGGAACTGACTTCAACTACAGTTGTGTCAATGCACCTCACAAAGTTACCAGGCCTTCATGGAGCCACTTTTGGTCTGAACGTTCAAGGCCTTTGAATGCAACAAACTCTGAAGTAAATTAATATAAAACATTAATGGAAAAATTTGCAAATACACAAAGATTTGATAATCTGTGCATCTGTCTGAAATCATAGTATACAGAGCAAGTGTTTAGAATCAAATACCTCACTTTGGAACCTCACTTTGGAACCAGATTTTGCTACCACTGCTAGTTAGACATTTTGGGCAAATGACCTGTTTAGACTATCTTCGATATTCATATGATGGAAAACACTTTCAATAGAAAAAATAATCAATTGTTATCACATTTTGTCACCTCTAATGTAAAGTGAGTAGTGGAAATGCAGTATTTCATGATGTGTCCACTTTGCTCTGATGCTTCAGTGTTTTTCTCCCTAAGTTTTCATGTCTTCTTTGCTTTCTTTCTATGTTTTGATCTCTTTGCTTGTTTACTCTGACTTCCAACATTACTTCATCATTTTTCTTCCTCTCGAGCACCTTTTTTTCCATGGTTTTTGTGATATTTCAACAAGATACAATTCTGAAATTATTCCTGCGTTCTGGTCTCCATCCAGTTTGATCTCAAATGCTTGATTATAGAATTTCCAAGGGTATAATAGTGAACATGCTCTATGGGTGTGATTAAAGCCAGAGTCTCTAATTCCCAATGCATAAAACTCAGAAAAATGGACAAAATAAAACTTGGAGAAATTCTCCGTTAACTGGTGTTCCAAATACTTTTTAGTCAGGTGTAGAAATTAATTCCAAAGCCGCCAAGCCAGTGGCCATTTTTCTTTCAATTTCTTGGACCTTTGAAAAAAAATTCACCTTTTGTGTCCTTGAGCAAATGTACAAATAAATGTACTTGATTAGGGATCTGATATCAAAGGGGTGGTCTTTGTCCTGGGTGGTCTTTGTTCTTATTTTCTGTCATAAGCAATTAATCCACCATTGTGTGCATATCTTATGAGATATTCTGCTTTAAAAGCACAGCAATTTAAAAAGCACTCAAATTGAAAACATCATCTAAAACTACAGCTACCTGCAAAAGGCTAAATGGAAGATTTAGAACAAAACAGCTCCTGGGTTAGAATCTTGTATGCTGTATTCGTCTTGAGCAAAATTTTACAGTGCAGGTACTTAACCTACAAGGAAAATTTCATAATGGGAATACTGAGAGATCTGTAGCTATAACCAGTACTACTGGGCCCCAGTATAATATTTCATTTACATTTCTTACAAAGCAATTTTTGTCAATCTTGCTGCATGAATGAAAAATCTCATCCCATAGTCTCCAATTCACTACCCTCATGAACTCGTAAAAAGGTCTTTTAACCACTGCTGTGATTTTCAAGTGGAAATAATAAAATGGCAAGAGTTAAATATTAATATTCAGTTCTTGCACTGTGCCTTTCTTTGATACCAATTACAACTTGAACTTCACCTAACTCAAAAAGACTGCAGACTTCTCTCAATTAGCAGTAATAGGATTAATACATAGCTTTGGAATTGAAGATTTAAATAGCTAAAAAACCCAAAAACTTGGCAAATGTACACATGTACCAAATTAATCTCAAAATAAATATGCAGCCTTGGGTGAAATAAGTGGAATGTGGAATGCTAGAGACGTGGGGGTTACTGTGGTTTTTCTGCTCTCTTGACAACCTCTGCAGGTAGCATTGTTTTGAAAACTATCATGGCTGTAGAATAACAATACCTTTTCTTCCTAATGTTTATGGACCCGAGAAAGTTTCTGCCATTCACAACAGGTATTCCCCTTTATAGAGCACCAAAGCTATTTCTGTTTGTCACACTTTTCTCCATTGCCAATTTCTATGGTTCTCAGCTTTGTGAGCATTAAGCAATCTCACAGATGCAAACTATTGCATTCGAATAGCTGTCCCCTGAGAAAGGATAAAATATTAGGTAAAAAGTGTTAGGTGGACCAAAATGTTTCTATACTACAGAAGTGAACAGCAGGCAACTGAATTTGTGGAAGATAAGTCTTGTGTTTCTTTACTCATGCTGAGTTGTTTGTGCTTTATTTTGTATTTGCATTTGATGGGCAATGGATTACTTTGTTTTCCCTGCATTTTGAGTAACTGCCTCTACGTTGTATGATACAGTGGCCCAAACTGAAGATGACTCTGTTTTAAGGCATGCCTTTGACTTCTGAGAAACAAATTGTAATATCCTAACGTACCCTGTCAAATCAAAAAATGCTGACTTCAGTTATAAAGAGCTGTTTGTATTCTTTTCTCAGAGGAAAATACGAGATACTTAATCATGTTTTACTGATCAAAGCTCACACAGCAGAACACTTGAAGTGTAACTAAACCAATACAGAACCAGCTGTGAGTCAGGACAGATGGAAGTGCCAAGTTTAGTTTTTTATTTCCTTCCAACTAGTGGAGAAATCAAGACCAAGGTTGACCACAGGTTTCTGTTGACAATAACCATGTACTTCATTTCTGGAAAAAGGCACTTCAGGCAATACCAGAGAATGACTAAGGGCCCTTTCTCAAAATAGTAGAGGAAGATGCCACGGAGAGCTGGAAAAGAGCATCAGTTGTTGCACATTTCAAAAACCTGGCCCTAATACTATGACTGATAACAAAAAAAGAAAAGTAAGAGTAGTACCTTCTTGGGTAAAGTTGATCACCAAGGAGGTTTGCTTTGTATTTAAGTTCACTAAGAAAAAAATTTCCTGGGAGCGGATATAGAAGCATTTCGTTATTATCAGGAAAGACAGCGTAGTCAAGATCACAACAGAGATTACCAAGTGTTTACAAGAAGGCTGACAATGAAAGAAGCAGAAGCACCATGATGGAAAAAGTGTGAGATCGCTTAAATCCCATTGGTGTCGGTCTCTCTTGTTTTGCTGGACTTGGAGGATTTATCACAGATAAATTGTGACATCTTGACAGTATTACAATCATATTTCAGTTTGATTTCAAACACCTGTAGAAGCTATCTGGAGCTTCCCTTCATTTCATATGTTTGCCTCTCACTCCAACAAAAGAAGTGAACCCAAAATCAATTGATCTACACATTTTAAGGATTCAATATTTAATTTGTAGCTCAAATTTTTAATGTCCTGCTTCTCAAAAAAAATTACTTTCTCAAGTTTTGCAGTGCTGGTCTCCACAAGTTCTAGACCTTTGCTCAGAAAGAAATAATGTATAGAAGCTAATTCAATTATAACATAGTTATTAATTAACCTAATCTTGTTTGGTACTGCTCAGAAAATAGACAGGATCATCTGCCTCCTGGTAAAAACACAGTGAACTTTTGGAGATGGTTGGAAATAGTCTTGAAAAAATGCATGAGATGCATTGTGACCATTGGAGGGCTAGTAAATGGCAGTTGAGATAAGCAAAATTCTCCCTCTACACAGATGGATCACAACATAGCCCAGAGGTCTCCAGCATACCCAAAATAAAAATGTCGCTAAATTCTTCCTAGATTTTGATTTAAAATTTCCCTAATTTACTCTTTATAAAGCAGAGAATCACCTAATAACCTTTTCTGATCTGTCCAGATACAGCAATGTCCAACACATGAAAAATATGGACAATAGAAGTTGATCTGGACAGAATTGAAACCAGTAAATCAGACTTTGGTGAGGAGCAGAGAAGGATGGGATGAACGCACGGGCTCTAGCCATCTAGAGATGGTTGTCATTCTTTATGAAGATTAAGGACTTGTAACTTTGCATTCCTACATTAATCCAAAGGCCAGCCGTTGTACAAGCTGCCAGGGTACAGACTTCCAGACACTGCACTTTTGATCAGATCCTTGAGCAAAATGAACTCCCATTTCTACACTGTATTTTTCTGACTTTACTCTGTTAGCATTACATGGCAGATATGCAAACCTGATTTCAAATTTCTCTGGAAAACTTTGGAGAACGAAAAGAATAATGAGCAGAGTTGAAGAGGACTCTCTCATGCAGTGGCCAGTTTGCTTGTATATTGAAAGAATATGACTACATGAATCCTGTTCAAACTAAGAAAACTCTTATAGTAAAAGATAATAGTCATGCACATACGATTTGCTTAAGAAGATCTACACAAGTTTCAGAGCAAATGAAGTGAAGCTCACAGAATAGTGCATGAGGAGTTTTTTCATTTTTAGTATCGTCATATTGCTGAAAAGAAAACCTATAATCCTGATTTTTCTAGGGAGGTAAGGGAACCATAAACATTACAGGGAATTTTAGCCTAGCATCCAGTGATTTACATAATTTTTTATAAAATTCAGAGTTGGTTTGAAGCCACAAGTAGATCAGCTGTTTTTAAAATTATAACTTTTTCCCTGTTATGTCCGGGTCTGATCTATACCATCAGATTCTCACTTCTATGACTAATATAAAATTCAGACACAATTTCCAGTTAAAAAGGAAACTATTTCTACTGTGTCTTCTTCCCTTATTTTTTAACTCAGTGACAATTCTGATATCCAAAGTGGCAACTAATTGTCTTGACAATTAACGGGTATTGCCACAGCACAGCCTTTATGCATTTGTCCTAATAAATGTCAGATGAAGCTCAACTGCTCTCTTCAGCAGATGCTAATTTAAACTGAATACTACCAGCTATTCAGAGAGAGAATTTTTGCTTTAAATAAGATTAATCTCAGAAATTAAGCATGGGATTCCCTCTTATAAAAAAGGCCATTGGTTATTCATTAAATCTGAATTACTGATTTAACAAACACATTAATATTATCTGTTATGTAATTACTAACGTAGTGTATAATACTTAATATCTCAACAGTCAGGTCTCTTCAAAATTCAATTACTATAGCACTTGTCATAGAGACTAGCGCTGCTCCTTCAAAGCTCCTTTTTTCCCTAGTGACCCTTCAGCATGACTACTTCTTCTTTGGCTGCCATTTGTCAGTTCAGGAATAGCATGACTGTCAAGTCAAGTGTAGATTTATATTGGAATCCTAACTCCCATCATGGTCCTCACCTTTCCACTGAAGTCAGTAGGAAGCTGGGAATCCTGTTATGCTTTTAATCCTGGGCCAGCATTTTAAAAAATGCTGATCTTCTTTGCAAGTCTGTGGAGCTTCTCTCTGCTGCAGGTGACAAGAAACAGAGTCTCCTTTCATTAACACTGGAAAAGCCTGAACACCTTCAAGGTAGAGTCAGCAGTCTTTGCACTATTGTTCTCTACTCTACAATTGTAAAGTCCTTGTTAATTCTGTTTGGGAGCTGTTCATGTTCTTCATGGGAAAAAAAAAGCTTATCTCTTGCAAATGGGTTCCTCCCCTATTTGCACCACCCATTTTGAAATACGCATTGAGCAGCACATGGTTGTAAAAAGAAAAGTTTTACAGGACCCTCTCAAGCTATAATTTTGTTCATAAAATTGATACGCTTATGAATGGTAGTGGACACTGAGCCCAGAAGTCGTGGAAGACTTCACGTTTTTGTCATTGAAGCCTTTGACAACTAGAAGAATGCAGCTGTTTGCAAAATGCTGATTATTAATTGTCCCAGGACCCTCAGTGAGGGAGAGCACTCATAGGCACAGGCTGAAACTGTGCCAGGAACTGTCCTAACAGTATGACTGGCTGGATGTGTCCTAGGCACAGTTAAATGTACAAGTGTGGATAGACAGCTCAGGGTTCCGAGCTGAGAATACATGGCAAGAAATCAGGACATCCTGGGATTAAACCATGACCAGTTTTCTTCTTCCACACTTTGCCTCCTTCACATCAAGAATCACAGTAGACTTTAAAATGAACCACCCTTACGGTAGACAGCTTCAAGTCTTTAAAAGATATTCTGATATTCTGAGACAGAAATCAAATTTTGATTCAGCATTAATGCTCTCTTCAACTGCTAAAGGTAATGGACTTCCTGAACTCAATCCTTGAGTCACAGTGACATCAGTGATTTCCATACCATGGGAATTATCACACAGAAGTAGGTCAACAGCTGTGCTCAGATGTGTAGAGGTTTGTGCAAGAACAGACATAGCAAAAATAAAAATGTCTGAAACAATGAAAAAAAATTACGAGGTGTATGGGGGAAAGAATAGAGACTGTGGACTTAAGACACTGTAAGGTGAAAAAGATGAAGTCTGTAAAGTTTGGAAAAGAGAAGAAAAGAAGAGCTATTATAAAAGTCTACAAAATAATGTGTGAGCCTGAGGATCTTACACAAATCTCTCTATTTATTTCCCACTTCCTCATATATTTTGGTCTCCATTCTGCTCCTCCTCTTTCCAGATATTACAAAAAGTATTTTGCTCTCTTTCCCACTTCCCTTTTCCCTCTTATTTATGAACCCCTTCACATAATTTTCCACCCTTTCTCTTTTCCATATACTTCTTCTCATTATATTAATACAAAATCCAAGTATTTTTTTAATATTAATAAGTGTACATATTGTGTTAAAAAATAAAAATATTATAGTGCATAGAACTAAAAAGTAAAGTATTTTAAGTGACTGCCATGAAACAATCTGCAGAGACAGACAGCCCTGCTGCTACAAACTGCTTCAGCAAACAGTCTAGGAAGACTTAAAGCATAACAACATCAACTACTTTACTTGTGGTAATTTAATATAAAATTAAATTTTAACCCTCAAGCATCATCTCATAAGCTAATTTGAAGCAGAATCAAGAAGTTTTGAGAATCCTATACATTCTCTGAAGCAAAAAACATAGAGGCGGAACTTACTTGAGTATGTTTATGACAAAATGCAGATGCCTACATCCAAGCTCATTATCTAGACCTTTTTTCAGTCAACAGGGAGAAAAATATCACTTTGAGGGTGAAATCCATCTTACTTCTAAGTACATGCCCAAGATAAGCCAGATAAATTGGATCTTAAATGGATCTGCTTGCCCCACTGGCTACAAAAATTGCTGAGACATCTAGTTCAGATGTAGACACCTGTTTGAGAGATAAGGGAGAGCCCAGTGGAGGTATTCTGAAACATATTATTAAGCCTTATGGACAGCTGATCTATTCTAGCTCAAGTATTCTTGTGTTTCTGCGTGCTGCTGCTACGTCATGTACACAGCAGTTGTGTTCTGGGGCAGAGCCCCATAATGGTATTAGAGAGCCTATAAAAGCAGATGTGATATATATGTGGATCTGAAAGGGTTCCTCTTGGACAGAGAGTGCATTTTCATGCTTTTAAATGATACATTTTTGCAGGAGCACTAAGACACTGCCATTCTGTTTGCCCTTTCATACTGTCTCCTAATCTGTCAAAAATCCATCAAATTATTTGCCAATCCACCAAAAAAACATATCAGCTTAAGAAAGTGTTTGCATTGTTGTAGGAAGCTTGGGAGTTGCCACAATCAACAAAGGACATCTAAAAAAGAAGCTGGAAAGATGCCAGTGTAGCAGACACTGGGTAAATGAGACTCCCTACATGGGGAATATAAGGCAGGCAGCCTTAAGGACATTAAAGCTATTTGTGACTTTCAAAATACTTTTGAAAACCATGACTTCCCTCCTAGCAATGTCTGAACAGGACCTCTTCTGTCTTTAAATAAAAAATTTGCCTGCAGAAAGGTTTCAAAAGAGAAGGTATTAAGTCCCAGCAGCATAAAACAATTATTTCCAAAAGAAATATAGCCATTTTTAGACAGACATGTTTGTGAGAAGCTTATCTTCAATCTTCCTCAGTGTCCCAGGTTGCTGCAAGAATATTGTTCTTCCTAGCCACTCATACAGAAAAATCATAGTAGAGTGGGGATTTGAAAGTGGTTAACAGGCAGACTCTTATGCAGAGCATTTCCCAGCGTATGCAGCCAAGCATTACTCTTATGTAATTACTCGTTACTCAGGTGCCTGAAATCAGCTTCCAGTCACTGTCCACAGCACACCTTTGCTGTGTTTATTGGAGAATATCTTCTCAGTATTTTGGTATCTCTTAGCTGTTGAGGGATTTTTCTGCAGGTGGCCTTTAAATTTCATTTTGCACTAGTTAAACAGATAATGCTCCCCAAATCTTTCATCGTAATTTAGATCTTTTCTATACTTTAATGATTTACTGGTCTCTGGCCAGTCCTCACCTTCCTACCAGATTCCTACTGGATCTGTGGTGGTATGAATGGACACAAGGGTCAGACCAACCCCAAATACACAGCTAAATCAGTATCCCTAGTCCTACTCCATGATTATTTATTTATTTATATGCATTTTTGATATAGAAATTTCATTTATTATTTTGCTGCAATTTTTCTCATTTCCAATTGGTCAAGGTCTCTGACTCATGTCTTTGACAAAGTTACAGATTTCCATCATACAGAGTTACAAGAAGAAAAGAGGAAATGACCTCAAGTTTCTCCAGGGAGATTTAGATTGGGTATCAGGACAAATTTCTTTGCAGAAGGTGTTCTCAAGCACTGGAACAGACTGCCCAGGGAAGTGGCAGTCACCATTCCTGGAGGTGTTTAATAAAGGTGTAGATGTGGCACTTAGGCACAGGGTTTAGTGGTGGACTTGGCAGTGTTAGGTTACCTCTGGACTTGATGTTCTTTAAGGTCTTTTCCAACCTAAACTGTTCTATTATATTCCATTTTATTCTATCTTGTTAGTTTGTTTTAACTGATTACTTCAAGAATAAAAGATACTAAAATTTCCACTAAAACTAATATTTGACAAAAGCTGCGCCTAGAGAAAACAAATTTTCCTTCAGAGTGTTTCTAGTCAGTATTTATGCTGAACTTTCACTAATATACTGGAACACTCCTGAGAAAAGGGCAGCAGGGTGTAAACAGAGAGAACAGGAACTTGGCCTTTGCCCAGTGACTGATAGATGGTGTTCCTCATAACATGTTGCCCTTCACCTTATCAGGCATTTGTTCAAGAGCTGAAGTCACACTTTTTGAGTTACAAATGGCAGTCTACTTTCATCTGGGTTTTCTTTCAAAATCTTCAATCAGGGTGTTTGCTAAAGCCTAAGCTTCTTACTTTATAGTGCTTACAAACACTGCAGGGGAAAACCTGGTAGCTCTTTTACTGCCTTAGGTATTTCTGTAGGCTAACCTGTCTTCCTGGAGAGCACAGGTAACTTCCCTTGATCAGCACAGAAATTAATCTGAATTGAGATTTTGTGCCTCAAAAAGAGGTCCCAGACTTCAAACTCTTGGGCCTTTGCTACAGTTTTTCTAAAGTACCAAACTAACCCTTTCTTGCTATTTCCCAAATCCTTGATCTCAAAGACAGCGTTCTCAATGGCATTCTATAGTAACGCCATTCACTCCAGATGGATTCCCTGTTAGTGCTCGCTCTGGGCAGTGAAAAACCACTTTAAGATATTTTTGTCACTTGACTGCCATGCAAACATGCTACAACTGTGAACACCAGAACTTCGGTGCAAAGAAAATTTGAGACTTGCCAAAATGTATAACACTCCATCCTTACCTGCTGTTAACCCCAACATCTCACTTTACATGTTATTGCCCCTCAGAGATTTATAATTCCTCCATTCTTCTCAACAAATCCCTTTTCTCCTTCCAGACAGCCAATAAAGGCTTTACTGAGAAACCTCCAGCAGAAAATTTACTCAATAGTAAATCTTGCTATGGGGCAATGACACTGCATCCTTAATGGCATACTGGCACCCCACAAAGGTGAAAAGGAATCACGTCTAGAAGTCAACCTATCTATGGGTATATAACTTGAAACACTACTACTTAATTATAGATTGAGCACAATTTCTTGTCTAAATCCTGAAACTTGCCATAAAAAACTCCTCCAGTCTCCTGATCTTCTCTGAGTTCTTCTGGAGATGTTGCTTCCTTTTCCCCCCTGATTTAGGCACAGGAATATTTTTGGATTTCTCTTTTTTTTTTTCTTCTAGTCTTTCTCTTCAGTAATATATGACTTTCCAGATCTTCTTTACTTTTATTTCTTTATCTCTTTCTCTCCTCTTATTTGTTTTCTCACCACTTTTCCTCAGCCCTTCCAGTTTCTACCTCCTATTTCTTTCATCATTTCTCTCTTCTATTCCTCCTTGTTTTAATTTTCTTCAGCCCCCTTTTCTCCACCTTTTCCCACTTCTGTTTGCATTGTGATTTCCAACCTGCAAAGAAGTGCTATCCCCACAGGCTCTTCAGCACCCTTTGATCACCCCGTAGCCTCTGCAAGCAAGCTCCTCCAGCAGTTCCACCAGCTCCAGGTAACCCAGAGACTCCAAAGAGGTTGAGAGGGACTTGCCTTGCAGCAGGAGCCAGAGGGTTAGCACTGCTCTGAAAGGGGAAGCAGAGAGGGTCAGTTTGCCAAAGCAGAGAGATTGGCAAGAAGACATGGTGCCAGCCACATGCTGCCTCATTCATGTTCCCCCAATTAAAGCAGCCTGTAGGGAAAGTAGCATGCCACTGTAGTGCACTGGTGTACTGACCCCTCCGAGTGCTTGTTAGTGCTCACCATACTCAGCAATTCCTCTCCCTGATTGATAGGATGATATGTGTGTGTATGGCAGAGAGCAGATTCATTACAGCACATTAGCCAGACAGGCAGACAAATGCCCACAGGGGCAGAAAATCTGTAAGGAATAAATAAAAACTTTATTATTTTTCTAAAACTTCTTTTCCCCAGGCTACAGTGAGGAATACTGGAGGAACAGGAGAGTGGAGAGAGCCCAGAAGAGAAAGGGAGTGGTGAGAACTGGAGGGAAAGTTTATTAGCAGTCAAAGAAAGGTTTAAAATATTCATCGTTGGATTCAGAGTTTGGATAGTAGCTGAATTTCTATTTATATTTTTATTTTCTGCTAAATAGGAAAGAAAGGTTCAGTGCATCAGATACCAAGTTATCAGAACATTCCTGATGTAACATGTCTGAAATGTCTGAAATCTGGCTGCTCCACTTGCTGAAATTTATCATCCCTCAGTTTTAAAAATGAAAAACAATTACCAGCCTTTATCAACAGCTGCCACCATGTGGTATTTGAAATACCACAGTCACTTCCAAATAGAAAGAGATATGGTGGCATCATCTAATCTGTTCAGTGACGAGTTTTAAGCATCCACTCGGTAACTTACAGCTGATAAGTGGTGATGTGGCTGTGGGGCAGCTCTGCACCCCTGCATACAGTCTGCTGAGGCCAAGGAGTAGATAGCCTCTGCAAAACTGTCCTGGACACCATAGCCACCTGCCAAACCACTTGCCCATCACTCATGCTTGGAGATGGGGGACCAGACCACAGTCCAGAACTTCCAGGCTGTCAAAAACAGTGCACGAAAAAAGTGTATTCCCAAATGGCTGGTGCCAAAACCTTTTCTACCAGACACAGATTTACCAGGTTGCAGCATCCTCTCTCCCCCTGTCATGAGATGCTGCCTGCTCTGCCACGGGGCAAGAAAGCAAACACAGAGCTGCTGAGCCCTGTTCTCACTGCCCTCTGGCTGGACCTTAGCCTGTCTGCTGCCTGGAAATACATTGCGTTGTGGAAAAAAAACTCCAGAGATATTCCTCTATCCAAAAGGAAGATAGAGTGTAAATTGTCAGCCCTGGACCATTAGAGAGTTGATCCAAAGATTAATGATTCAAAGAACATGTTTTGAGGCAGCACAGGGACAAGACCTAGCTAGTTTAATACCCTGGTATTTGCTTGCTTGAGCCCTATTTATTTTTTAGAACATGTTAGTTCCAGTAGCTTCATCCTCACCTCTCTCCTGATTTCATTTAGGTGCACTCCAAAATGAGCTAACTGTGTTACAATTAAGAATAGCTTTCGGCAGATAACACAGCATTCCGAAATCTGCTTTGTAAATATCTGTTGGTAATATAGGTACCTCTGAGATTGCTGGACCTTTGTCTGATGAAAAGTGTGTTCCCATTGGAAAAAATCCATTGAACGCAGGATACTGTGAAACTGGCACATGACACTGTGAATAATGTGCATGGGCTTCTTCTCGAGGGTGCTTGTCTGGCCGCTTTTGATCCTGTAGCTTTCCTCTGAGCTGAAACTGTAGTCCAGTAAGTGCCTGCAGCATTGCTTTATTCCTTCCGTTCCCACTATTTGCAGAGCTGAAAGAATCACTATAAAACACACACACAAAATAGAAGCAGCAATTTAATTTCTTGAAAAATGTACCTCTACCATTAAAAAAAATAAAAACAAAACAAAACTTCAGTATAAACCGAGATTAATATTATGGTCATAGGGCACCCATAAGGACACAGTCCCTAACATAATACCAGGAAAAAAAAAAAAGATGAGAAGAAACAGTTGGCATTCAGTTAACAATCATGTTTGGAGGTTTGTGACTGACTTTGTTATTCCAAGGGAAGCCAGGTACCAGGCTCTTGGGATTAGGTACAAAGACAAGAAAAAAGTGGACACGTATGAATCTCAAAGGTGACTGCTGTGTTAATAAAACAGTCTGTTTTCTGTTCACCCACTCTTCCTCTCAGTGTGCAAGTACATTAAAATATGTCAAAAGGAAATCCATTTGCTGGGGAAAAATAATTCAGCTAAAAGTCAAAATTTCCAGCTGGTGTGTTGCCTTGGTGTGTGCAAGTGCACTAACAAAGTGACCCACACATCTCACTGGATGAAAGTTGGTATCCTCATTAAAGTAGAAACAAACACTTGAAAACAGGAACAACTGCCAGTTAAAAAAAGGACCACAATTGAAATGAGAAGCCTTCATTTTTCTCCATTCTGTTTCCTACTTGCTCTATAGCAGATACTATATATATATATTTAAGTAACTGCTTGAAAAGTAATGAAAGCAAAACTGATTTTGTATGCCGTAACCATTCCCATTTGCTGGAGGAATTGTGTTGCTAACAACCATCCATATTATTGTCATGTGTTTAGAAGAAGAAATATTTTCACAGTCCAGTTTCTAAACTGCCATATACAACACAAGGGTTGGTTCCTGCAAAGAGTCACCCTTTCAAGAGTGAGTAGCTCTGGAGAAGAAAACTTTATATCAGAATTGCTCACACTAGAAAGTGATTGTAGGATCAACCTCCAACCCTTTAAAATAAAAGCACATTTGCAGTGATGTATACTGCTTTTGCCCCCAGGAAACACAATGAGTCTTGAACACAATCACTAATTCACCGCAGTGTGAACATTTTATGTAATATGAACAGCACGAGACATTAGATCTCCTGTTCCTTGGCCCAGGCCCTGACAGAAAGCACTATTAGATAAACAGAAAGCAAAATGAGGGAAGTGGTATACCTCAGTGTGAGCAGTCTTTTGTTTATTGATGACATGATTTTCCCTGGAGGTGAAAAGAAAAAGAAAAAAAAGGAGTAAAGAAGTATTCTAAAATCTCTAATGACTGCAGCAGAGTTTGTTATGATGAACCACAGACCCCCTTCATGGGTGAGGTTGGAAAGACCTCCGGAGATCATCTAGTCCAACTGCCCAGCTCAAAGCAGGATCAGCCACGCTACATTGCTCAGGGCCATGTTGAGTTTAAAATATCATCAAGAACAGAGATTACACAACCTCCCCAAGCAAACTATTCCAGTGTTTGATCATGCATACACTAAAAAAATAATTTTCTTATGAGGAATTGAAATTTCTCCCATTTCAGTTTGTGCCTAGTGCCTCTTGGGCTATCATTAGGCACCACTAAGACCCCAGCTTCACCTTTTTCCCTCCCTATCCAGTAGGTGTTTCTACACATGAAGGTCATCCTGAGCCTTCTGTTCTCCAGGCTGAACAATGGTAGCTCTCTCACCCTCTCATAACTCACAAATTCCAAGCCCTTCAGTGTCTTAGTGGCCCCTTGCTGGACGGACTCCAGTGCATCCAGGTACTTTCATATTAGACAGCTCAGAACTAGACCCAGCACTGCAGCTGTAGCCTCTCCAGTGCTGAGAGGAAAAGGATCACCCTTAATGCAGTTACATAGTTTGGTTTCTGATGCACCCAAGGAGAGGCTGTTGGGCTTTCTTGTTGAAAGGGTGTGCTGTGGGCTCATAGTCCACCAGAGTCTCCAGGGCCTTCTCTGCAAAGCTGCTTCCCAGATAGCCAGACCAGCCTGCACCAGTTCATGCAGTTATTCCTCCCAATTTGACATTTCATTTTATTGAATTTCTTGAGATTTCTGTCACCCCATTTCTCTAGATGGTCTCTCTGAAGAGCAGCACAGTCATCTGTTATAGCAACCAGTCCTCCCGATTCTCTGTTGTCTGCAAAATTGAACTCTGTCCAGTCATCTAGGTTATGAATGTGGATTTTAAGTAATATTGGACTCAGTACTGAGCCCTGAGGAACACCACTAGTTACTGGTCTCAGGGCAGTCTTTGCAATGCTGATCACAGCACGTTAAGCTCAGCAGTTCAGCTAGTTTTCAATTTACTTCACCATTTACTGTCTAGTTAAAAATTTGTCAGTTTGTCTATGATGCTGTAGGAAACAGCTTCAAAGGCTTTATGAAAGTCAAGGTACCAGCTCATCATCTCACTATAGAAACCTATCAGGTTGATTGTGCATGATTTTGCTATTTCTTTAGTCTTCATTTCGCTGTTGATCTATCTGTAGGAACAATTCATGACCTTCTCCATGGTCAATGGCAAAAATAAAAATGCCCGCTGCCTTCAGGCCTGAACTGGCCCTCTAGTTGGACTAGATGATCATTGTAGATCCCTTCCAACTGAACTATTCTTTTCTATTCAAATGAACTTTATTACTATAGCCAATGTTTCAGTGTATATGGACAGGGCCTTTTAAAATGTGCATTATGTTTCTGAGGCATAGAATTCCTTCCCCAGTTATGCAAATGCCTGCCTAGGGTCTTTTCAAAAATTTTATGGACCTGTTAAACTACAACAACCACTAAAAAACTGTCATGCACTAAGATGTCCAAGAACATAACAAAAATTTTAAAACATTATTAGTTGTGCCAGCAACACCAATGAAGAAAAAGAAGAAAGTCTTGGGAGATTTTTCCTTTTGACCAAGGTTTTGTCAATGTATTTCTTACCAGATAATATGAGCTAAAGAGGGGACAACTGTAATTGCATAAAAATGCAAGTTTTAACACTCTAACATCCCCTCTTCTTTTTGTTCACAAAATAAACATCACTTCTGAAACTTATTCCAGTAATTTTGAGCTATGAAATTTGACCCCGTAGAGCACTGCTTGAGAGCCTAGAATAAATGTCAGGACAAGGATCTGGCTTTTTTCTTTCAGAGCACCTTCAGTTAAGGCTCTGATGTTACATACATCACAAAAACTACAGCACCGCTTCTCACAGCAGCCTCTTCTAATAGACACAAGTAAGATGGAAAGCCAAGAAACAGTCTAGGTAATACACCTGTGCTGATTCAAAAATAAAATGGAATAAAGTGCTACATCTCCTAAATGCTGATGTCATTCCTCTGCCACAGAGAGTTCTTTTGTACATGGGCTTTGATCCGTTGTGCCTGCATTATTTACCTGCTCTACAGGTACATGCACAGTCAGCTCCAGACTAAAGCTCAGCAAAAACTGAAGTCTTCCCATGTGCCCAGAGGGTCACCTTGCTCTCGTGCCTGAGCACCAGGCTGCCTTAACCGTGGGACTAGCTGGTGTTGCTCCCCAGCTGTTCTGCACTGTGAATGGTTTCTCTTCTTTACCTCCCTGGCCCTCATTCCTATTTTGGACAGACTACTTCAATGTGAAAACCTGTAAAGTTCTGAAATACGAAAAATGAGAAGGCAGCTGTACCTGCCCCTTGCTGGTCACCGCAGTCTTGTCATGCCTGTTTGGTGGTCATACTTGCATACTAAAAACCTAATCCTGCAGTCCTTTTGCAAACTAAACTCCCCATTGACTGGTATGTCTTTGTATTAAAAAATTTACTGGATATGCAGAGCAGCAGTTCTGAACAAAGCAATTTAGTCATTTTTCTTTTAGTTTTCTCTTTCAAAAATGCCCTAAGGCAGTCATCTATTTCAGTCAATGGAAGGCTGAAAATGTTCAATCAAAAAAAAAATCTATTTTTGCACAATAGAAACATAAAAGACATCTAAAAACCACAAATATTATTTTTGTACACATCGACGACCAGATGTCTTCACATTTCATTGACCTTTTAGTTAACTCTTTACTTGCCAACTCTTTGCCTGGAGCTACTTTTGACAGTGAAGGAATATGTGTTAATGAATACAAACTTATGATCTTTTAGGTATATTATTGGGGGGAAGGGAGGACAGTTACATACATAAACATTAAGTACAAAAGACATACAGAAACTTCAAACATACTTCCATTTATAAAACAATCACTTATCTAAGCAATTTTGCAATTAAAAAATAAAAAGTAAGTTAAATTAGTGTTTTGAAACTGAAATCCAACTTAACTTACATGGTTTGCACAATATCTTACAAATAACCAAAGTAAATCCTATTAACTTCTGCAGTAATCTGAAATACAATTTGCTTTCTTCAGAAGTGTTCAAGTAGTATCAGCAAATTCTTTAAAAATCATGCAATATCTTTTTCTTTTATTCTTTATAGTTTTGGGCTTTTGAAATTTTCTTGTCAGACCATCAAGTCAAAGAATTCCAATGGAAACAAAAAAAACTGAAAGTTCTGTTAAAATTAAAACTATGCATATGTTATTTCAAAGTAAAAAATATCATAAGAATTTTGCATGAAGGTTAGTTTCAAGTGAAAGGTAAATAAATATACTGGTTTGGAAACATTCAAATATAATCCGTTAACTCCGATCTGTAGCAATGGCAAGCAATAAACATATATTTATGTTAGTAGCAGTTTAGTCCTTGCCACTCCAGTAAAAATAAAATTGATGTTTTAAAAATCAACACACTTCATGTAATGCAAATTCTGGCTGCTTTTTTTTTTTTTTTTAATTTCCAGTTTGAGTAAAATATAAGACACAGAAATTCTGAAAAAGGAAAGTTTCACACTCTACAAAAGGGCATAGGTGTAAGTAGGATGAGTTCAAATATTAATGAAGATGAAGATAATGAACAAGTTGGCTTACTTGAGAACTGGAAAGATAATTCACTAAAATAGAATTTCAGCAATGTGGAAAAGATATATTGGTGCAATAAAAGACAGGAATGAGAACAGGTCAGACAGCTGCATTAAGTTATAAGGGGGGACACTAAGCAGATTTTGAAATAAACATCCAGATGCATCACATTATGACTCAGACAAAAGCCCTGCTGCAGAACACTAACACCTGAGACACACCTAGGATAATATAATGAGCAATACATATCTTTTTGAGCAGCCTATATGAGAAAGATTAATAAAGTGGAAGGAAATTAAATGAAAGTAAACAGCAGGCATTAATAAGGGACATAGGACCTGAGCTATAAAGAAAGCTGGAAAGAATTACATGATAAATACTTTGCTTCTGACACGATATATATTAAAAACATGCATGCCAAGAGAGAAACAACTATTACAAGAAGCAAATAAGTTATCCTTGTAATTATGGTGATATTAAGAGTATTAAGTAGAATATCACAACAATTCTTCATAGCAAATATGAAAAAAACGGGGATATATTGTTTCCCCACCCCCCCAAAAAGAGTGATATAATCCCCACCACTTGATTTGTTTAAATTGAGACTTGGCAAAACATTAGTGAAGTTATTGTACAGTAGGTCATGATCCTGTATTGGCAGGGGATGGACAAAATGACCTAGCAGGTCTTTTCCCTCTCAATCTTCTTTGATTCTAAAAGGCTCTAAGTCAGATGCTTCCATCATTTGTCTACAACATCAGCAAAGCTAGAGCTACCACAGGGAGACCAGTAAGGGTGAGGGTGAAGGTAGACCGGCTAATAAAATATCAGAAGCCCATAAAAGTCAAGAAATTCTTTCTCTTTTATTGTTATAAATATATATGTATCTTCTTTTCAGGGTTCAGTGCGAATGACTGCACAGAAAACTAAATTTTAAGACATTGAAAAGCAAAATAAGTGTAGAGGTCACTACTGCAGAGGGACCAGGTTGGAGTAGCAGCAAAAAAAAATGTGCAGTCTCCTGCCATCAGCTTTTTGAAAATACAAGTCTCAAAGGAAAGGCAGGATTTCGTGCACAAACTTTTTTCCTGATTACCATTCTCATAGAAACAAGTTTGTGAAGAAAAGCTCCTACCAATAGTTTTATTGCTGTCTGTCTATGCTATTTCCAGTCTTTCTTTAGCAATCAAAAGTATTAGAAAGTAATGTTTGAGAAACAACCTAGAACCAAAGAAAGCTATTTCATTTGAGGATATTCAGGAAGAACCTGGTGACCCTGGTGACAATTAGGGTTTCTTGTTATGAAAGCAGGAGGTGGTGACACACGACAGCAACCACTGGTTATTAAGATCTGTTGTGGCCTGGGTCTGTTGTGAACATAGAGTCTGACCATCATCCCTGGAGTTCCTACCTCCACTCTAGGTCAGAAGAGTGTTCAACTGCATTGAGTGTCAGGCTTACAGCATGTGGATGGGACAGCTCAATATCACTGCTCACACCTCCACTAAGGTTGTGTGTCATGCTGACCTTCTGCAGAAGTGTCCAGCCTAATGCACAGGTGTAAAAAGACAGAGAGAAACGGCACCATCAGTAAGTCTCCAGCTAATGACCTTACAGAAGTGGGGGTGTCTGTGCACGTAGCCACCCTATTTTGCCTCCTTCTGAAGCTGAAGAGAAAGCCCTGTGATTTGCTGTCAGCTTCATCTGAGGTCAATTATTACATTCATATGAGGAAACAGAGAAGAGCGTCCCTGGGGAGAGAACATGGAAAGGAGTACACAGGATAAAGTAACAAAATTTTCTGCAAGGTAACAGCTATTTTTTTTTTCCAAAGTATAACAACTAGATACTGTCAGTTTTTTAGCATTATCTTAATGAGAAATAGCCTCTACCCACTTGTATTCTCTGATATTGTTCTTTTTGATTTTTGCCGTGTTTTTTGAACGTGTACATGCTCACTCAGGTAAATACATGCATATTTTCCACTCAAACTAAAATGCATGAGAGCTGCCATTCGTTTACAATCTAAATTTATTAGTTAATATATTCTTGTGGTGTAATTCTGAGGAGAGTGTTTATGTAACAGAAGTCCCATTGCCTTTTGGAAGGGCACATGCTCTTCAGTTAGCAAGGGGGTCTGAAAGTTCCACTTCAGTGCATCTTCCTGCCTTCAGCATCAAAGGCAGATTCAGGAATACAGGACATAAAAACCCAATAATTCATTAAATTAATATTTTAATACGATAACAGACATCAGAGACTATAATACAATTAACAGAGAACCTTGAATCACCAGCTCCAGATGCCCTCAGCTGACACAGCACTTTCCAGTCTGGAGGGTTTTCCTTACAGTATTTGTCCCAGGGTCCTTAATAATAATCCATTCAACAGACTACCAAAAAAAGGAAGTTTCTGTTTTTTAAACCAAAGACCATTTGATTTCTTATCCTGGAAAACAGACTAAATTGTCAATATTTTCTTTTTTTAAAAAATATTATTTTCTCTATTTTTTTCAATAGTATATCTGCATATATGGTGTTTTTTGCAATAATTTGATTAATCACTCCTGGTATCCTACAAATTAGCAACAATCCACAGTTCATAACTACAATACATTGTCTCAGCAATCAAAGTGGAAATTAGAACAGCACATGGCCGATTAGTATATTCAAATGCTGATTAGTACTGTCAATTTTGTTAATGAAAACATTAGGGACTATGAATATTATGTATAGGTATCTCTTCAAAAATAATACATCTGCTGTAAATCATCAGTCTGGATGTTGACACAATGTGCAGTTTGATTTGAAAAGTTCATTTTCAGCTTGGGACAACTCTGTTTATGTGCTGATATTTAGGTTTCCAGCTCACAGAGCCAAAACCATATCTGGTAATTAACAGTACAATGGCAACTTCTGTATGAGGGCTTCTGGGAGCAGATGATCCCACTGTGCTGGGCAGTTCAGCCCTGGGGAAGAGGCTCCTTATGGATATGAAGGAATCAAATTTCGTCAGGAAGCTGGAGTCAAGATGAACAAAGTAACTTTGTCATTTAGGTGGGGTTGTTTTGTTCCATTTAGATAACTCACTGATCAATACAACAAATTGTGTTTGAAAACATAAAAGCACAAACATTTATGATACAGCCTATAAGGATACATGCTTGAAACACTGTGTAACTCCATAAAAGAAATCAATACTTTTCACCACCAACAATAAAGAAATAAACACAAAGTCCTTTGATTGGTACACTTGATACTGCCAAGACATGAGACTCCTGTCCAGCTCAAACAGACAGAAGAACTAACCTCTCTTTGTCACACCACATTTGTGCCACCACATCATGAAGTTCTTGTCTCAGTGAAGCAGCAGGATTAGCTCAAATTAAAAGCCTGGGACTGTGTAGGGACTAGGAATGCTGAGGAAGACTCCATACAGCCCTCTCCATCTTCATTCCCAGAGTTTAACTCACAAGGTAGACCCCTCTGCTGACAGTCTGCAGGCATCCTGATCAAAACTAGGTGTACTGCAAGCACAGTGACACAAGCACAGAGGCACCTCATTACGGTCAAAAGGCACAACTCTGGTACACTCCTTCCCACTTCCGCCCAGAAACTTCAGCACCCATCCCAGGCTGCTTCCTGACCCAAACTGGGCCTCCTGCAGTCCTTTCAGTCCTTTTGCAGTCCTTTGGTGTCCCTTCAGTAAGAGCCTTAGTACCTCCTAGGCAATGCAATGCAATGTTCTCCATGACCTTTGATAGAATATTCATCTTTCAGACGAACGAAGAACAAATTCAATTTCCATGGACCCTCTAATGAAAATTGTATCCTGTACAAAATTCAAATTCAGATCAGATAAGTTTGACAGTCTCTCCTTATGCAAAGTATTTTTTAAACTGTGTGATGAAACCATTTATTTCAATAATGTACAAAAAGCATGCTATTTCATGAAATAAATTTTTAAAAATCATAGTTTGGGTTTAAACTTCTTAACCCTTTGGATTTTTTCAGTATCAGAAGAGCCAAAATCTTTTATTTTTGAAAGACACAATGTATGAGATACTATCGTATTCATAAAATTTGAGGGAGTGAGACATTAAGAAAAAAAGCACAGAATACTAACAAAAATATCTTCATTGTGTGTACAATCACACTACTTGTTAGGGGCTGCATCTCAGAAGAATACATCTGGTTGAATTTTTCCACCAAGTATTAAACTTCTTAGGCTAAGTACTGAGGGAGGAAGAGAAAGTAACTCACTCAATAAATGGGCATATACAGCTGAAAAAAGCTGCCCATGACATGAATAGTTATGTCATGATGTCCCAAGGAGGCCTTGCACTCTAATACATTGAGTGTAACCTTCCTATAGGAAAAAAATACCAGGTTCTCATGCTCTGGACCTTGGGCTAGCCTTGCAGCAGCCACCCACACAAATTGAGAGCAAGGCATAACCCTGTCAGTCTTACATTTTCTCTGAGAAGTCTTTAACAATGTGTGCAGCAGACCTGTTACCAGAAGCACAGTTGCTACATATTAAATCAGATGAAGAGCACAAAAATTCCTCCACAGACAGCCTGAACACACAAGTATTCACAGATAGTGTGAATACCTGCTGGCTAGTTTTAAGTTCCTGGTATTTCTCAACTTTTCAATAGGAGACTTTTCTGCTTTTGTGTTCTTCTCAATCTCCTTGCCTCTGTACCAAGGGGGAGTCCTGGAAATGAAGATGAAGCATCTCTTTGATCTTCATTTTGTGACCTTCAGCAGGCAAAAGATCAGCTGTGCAAAAATTTTTTCTCAATCTCTGCAAATATATGCTGCAGCACTGCTCAAAATGATACAAGAGATTTGTTGCTATAGTTTAAGTAATCCCAAGAAATTACATGTAATCTACAACTATTGAATATGATAATACGATATGATGATGATGTCTGTTATTATTGTCATCATCATCATCATGTTTTACATAGGTAAGACTTTTCTGATCCTCAGTAGCCTGCTGGGCAAAGGTAAAGTACCATTTTTACCTCATGGTAGCACAATTGTTTTTCACATAGAAAACTGCAAGTGGTTTCAACGTTGGCCTATTGTATTTTGTCCACAACCTTGCTCTCAGAGGTGCTTTCTATACAGAAAGATGCATGCAGAAATTTGTCTGGGGCTGTGTCCAGGAATGAGAACTTTTCAACGAAAATAGTTCAGAAACAATCATATGGTTAACAGGTTTAGACAGTCTAAACAACAGATGCTTCTATAATGCTCACCAGAATATTTTTATGTCAGATTCACAGATATTTTTTAAAATCTTTTAATGCAGCCCAAGTAGTCCCTCCTGTTGTTTTCGGGATAATTTTTATTCTAATGTAATAACTCCAGTCTTTGAGCGTCACTCCCTAAGGGTGCCCTGTACTGACAAATATATTTACTTGTTATGTCTTTCTTCCTTGCTCCAGATCTACTTTTCCTCATTGTAGGTGCTGCTATGGTGAAGGACATGGATGGATAGTCTCAGTGCTGAGTTATGTTATCAAGTAAATGCTGATTTATACTTCCTGCATTCAGAGCTCACTTCTCAGGACAACTGATCGCTCATAATTCTCTTTCAATCTATGATGTTGTAAAAATTATATATGCAATTGTGTAGCTTCCTTGCTAGACAGTTATAATACCTGCAAAAACTGTCATGGGCAGTTTAACCTGGGCATAATTATAAAATACCATTTTGTAACTACAGAAAACTGCTTTAGAGGGAGAAAAACCTGATAGTTTTGCCTTCTTCCTGTTTCACATGCTTCATTTTTGCCTTCTCAATTCTAGAAGACTCATGGCATATGAATAGAAATGCATGTCTCCTTGAAGCTGAAAAGACTTAGGGACTGGGGATACCATATGTAGTTTCGTGTTACTTGTATTCAAAACAAGGTCTTACATGCAAGATATACAGCCCAATTTTAAAACTAGAATATGTGTCTGCAATTCTGAGAGAAAGTGAAACAGAAAAATGTCTGAAACTTTTTTTTCTAGTGTAAGCAGGAAAAATATCTTGCAGACTGGAAAGAAATATAAGCAAAAGTCACCTGACTTCTCGTACTGGGTTCTTGACATGGTGTGTGCATGGCACCAGGTAGAACTTCTCTTAACTCATCAGCAATCATGGAGTGAGACTTAAAGTGCTAGAGAAAAGGATCAAAGCTTCTTCCTACCCATAGTTATAATATTAAAATGAGCCCTGAGTCCTAAGATTAGGATTTTAAATCTCCTTGATTAATCTTTAATAAATGCCACCACAGATGTATAGTTACTACATTTAAGCTACCAGTCTGAGTATGAAATTGGCAGCATCAGGCTAATAATATCAGTTACAAGAATCTTGTGCATTCTTTATGTCTCACTATTTGCCTTTCCTCTGGGTCTTTCTCTTCTCACTTTTCCTTCCTGAGTAATATTTTTCTGTGCTGGGCCTGCAGGGATAACAGGCCAATATATTTTACTCACACAGCTCCCTTCTTGTTCTTCTGGGATACAGTTTCTTTTCTCACGACTGCCACAAAATGGAAGTTTGGCCTCCTAAATTACTGGATCTTAATGATAAGGCCATTTACCTTCACATATCAGGGCCCCTTCAAGCAATGTGCTGCCCTTGCCTCACTACGCTGTGACTGTCTATTAGGTTGCTTCTGTGAGATTTCTGAAAGATTTTCTCGTCTTCTCTTTCACCTTTAAGTCTTTGAGCATGAACCTGCAGGGCTGCATGGAAGGAATGCACAGAGAGCCCTGAGGACAAGAAGAATTACTCTCAAGGGAAGACTAAATGCCATCCCAACCATTCTCTGCTGACAGAAGCAGAGATCAGTACTCCTGTCCTGGCACTCTAGAAACCTTGGACCTGATTAAGTGATTGATTACATATACACTGTCGTCATATAAATAAACATCTGGCTTAATATATATATAAAAACCCTGCTGGAAAAAATACCAGTTACTGGGTTCTTGAGAATTATTCTACATTAATTACAGCTGCTACCTTTTTCAGAATCCTCTGATTTAGGATCTTTCCTGTTCATCTGTCTCAAGGTACCCATTACTAATGTGCTTTTCATGTAAACACATTTATAAATGGCCTCTCCCATTTAAGTTTTCCTTGAAAGAATTTCCTTCTAAGAAGGCTGCAACCTGTGACACATAATGCCTTTTTAAAAGATAAAAGCAGCACTATGCAATGGGTTATGAAGTGAGAAACCCCACGGATGTGTTGAACCTAACAAATGCACCTGGAATTTGCTTAGGGTATGGTTCAGCATTCCTCAGCCTGCTAAAACTACCATGGACTCTGTGGTGATTGCAATGAAACCCAATGTCAGGGGTCTTTTCATTCAAAGAATAACTCAGCAATGGAAAACATCCCACAGCTCCCCATGGCAACAGTGGTACTTTATCACATAATCAGCTAATTGTTTGATTTAAATATTTCCACAGTGGTGTACAGCACCTAGACTGTCCCTCTGTATGTCCCACACTCACTAAATAACTTTCTTAAGTCCTGACAAGATCAAAAAGCATGCACAGCATACTAATGCAGTGCACAATGATATACAGAGGTATGCAGCTGCTTGCCAAGGACCCATCAGGTGTAGCTCACTGGAATGTTCTGTTATCACTGAGTTAACATTTTAAGGAAAAATCCAACAGGATGTACTGGATTTAACCCAGCAATATTAAAACATGGGTACAGCTACTTCAGTACCCACAGATATTCCCTTTAGTACCAGTAGACATTTAGAGTAGCTTCTGAATAGAAAATTCTGTGTTAAAACATCATGTTCTATAATAGAAAAGTCCTGAGAAACCTTTTCTGTGTTATAGAGATTGACCTCTCTTTTTCAAGATCTGCTGTAATACCTTGCCCAAAATAGCACATAAGTCTGCTTCAAAAGTATTGCAGACTTTTGTTTACTAAAAAAAAAGTTCACACTGAGAACCAAAACTGTATGAAATAAATTTGCAAAAATAATTTTGATATGATCATTAATTATTTTCTGTACAATTGATATTTGAGAAAATTTCGGAAGAGTTATATAAATATATGAATTTTACAAAATATTACTAAAGCTTTTAAGCAATATGTTATGTAAGCAAATCAAATATTTTTGAAGATGCTCAAATTAAACTACATTTCATACATTTTGATTACAAATATAAAATATATGCATGAAAACCATAAACTTATTAAGAGTCACTAATAGCAATACAAATAGATACTCAACAATGTCACATAATGTTATACACATATACCATGATGCTTCTGTAATCTTACTTATATTTTAGTTTATGGATCATTCCATTTTGAAGATATATATTTCCCATTTAACGAAGAACTTTATGTAAACAAAAAAAAATTTAAATACTTATTTTGCATGTTGTCGTGTGTTTTGTTTGTTTTGTGCATTTTGCTTGTTTTTGTTACCGGAAATCCATTCTAGCAGAAGACCGGTAGTTTAAGCTCTGATTACAAAAAACAGATATATACAATTTTTCCAAGATTATATCCCTTTATTTTATAACTGTCTCTAAATATAGGAGGCTTTTTCAAAACTTACATTTTTATGTCTCGAGAAGAAGTTAGACATCTGCTGCAGTCAAAGAAGTTAATAATTGGATTTAATGGCATTCAGTTCAGGAACATTCAGTAGTCTTGTTTTATGACAGTTATATGAAAGTTTCCAAGATCTGCCCACATTTGCTATCAAAGAACCCTACAACACTTTTGCTTTAGTCAGGGAATCATTGATACTCTAATTATAAAAGCATACTTACTAGTCAAACTGCTCCAGGATTTCTACATCACAGCTTATCCACTGAATCAAAGTGTCTTTTCTCCTATCATGTTGATTTGCAAAACTTACACTTGTCATTACTGCTCTAGATGTAGTTTGGGATAATTGAAAGCAAAATTCAGAATTTCAGAATCACCTTTTCCTCCCCTCTCTTTTTAAACATTTATTTTTCAGTGTTTTGCTTACAGTCCTGTAAAAAATACTGCTACCATGCTGGTTAAAATCTCTATGCATAACAGCTAATTGGCTATCTAAGACATCTTCTTTCAGTGAGCAATGGTTATTGAATAGAATACAGTGGTACTCTTGGAAAGGGGAAAAAAAAGACAAGAATAATGGGCACTAGAATGACCATACAAAAAGAGGAGAAATCTCAGATTAGCCCAAACTCCCAGGCCCTAATCACGGACAGAAGAATCTGGTAAATCAAGGAAAAAGACATCAATCCATTCAAACAGGATTAAAGGTTTAAACTGAAAACCAACAAACTTGTTAGCCTTTGTGGGAAAAATTTGCATCAGGAATTTTTTTAGATATGAAACAGACAACTAAAATATTTTCAACTACCTATTTAATACCTCATATGAAAGAGAAGAAAACAATACTGCAGAATATAAAATCAATGCTGAAGCGAACTGATTCATGTGAGAATGTTGCAGAGTGCAATGAACAGGCAATAATTAATATTTGAAGCTGTAATATTATTGGTATAAAAATAAATATTTATTACTAGAATGTATTTTTGAATGTTTTGTTAACAAACAGATATATGGGGTTTTTGTAGACTTTCAGTCTTCAGGTTAGAATTATGTACCTCACATGGTGGACATTTACTAGTGCTCTGGAAAAAACTGAGAGAAATTTTTATGATAGAAATTTCCTTTCTGATTACAGAAGACAGCTACCAAATTTGTTTTCCCCCTTTATTTAGTGGAAAAGGAAAAGAGAGGTGTTGTACATTATGGTTTATGTTATCCCTAATTCTCTTGACATAGTGACTATAATTTAAAAGGACATACAACGAAAGGATGAAAATAAAATTTCTATGGCACATGCAATACCGTCTACACCAGCTTTACACCATTGTTGCTGATGCTTTTCCAAATGAAATTTTATTACTCATAATATCATCATATCAATCATTCTAAAAATAGAAAGGCCTGTTACACAGCTTTTTCTGTTTTAATGAATAGGTAAGCCAAATTTTAGCCAAATTATTAACCATAGAACAGATTCACGAACATTATTTTACATACATTTGTATTCTTTGTTACTGCTAGAAACCTTTGAAAAAGAGGGCTAGAAATCATGATTTTAATACCTATTTCTTTCACAAGAGCAATTGTTTATCAGGAGTAAAAACTGTTGTCAAGTTATTTCCTTTCTTCAATAATTATTGGCAATCCTGATGTAATTCCAGTTGTGAGAATAACTTAGAATAATTATTTGATTTACCGCTATCTTCTCTTCGCTTATAGTCTCTCTAAATATCCTTAAGGAAGCTTCTTTTACAATAAATGCATGGTAGTATACATCTTATTTATTAATTGTACAGTGGACTTCTTCAATCCTAGTCAGCATATACAGTATACCAGAAATTTAAATAATGACAGTCTATGTGGAACTTGTTATTGGGCTGGGAATATTTGACCTGGAATGCCATTAACTTAACTTATACATTTTAAAATCATGTTTGAAATGCTGCAAAACTAAGATTGTAGTGAATTTAATTTCAAAGTCATTTTGGATGTCCTTTCAAACTGTATGTGGTAATCCTTGATTTTTGCACTGATGCTAAATGTTAATGAACAGAGCCACAGTGTACCATTTCACCTAGAGCAATGAAAACATTAAAATCTCTTTAGAAGATTGAATAAAACTTTATTTTATAAATATAATCCTTGTTGAAGCTCTACCATTTCACTGTACTTTTGAAATAAGAGCACATGGAAAATATGGAAGAGTTCCTTTGAGATAGCTAACTAAAGCTACAAAATGAGCACGGTACAGTATTTCCAAGGAACACGGTTCAAAAGTTGTACGATTACTACTAAGGTTGTTTTATTCTTTACCACATTTGGAACAGGAAGTCTGTGTTGTTCTTGAAGAATTCTGAAAAGCAATGTCACAGTCTGATGACCTCTTCTCCTCATTAAAACGTTCCCAAAGACAGCTCTCTGCATGATGTTTTGTAGCTTCAGCAGCCATGAACTAATTTGTACCTCTTATTTTGATCATGCACTGGTGAAAGAACCAAACAATATTTTTCTTTAAACACAGAGAGGTCTTTCAACAGCTCAGCATGCACTTCTACCCTCTTTTTAATCTTGGAGCACCTATTTATTTGCTCTTTTCACCACTAAATCTTCTTTGCTCCCTTCTGCCCCCCTGCAAAGCTGCTAGTTAAAATCTTCAGTGTTTTTTCTTCATAGGCTTAAACCATTAGAAGGGTATTACCATAAAAAGGGAGACAAGGACTTAGAGACATGGTGCACCAGAATTTGCATTTCTAATTTTTAATCCAATTAAACTAAAATAATATTTATTTAGCTACAACCTTTCTATAATGGGTATAAATTCACTAAAGCTAATGGAAAATTTTCTTGCTGGAGGAAATTAGTTATAGGTGTTCACTGTGATAACTGATTGGTTCTGCATGCTGAGTGTCTCCAGATTTTGCATACAGGTAATTAGTATTCAGCTAGTTGATGTGTTTATTTTGCACACCTTCTTTTTTGTGCATGTGCAATTCATTATTCAAGTCATTTTTTGTTCTATATAGTGGATTCAGTATATGCAAATTGTTAGAATGTCTAAGGGCATTAGCTTTTAATACATACCTGGAAAGAAAGGCTGCATGTGTTGGCATATTTGCATTACAACCAAGTGTTGTTTTTTCAGACAGCTACTTAATAAAAGCTTATGGCATTATTGCTTGTATTTCCTTTTCAATCAGTGCATTTTAATCAGTTATGTATACTTGGTGTACAAAGTATGGATTTTGTAAATCCAAACCCATCTAAATTCACAGAGAGCCTCATTCTGCTCCCATTGATTTTGGCTCAAGTCATGAAGTCAGGCTTTTAGCCTCTCAGATTTTTTTAGTAAGGAGAGAGGACAGGAACCACTTGGAGAGAAAGTACTAAATCTTGCCTTTTAAGGGGAGAAAAGCTCCCCTGCACTCCTGTGTCCTGTGTGGGCACAGGTCCACGAGGGCCCACCCCAAGCCTGAGCAGACACCCTGTGCACAGGGGACTGCCAGCATGCTGCCACTGGAGACTGCAAACTGGCACCTGGAAAGATATCTGCCCCTCTTGAGGAAACTGCCATAAATCACCATTCTTGCTGTCCCATCCTGGCTATCTGATTCCAGAACTTTGTGATCCAAACTACTAAGGGTAGTCACAGGCTCTGGGAATGATGGCAAAGACTGCAGTAACACAGAAGCAGCATTTTCTGTATCCATAGCTCCCAGTCATGTCTATTCACCTGCAGAAGCATGTGTGAGAACTGAGGAGGAGAATGTATTTCATTCATTTATTTAATATTGTACTGGATATTTTCCAGAAGTATGAAGCTTTCCATTATCTGGAGAAAATGAAGCCACAGCCAGTTAACCATTCCTGGTTGCTGCTGTGTATTCTACAAAGCAAGGAAATTCATGGTTCTAGGATATGCTGCTCTTATCAAAAAGATTATTTTTGGAATTTTCTTTTCATTTCTTGGGCTGCAGGGAGTTTCTTAAAAGGCCACATTAACAAAAAAACAAAAGCAGTTCTCAGCCAGGTCTTGCATTACCCTTGGTGTAAACTTTTCAAATCCAAATAATCTTCAATTTACAGGAAAACTTTCTACCTTTCTACCTTCCTCTTTCCTAAGAGGAACAGACATGTAAATAACAATTACATTTTTCAGAAGTCCAAATAAGTAGGCAGAGTTGCAGTCACAATTTCCCTACTTAGTTATATTTATCCTGTGTGCATGTATGGATCACAGAATTGTCATCAAGTACTTTCTTGCTGATATGTGTTGTCCAGTATTTCTACCGAAAGAACAATGTTTTTTTCAATACTACTCAGAATGAAGATAAGGTTCTTCTAGCACGTTCCTCAGGAGAAAATTTCATATTATAATATGACTCCTCCTTCCTTTATATGTATAATGTTTTGTTATTCATTTTACTTTGAATAACCTTATGTTTTTCATAATAAAAATGTCATTGGACTGAATTTTATCATGGGGTATTTCTGGTTTTTAAAATTAAGGCTGAAATAAATAACATGGCCTACATTAAAGTGAATCCTGGCCAAAAAAAGTCTGTTTTGTGAACATGTCTGACTGAAAATGGGCTGTATACGATTAGACTGGTCCCCCCTCACACTCTGGGAACCCTTATTATGGCATTTTTCTGGAGCAACAAGACTTGCCCTTGTTGGAGAAGGATCAGATTAGGGAACATTTAGAACACATAGGTGCATGTGACTTAGCAGCCCATCATTTATGAAGCCACTCTTGATTATCTTTCCTAGAAGAAAGCACATGTCAGTATTACCTCCAAGGTGGGCGAGAAGGAAGATACAGGGAAAAACTGACTAGTCAGCCTCATCCTGATCCCTGTAAAGCTGATGGAGCAAATCCTTCTGGAATCCATTTAGAAAGAAGTTAATCACAGGAAGATGACTGCGAGAAGTCATAATGAATTTACAAAGAGGGAATAATTTCTGACCAACCTGACAGCTTTCTGCGGTGACATGAATACCTCATGAACAAGAGTAGAACAGTGGATGCCTACTTGGACTTCAGTAATTGTCTGCCTGAGCTTTTAAACTTGTCTGCCATAGCATACTCATAGACAAGAGGATGAAGTTACAGCTAGACAAGTGAAGTAGACTAACAACTGTCTGAAATGTTGGTCTCAAAGTAGCACCAGCAAGTGACAGTGGCCAGCAGTGCACCCCAGGGGTCAACACCAGGTCCAATATGATTTAGCATCTTCATCAGTGACCTAGATGATGGGCCTGGCTGCACCCTTAGCAAAACCGAAGATACAAAGCTGGAAGAAGAGGTTGATACACCATCTGGTTGCACTGCCTTTTGGAAGGACCATGCAACATGGAGAAATGGGCAATAGGAATCTCAAGAATTTCAAGTAAAGGTAGGTAGCCCTGGGAATCGAAACAGCGTTCACTAGTACAGGCAAGGAAATGATTGATAAGAAAGATTTGCAGAGGAGACCCTGGGGTTTGTGGTAGACACTGAGGCAGCAATGAGGCTAATAGTCCTTCCTGGTCTGCATCAGGAACAGCACCACATTGCCTGCAAATCAAGGGCATGATCTCCTCAGCACTAGGAAGGCCACAGCCGGACTGCTGGTCCAGTCCTGGGCTCCCCAGTGCAAGACAGTTACTGAGGGTAGTAAGTTAGAAGACCATGAAGATGATGAGATAGGTGAAGAGGCTGAAAGGGCTGGGAGGAGTCAGCCTAGAGAAGTCTAAATGCCTGATGGCAGGGACTGAAAAAATAGAGCCAGACATTCTCAGCAGTGCCCAGGGACAGGCCCAAGAAACAGTGAGCAGAAACTGAAATATAGGAAATTCCAATTAAACATAAGAAAAACCTTTTCTTTACTGTTCAAACACTAGAGCAGGTTGTCTGAGGAGGTTTTGGAGTCACCATCCTTGGAGACATTCAAAGGTCAACTGCACACGGCCATGGGCAATGGGCCATAGCTCACTTTGTTCTGAGCAGGGAAGGTGGAGTAGGTGATTGTCAGAAGCCCTTCAATTCAACCATTCAGTGATTCTGTGTTTTTTCAGTGCAAGTGAAGGAGAGACACCATGAACAACTTCTGACACAATGATAAATGTTCTGAACTTGTTTCCATAATCATGCAATAGTCCCAGGGAAGCTCCGTAGCTGTCATCCCCTGCTGTCTGGATTAGAAGTATTTACCAGACAGGGGCAGGTTGTATTTTCCATCATTAAATTACAAAAAGCCCTTGCAGTGCTGGGAAGGATGATGTCAGTGGATTGGTGTGGCTTGTTCATAGTCCAGGTAATCCAAATAACCCCTACTAGGTTAGAGAGATGCACCAATTTCATGAAGATTTCTGTAGCTTTGGGAATAAATCTGCTCACAGCTAAAGAGAGCCTACTGCAGCAGGAACAGGCTGGAATTTTGAAAGGAGAAAATCAATCCCACTCTGCTGGAAAATTCCCATGCTTTCCTCACCTAAAATCTGGTGTTTATGATACCATCTCTGTTTATTATGAGGTCTTCTGACCAGATCCAGACCAGTTAGGTGTAGATTTAATGATAGAATATTCACCACGACTGCGTATGGTGTAAAAAATTAAAGGGTTTTTTTCTCCATAAATCAATTTCCCAACTTTACTAAGCCTCAGACTTGTTTAAAGCTTTCATTCTGATGAAAACCCACAGAAAAGGGTATGACAAAACTGAGGAAGTTTCTGAAATCTTCTTTTTCCCTGCAACTACTAGAGCTACTGAGGTAGCTACTGAACATGACACAGAAACAGTCCCAGTTGGAGTAAGCAGCTGCCGGTGACTGCTGTGTAACGGTTGTGTTTCCATGCTGTTTTCTCTAACTGCTGGGATAAAGGAGTACACTTTGTTTATGACATACAGGCTCTAGGGAAAAAGTAGATGATACACTGCACATCAAAAATGTGGCTCCTTGCTCAACTGCCTGAAGAAGTGAGAGGTGCATTGAGCATCTCAAGGAAAAAGGTGAAAAAAAAAAAAAAAAAAGGCAATGTCATAATAGGGATATGCTAGAAATAATCTGATCAGAAGAACATAGGAGATTGGGGTTTGGTACATTTTGGGGTAGGCTTTTTTTTCTTTGCAAATAATACAAGCATCCAAAGGCTGCCCTCTTACTTGTAATGGGAGACTTGAATCATACACAGAAAAGTGCTGGAAAATAATGCCAGGATGAAGAAAGTCTAGCTGGCTTTCAGAACATGTTGAGGACAACTTTCTTTTTAGGACAATGGAAGAAGCTTGCAGCTGTTTTAGAACAGATTCTGACTAATAGGGAGGATCTGGTCAAGAAGTTTGAGGTAGAAAGTAATTTTGGTTAAAGTGATTACAAACCTATGAAGTTCACAAATCTAAAGAAAGAGAGGAATCAGAGCAGCTGAATAAGGACAATGGAGTCCAAAAAAAGCAGACTTCATCAGATTGAGGGAACTGGAAGGTAGGGTCTCTTGGGAAGTTATTCTAAGGAGAAAAAAAAAAACTGCAACAGAGTTCACAGTTACTGAAAGGGACTATATTAAAGATATAATGGCAGACTGTCATGATGTAAAGGAAACTCGGAGCACAGTAAGAGACCAATACAGATCCATCAAAAGCTCTTTAAGAGACAGGAAAAGAAAAAGGAAAGCAGAAAAATATAAATATAAATTTAAGTATAAATATAAATACAAATATAAATATAGCTGTAAATATAGCTATAAATATAGCTATAAATATAAATATAAATATAATAGAAATAGAAATAGAAATAGAAATAGAAATAGAAATAGAAATAGAAATAGAAATAGAAATAGAAATAGAAATAGAAATAGAAATANAAGGACAATGGAGTCCAAAAAAAGCAGACTTCATCAGATTGAGGGAACTGGAAGGTAGGGTCTCTTGGGAAGTTATTCTAAGGAGAAAAAAAAAACTGCAACAGAGTTCACAGTTACTGAAAGGGACTATATTAAAGATATAATGGCAGACTGTCATGATGTAAAGGAAACTCGGAGCACAGTAAGAGACCAATACAGATCCATCAAAAGCTCTTTAAGAGACAGGAAAAGAAAAAGGAAAGCAGAAAAATATAAATATAAATTTAAGTATAAATATAAATACAAATATAAATATAGCTGTAAATATAGCTATAAATATAGCTATAAATATAAATATAAATATAATAGAAATAGAAATAGAAATAGAAATAGAAATAGAAATAGAAATAGAAATAGAAATAGAAATAGAAATAGAAATACAAAAGCAGGAGCAAGTACCTACTAGCATGGATGTAAGACTATGAAGGAATAACATGCAGTGTAGACCAAAATGAATATGAGTTTCATCTAACAAGAAACATAAAATGCAACAAGAAAAATATTTTAGAAATGGGAGGACAGCAAGAAAATAACGCCTAGTACTTAACAAGGAAAGAAAGAGAACAGCAGATAGTAAAGGCTGAAAAGTTAGTATAATCTTTTCTTCAGCACTCAGAAAGGGTGAGATTTGATCAGATATTTGGTAGACAGTGCACTTAATAATGCTACTGGCACTGTTTTAAATATCATTCTTGCTCACAAAATACAGAAATACAGAATATAAATAGATAAACATTGGTAAACAGGTGTGTAACTACCCAGGAAAAAGCACTCACAAGGTAACTATTAAAAATTATCTGCCCAAGTGAGAGAAGAAAGCAAATGACATGCTGCAGACATCCATTGCAGGCTGCATTCAGTAATTTCCTCAATGTCTTGGATGACTGACTAGAGAACATATTTGTTACATTTGCAGAGCTGTTCAAACTAGAACAGGTTGCAAATGTTCAGCAAAATTTGGTTTAAATTTTTTAGTAATGTTGATAAACAAAAGGCACATCTTGAAATCAACATAGTAAAATTCAGTATAGACTAAGTGCTAAGTAAGGAATATTCAAGTGATAAATACAATAGGGAAATAGTTGACTATTCAGCAATACTGAAAAAAGGCTTTGAGCTTTCAGTGACTCAGACATTTGATTTAAGCCAAGAATGCGATACTATTGTAAAAAGACACTCCAGGACATATTTTGAGGATCATCATATACAAGACATAAGAATTGTTTAGTGTAGGAGACATCACCTAGAGTGAAGTGCTTGTTTTTGGATACTGTAATGTAATACAGAGATTACTTCTCCTTTGGGAAACAGCCCATCATTTAATAATATAAGAGACTTAGAAAATATTACCTCCAAGGTCTGTTAAAAGAAATATTCTGTTTTATGAAAAAAAAAAATAGAGGAAATGGAATACTCTTTCAATATGTGAAAGGGTTTTATAGCTAGTATGAAACCCATTGTCCTTTATGGCCTCTGCAGATTTGATAAAAACTAAAAGGATTAAGGTTTGCTATCAATAAGAACATTTAAAATTTTAAGATGGTTAAGTATTTGAATGGGGTGCTTGGAAAACATTCCATTAAAGGTGTCTAGGAGTAGGTTTGATAAAGAGAATGACAGGGTTGAAAAATCCCCAATACACCATCTGACTGATCTTCCCAGTATTGTCCTATACTAATTACTCTATCTTGATTTATTATAGCAAGATTTCACTAGCCTGCTGTTTCATTTATTCTTGAAAAAACTATGCAGCATCTCCAAAAACACTTTACTACATGAGGAACTTGAAGATATTTGCAGTAATGATGGTCAAATTTTTCAAATCAAGTAGCTAAAATACTACAAGTGAGTGCTTTAAACAGAATAGGGTAAAAAAAAATAGTGACTAGACAAAAATATTGTCAGGCTTTCCATATTTTAAGAATTAAAAAGTTCAGGTCCCTCTTTTTCAGCAGTTGCAAGTAACCTTCTTGTCAAGCAAGATTTTTCTTATTTTTCCAAGTACACAATTGGTTATCTCCCTCGCCTAGCAGCACTCTGCCACAGCACAGTACTTCAACAAATCTGAGACTGAGAAATGGCTGTAAGTTTAGTCAAAATCTGAATTTAGAAGACCTGGATTTTTATGCTCTGCTACTCTAAGTGTCATGTAAAAACTTTTCACGTTAAGGAGTTCAGAAAATATTGTCTTTTTTATTGCCTAAGCCAGCCATCTTTGAAAAGAGCACAGCTCTCCCATACAATTCCAGTGTTTTAAAAGGGGCCAGGCACAGCCCTGGGATTAGCACCTCACCTCGGTAAATCCCACCTATCCTATATGTGGCCTTACATCATTGTGTGCCACTTCGATAAACCAGTCCTAAAAACCTCACTTCATATTTTTCAGTTTTTGCAATCAGCAAATCCTGAATGTGATCCAAGCCACCCTTACCCCGGGAACATATTTTTCTTTTGCTTGACAGAAATAAGGTGCTGTTGATATATCATTGGGCAAATGCCTTCATTCTCCTCAATGAGCCAGTTCACCTGATGCTGAAACTGAGTCTAGAAGGAAATAGCACTTAATTAACTTTCTTCCATAAGGAAGAATGCACTGTGCAGCTTGTCTAAAATCTCATCAGTCTGAGAGTGAGAATTCGAGCCCTTCTGATTTCACAAAGACCCATTAGTCTTGAGTCCTCGTGCAGGGGAGTGAACAGCTTGTTTAGCCTCTACCTGCACAATGTCTCCAATTTCATGGGCAGTTTCCCCAGTAACTCAGACAAGAGTTAGAAAGTCTGACCTTGGACATCACCCAGAGACAACCACCTGCTTACAGGACTGACTTCTGTTCCCTTTGATTTAATGGAAGGACAGACTCTTCTATTAAAGAGGTCAACTGATCCAAGAGGGACTCTGCTTACAGCCAGGAAAAAATCTCTGGTGCAATTTCGTCTAACAGAAGATGATTTTTTTCTTTTCTAATCCACTGCTCACACATCACTATGCCCAAACTATTTCCGGTTCAAATGTACTTTCATCAGAGCTATAATTTAAACTCTCAGTGTGAAATATCTGTAAAAAGTCCCAAAAATGTAGTTTATGTTATTTAGCTGCTTAGTGACCCCAATGGACTGGTTCTCACTGGAGAAAGAGTTGGACTTCAGTACTGTATAATTTAGCTATATGATGCAGAATCTTGGTAAATCTCACTTTTCTTTTAGGCATAAAATCTAATTTAAATAACTGTTAGACCTTCACTACTGATTTTTCTTCCAAAGAGGCTTTTACTATTCACTCAGGGCCTATAAAATGAAGGATGCAGAAGGGAAGATTTCAGAGGGCAATTCCTGTAAACAAATAGCAGATAAAGGAACAGTTTATCACAATCCCATAGATTCCAACACACAAAAAGTTGAGTCTCTTCTTTTGCTGATCTTACAGTAGAACTCCATAGTAATAGTGCCTGATCCCACACTGTTCTCACTATTCTCTGGAAAATAATAGTCAGGACTGTTGAGTACCTGGCTAGTGTAACCCAATTTGTGGGAGTGAGGATTGTCATGAGACTTATTTGGAGAGAAGAAGGACACTCTTCCACAATTCTAAGAAAGTAAATTTTACTCCTGCTTATGGATAACCTCAATATACCTGCCTACTCCTGCTTACGGGCTCCCTCAATTTGCCTGCCTTCCCGATTACTGCTCTTCACAATAACTCCCAGTGGGTAAGGCTCAGGATTCACATACATTTACTTGACCTTTCCTCTTTTATAGTAATTGTGATTTTTGCCATTCTGAAGAACAAGCTCAAAACCTCTATGCTAAAATGAAAATCCGTAGCACCTTTTCCTTTATCCAAAGATCTCTTGGTGCACTGAGAATAATGTAGTATAGACTGACTAGAATAGCTTGAATATCGCCTCTGAGGAACTGCTGTTTCCTGATTCTCTCAAGTTTCAGATCCAGAGTAGCCCAGTTCTTCCTTAAGGTGGTTGTTACATAAGCTGTGCTTTCCTGCTTCTTTACAGAGGCATTAATAAGTGTACCTGTCTGAAACCACTGCTGCTATTGGCCAAAAATATAGCTCTCTTTCACCAAGAAAAATGTAAATCAACACGTGTTGGTGGTGTACTACTTTCCTACAGGGCCTTGGTATAGCCCAGTTTAGCTGCATCCCATATTATGTTTTTCTACGTGGCAGGGGAGTTGGAACTAGCTAAAGGTTCCTTGCAACCCAAACCATTCTAGGATTCTAAGACTATCATAACACCTGCCCTCCCACGTTCTCTAGCCTGAAACTTTGCCCAGCACTAGGTGGTTTCCTCGGCTTCGGCTCCTGACATCAGTCTCAGGACTGATCACTTCCATGAGAAGTGATTTAGCATATTGCAAGCCTACCTGTACACACCTGTGTGGGTTTCTTTCTAAGTGAATTGAGTATGTAACTGTAGTGAGATAGATGGGAAGATGTTTATTGTGTTTATTAAATATTATTTGGCCTGTCTATAATCATAATGACATGTCAGTAATTGTTTTAGTACTGCTCCCAAGTAGCTCTAAAACCTGCAGGCTCCTTCCATTGGCCAATCTCAAGGAATACTGCTCTCACTGATGTCCTTGCAAGTCAATATCCCACTTGCTGGAGATTTAAAATTGCCCTGAGAAGCACTCAGGATTCTGAATCTATGTTGAAGGTATTCAAAGTAAGCTTTTTTCTTGCTAGTATGACAGTACAGTTCCAAAACCAAATTGAGTTGCAAGGTCATATATAAAATGTCAAAGATGAAATGTAAGAACATTGGTAGTATCAGTAGTAAAAATCAACTTAATTGACTGCCTTAATTCTAAAAGGTCTGAATTCCATGATTCTGTCTTAAGAAAGAAATGTTTGAGCTACCTGTACATACCACTTATAACATCTTCCATCCAAACATCTCAAAATTGATAAAATAATTGGCAACTGTTATTTGGCAAGCATTACCTTTGTTTTATGTCAGGCAAGGAATCTGAAATAAATGCAAGCAAATTACTTGCCAGATAAAGGAAACAATAGGAAAAAAGCAAACAATACAAAATAAACTTCCACATCCATAAAGAAAATAAATTAATTATAATGTATTATTTAAAGCCAAATACAATGACACAATTGGATCTTCTAAAAATAGGAAAAAATTTTATTTTGTCCAGAAACATTTACTTTAGAGTTTAAAGAGAGCGAATTTCTGTTCAGTCACGCAAGTCCTGATTTTGATTTTTTTGGCAACAGCATTTTTAGTTTCTGGCATTTTTAGTATTTTACTTTTCCTCCACTAGATGTCCCCAGCCAGTCACAGTACGCTCTGCTTTTACTTGATCGGACCTTCGTAATCTGAACGGGTAGATACTTCCTTTGAAGTGCATATTATTAAGATATCACGATTAATGACTTTCACTCCAGAGTTCATTTTATCTGAAAGATTAGCAAGACACAGATCCTTAAGAAGAATACAACGATTTAATTCTCTGCTTAAGATACAGCAGCTCCCAATTTAGGAAGCAATTAAGAATCATGTATGCTTTCTTCTCTGAAAATATTTAAGTAATCAAAGTCTTAAAATAAATGACAATCCTTGTTGTACAAATCCTTCTGTACCAAAAGGGAAGTCTTAGCAGGTTTTTTTCCTGTTACTCGGTTACTTTCAAAGGATGTGTAACAGTTTCACAGAACCCTTCACAGCTGACTGAGCTAACAGCAGGAGTCTTGCTTAATTTGAGCTTTAATGGATCTTTAAAGTAAAATGAGACCAAAATCTGGAATGATCACAAATATCATTTTAGCCTTTTTCACCTCCCCAAAATGGTCCCTGCAACAAAACGTTGGAAACAAAACGGCTGGAAACAAAACTTTCATATTAGACTTTTAAGACAGGTAAGCTGAGCTAGAACCAGTTTTGCCTTTTCTGACACGCAGTGAGCTCTGCGAGGCTTTCGGTCATTGCAAACCCTCAGCTGTAAGCACTGCTACAGCCAAGCACTGCAGAGGATGGACGTGTCTCTTGTTTTGAGGGATGCAATAAGGATTTGTAAAAGGCAACAGGGGGTCTTCAACTAGAGCCATTTAGCAGCATGTTTCTGACTCTCGGGGGACCAGCTAAAATGTTAATGCTGTGCAGATGAGCAGCTCCTGTCCCAGAGAGAAAAAAAACAAAAGCAAGTACTCTGCAACTGACCCGTTCCCTGGAATAATGGTAAACACCGACTAGGGGGCCACAACCTTCCAGTGGTTTCATCAGCAGAACCACCGGGACTCGCTGTGACAATAAAGGCATAATTTTGCCAATACAAACAATGAATAGACGCGAGAAACAGTGAAAAAAAGCCCAGTGCTCTTGTTGCCATCCATTTGTTACAGTTAGTTAGGTAACTTAGTTACTTCCAGAACTCAAGTTTGCTACGAGGAACAGGGGACTGTGTCTGGGGGTTTTTGTTTTTCTTTTGTGTAAAAGGTTTGAAAGAATTTTACAGAGGAAAGATGTCAGTCTTAAAGGTGAGTTGGCTGAGAAGGCTGCTGAGAGGCTTTTTTTGCTTTTCTTATGACAGGAATCTTGCTGGGTTTGTGTAGGGTTTGATTTTGGAAAGACAATTAAGAGTCTAACTCGCAGCTGGTTCCTCTCAAAGTTTTTTCCTCTGTAGCCCGGATGATTAGTGCTTTCCCAAAAAAAAGGTGAAACAACAGTAGAAACAACAGCATTGCAGGACCCAGGGGAGCAAAAACCAAGCAGACAAAAGTAGAGTAAAAGAGAATAGAGTGAAATATTTTCAAAACTTTCTGTTGCTTGCTTTCTTTTCATGAAGAAAAGCAACAAAGGGATTCTCCTATGCCAGGGAAAATCTTCATTGACCCCATTGCAGCAGCTTTCCTGTCCCCTTGTGAGCATCTGGCCCATAAGGAGCTCCCGACCGCTGTCACCTGCAGTAGCTTGTGCCCAGGGTTTGGCACCAAACCCTCACAAGTCAGCCTGAATTTTCACAGTTTTAAAACTTTCCCACACCTCCCACTTCTGCAGCTCTGCGGCTTGGCCACTGGGCCGCGCAGGGGCCGGGCGGGGATGGGGACTGGGGGCTGGCACGTTTTCAGTGTGCGAGGACAGCTCGGAGCTGCCCTGGGTGGGCTGCCACGCTGTGGGACGGGCCGGGGCAGGCTGCCACCCCTCCACCTGCCCCCGCTCCCACCTTGCAACACAAGGATAGTGGGAACAGAGCTGCCCCTGCTCTGCTCACCCTGCCCCACCAAACGGGGTGGTTTCCCCCTCCCACAGCAACGTGCAGCCCAGTTGCTTCTTGCTTAGGCAGAGAAATCAAACAGAGGAACATCAATGTCACAGATATCTTAGAAAAGGTAGCCACCCTGGCTAAACATAGGCCAGTTGAAATCCCTGATTCTTTTTCTTTCTATCTTTTTTGACTTTAACAACTGGAGTAGTGTTCATCCTCTTCTACATTCAACTAACTGCAGGCAGCACCTTGTGAAAGAATTATGTGAAGTAGAATCAGTTTGATACTTCTTCATTTAGGCCTCAAGCAAATTAAGCCAAACAAATTGCAAAAAATGGCTGGGGTATTAGTCCAAAAGTCAGAAGGGTTTACAGCACAGTTTTATTGCTGGCTTCCCATGTCACCTTCAATTCCCTGAAGAGCTGCCTCTCTGAGCATCCCTGACTGCAAAGCAGAGATAATATGCAACCTTCCTAATTGTGTGTGAATCTGTGAGAGAGTATCAGCTTCTAGGGACTAGTCTTTTTATATGGTCTGCATGCTCACTGCATTTTATATTGACTAACAAACAGAGTGAGATAAGTTACCACAGAGTTAAGGTTTCCCCGAATAATGTGCAAGCGTTGACTTTTACCTCCTCTGTACTCTAAAATTCATAGAAACATCCCAATACCTCCAAAACTGAGAGCTGAAGTCTTTGATTGTCTGGATTTTCTCCAAAACTAGGGCAGAGTATCTGAATTAACACAGTGCAAAATTTCTGTGACTTTTTTTTGTGGTAGAAATAGTGTTCAGTGCGTTCAAAATGTAACTTGCTCACAAGGGATGTTTGACAATGTAAAAGGAGAACATTTCCTCCCTGAAGCTCACGTGGTAGGCTGACTGAAGCTCTCTGGGGGTTCCCCTTCTGCAGACTTCAAGCAGGGGAAATATTGCCAAATATATCAGACCATCTCTTTTCTTCTACTCTTTCCTGTCTGCAGACAGAACTCCCCTTTGATACCCCATAGAGTTCACCTGGTAGACAAGGTAAAAACCTCAGCTCTTCTTTTTGTCATATGCTACACTCATAAATTTTTCCCTCCACATTCCCAACTTCTCTGCTTTGTCTTCTCCCTATTAGAAAACCATATGCTTTCTCAGTGGTTCAAGTGTCCTGATACCATAAAGCAGGGAAAGTTCATTGACTACATAAGCCCACTCATTATCCTCTTCCACAGAGTTGAGCTCTGCTTTATTTATCCTTCTCATCTTTTTCCAGACTACATTCATCTTGCTGCAAGTTCCTGCGTGGTCTAAGCTCGCCATCTAGGCTCCTTAATAGAGACATAGAAAATTATTCATTTCATGTCTGTTTTAAAACTTCAGAGGATAAAATTACTCACCTTGGGAGGAGCTTTTCTACTTCTTACCCCCCAGTGCCCAATCCTTGTGAGAGGAAGTCTAGACAAAAGTTTAGACTGAATGCTTAACATGCTTTGATGAAAATTAGACGGGATGACTTTCAGTCCCACTTACCAAAACCTTCCCCTTAAGTAGTTGCTCTGCTCCTCCATTCCATAGTAGTTTGGAAATTGCAGAGGCATCTCAAGGAGCCTCAAAAGGAAGGAGGCATGTCATGATTTATAAAGCTTGCAAAGCTGTTGATCCACTGAGCCCAAAAAGGACTGGAAATACTACACAAGTATTGGAAAAGGTTAGTGTTTCCTGTCTTGTCTGTGCCTCTGCAAAAGATGTGATGTCTGGAAAAAGGGGATACATTACTTCCAAGAACCTCCACCATCTCACCACTTCACCGCTCAAAAATTACAAGTTAGAAACCAAGAAAACACTAAAGTAAATTCCGCCCTCAAAAAGGACATTCAGATTACCACAACCCAAGACTCCATTCAGAGGCCAACCAGCTAACACTGTATAGAGTTTAAAGTCACGCACAGACTGACATACATCTTCAGCTCCAGGATCCTGGATGAGGAACCTCCAACATGAGTTCTATTTTGGACAAATATGTGACACACAGTTGCATGTAGGCCTAAGGCCGTTCCTGCAGGAAACTCACAGAATGTTTTACTTGATCCAGAGCTCGTGAAATAGGAGAAGGTGGTCTTTCCTTACAATTTACTGAACCAGAAGAATATCTGTCCTTATATAGAGGCAGTTGGGAATATCATTTACCACTACCGATTTTTAATTTCCCATCTTGAAACAGCATAAAAAAATGAAATAAAAATGTTAATGCGAAAATGTAAAGAAGGTGGTAAATACATATTTTTTGTAATAAGTGGTATTTTGTTCTTCATAAACACTCGTAGAGAGGGTGTTTTGAAAATTCCTAACTATGCTTGTATGTTGTATATTTTAATAAAGCCTCCTAACTACATTCTTATAGTTACAACAGTATTATTTCATGATATTATGAGGTATTAAAGTGTATTATGACACTGAGTTCAGATGGGATTGGGTGGATTTCCCGCTGAACTCCACAGTTTTATTTCATCTTTTTATAACTCACATGCTCTTGAAAGATGAAACTCAAAAAACCTTGCTGTGCATAGGATTTTAATGACGTTTTCAGAAAAAAAATTGTTATTAACACAACCTGATAGATGGTCTGAACTAACACTCTTTCTCCTGTCAGATGTAATACTCTTCCAGAACAGAGCATGTTTTGATTATGGATATAATAAGCCCAGATTCAGGAATATTCTTCATCAGTTGTACAGAAGTTGGTAAAGTTTTTGTGTCACTTGCACTCTCACTCATAATTATATGTTTAAGTGTCAGAGAAACTGAAGGATTCTAAATTTTAATTTCTGGAAAATATATTATTTTAAGTTAGTACAGGCTTAAAAAAAAATTTATTTCCCTTGAAAGTTCAATTTTAACAGCTCTGTTAGTTACCTTGCTAGGAGTTCCTTCCAAATGTAATTCTCTTTCCTAAGATAAAAGCTACCAGATCATCAGATGTTCTGCTAGACCTCAGACCCTGGATTAAATCATTACAATCTAGGAACACCTTTAAAAGATGTTTGTTTTGATGCTATGATGATTTCACACCTTTTCACACCTTTTTTTTCTCTCTTTTTTGGATAGAGATTAAAATATTCCCAAAAAATTAAGAGCAGTGAAGAGGAAATGACAGTAATTCTCTGGGAGTTCCTAAAATAAGTCCTCAATACAAAACAAATGCTTTTTTGAAAAGCATAGCACTGCACAGAGAAAATCCTTATGATGCTTTAGGATCATAATTGCACATTTTAAGGTATGCAACACAAAAAATCCCCCAGGAATATTAAAATAAAATCTGCAAAGTGCAACAGATCATAATAGTAATAATTTTAATAATTGTCATAATAATAATAATAATAACTTAAGATTGACTTCTGAGATGTATATAATCAAACTTGGAAAAGATGGTGCTGGCATTTTATCTGAGGGAGCAGCAACCCTCCAACACAATCCCACATATTTTATATTTGTTGTTGACTGAAACAATGAAGGAGATAGAGCTCTGGTTTTCCTAATGATCAAAGAACACAGAATGACATCAATCCCATATCTCAGTACTGACATACAGATCTGCCCGATTGCTGTCACACAGCATCAGCACCTCTCAGAATTGCTGGGAGAGTGGAATAGTAAAATTCTCATCATTGAACCTTTTAGCACGCACAGAATTCTACCCACTACTGGAAAATCTTTACTGAACACTGAAGAGAATAAAGTAGCCATCAGTACAACCAAAAAATAAAATGTAAAAACCAGCATTCATCTACTTTTACATCAGACCATACAGATTAAAACACACTGCTACAGAAGTACTTCAGGTAACAACTGTTCAAAAATCATGTATATCAAGAGGACTCTTTGGCAGAGGTTCAAGATTAAGAGACATCAGTTTCAGCACCTATGTGTAGAAATCCTCACTGCATTAGGTATCTAAGCTTCCATTTACAGTCAGTGATTTCAAGGCAGCAGTGCATGAGTAATTCAGCTCACACTGGAGAAGCTGGTCAGCTGAATCACTCTCCAAGCAGTTCTGACCATCTCAACCAGATATCCATTGAGTTCAAGCAAGTTTACACAGCTAGCTCACAGGTGGACGCAAGGTTGTCTGAATCCCAAAGCAAATCCCACCTCTTTAAAGGATTTTAAAACATGATATTACAGAACTTCCTGAGTAAAGTGTAGCTTCATTCTGTTCCATCTGCTCCCACTAAGAATCTGCCTGGTCCCTGGCTTGGAAGAACAACTTAAATGCTGTATGCCAGTTAGGGTATGCAATTGATCTTCTTCTGTCCTTTGCGTATGAGACACAATATATTATCTAATTGCAATATCATATGCTGTTATATTTTCTCTCAAGACCCTGTTTGAGAAGGGAAGCAGCCTGATGGTACAGATGATAAAGGAGAATTTCAAGCACAGAAGAAGACACTGCACACTTGTTTGAGATGTCCTTCAATGGTTCTCATATAATTTACAGGATCTATCTGGGAGCATTTATCCTGTCCTTCGCTATTGTATTCCTCAATGAATACTTCTCTCTCTCTCCACTTCTCATAATTTTTTGTAGGCAAGTGATTTTTATTTTTTCCGCCTCTGATTCTAATTCAAACCATCTGAGAAACAATTTACATGTCAAAGCTGGATACTGCAGCTCAGCCAAAACACTATGAAAAACAGACAGGAGGGAACTGATCTGTGATGCATTCTTAGACTTAAAAAACACTCATTTCAATGAAAAATGACAGTAATCACATTGAGAGAAGTACAAAAAAGTCTCTAGAGGTGACTTCTTAAATTAAGACATTATTACAGTGCTCCAGCGGCTGTTCGGGACCTCCTCAGGCTGCTGAGGCTGAAACCGACAGCCCACTACTTCCCAGGAGATTGCCCTAACCACACCACAGATTGTCGTCCCATCTTTTAAACTTAGCCAGAGCTCAGCCAGGCCCACTGATGAACACTGTGAGAAGGAGGGATAAAGGTCTTGGGACCCGACTCAAGGGCCTGCTTATGCATCATGGATGAAAACATCTGTGGAGAAGATGTACAACTGGCTTGCCTAGCAGGGACAAGCCATTGCTGCTGCCAGGATAACAAGCCAGACCTCTGAAGCCCAGTCTTAGCCACTGCTCTTCCATCATTTATAAACACATTTGGCTCCTACTCTAAAGTACTTCAGTGGCTTCTGCAGTATTAGAATGATTTCATAGAATTTTTTTAATCCCTTTTTCAAGTAAATGAACACAAAGACCTATAAATAAGTTTTAAATTACTGTCTCTATCACACACCGCTGTGGAGGACATAAAACCTCCTGGGAGTTTGATCTGTGTTAATTAAATCCAAAAAAAAATATCTCCATAAGGTCTAACGCATGCTTAATGAATTAACACAGAGGCCCCATTGAGCAAAAGCCTTTTAAACTCCGGTGAAACAAATCAACCCTCATTTTATTATTATCCACTTAACAAATTTAATCTGTTGCTTTATATCATGTGAGACCAGTTTTTCATAAATGCTAATTAACACCATTAAAAATGGAAATTTTCTTCTAAGGGGCTTATGCAAAGTGTGAATATTGATGCAAAGAGATAGGCCTGTTTGTCGTTCTGAAAGAAAGATAGTGCTTCTGCTGCAGCCAGCTGTGCTTGGGAAATCTGTTGGGAGCAAGCACAGGCACCTAAAGCAATCTGAAGCATGAAGGGGCTACAAAAAGCACCACTTACAGGAAGCTGGTATTGCCATTTCACTGACAGGGTAGCACCAGTTTTGGTGAATGCCATCACAATTTGAACCATAGGAAGCTGGAGAGAGGAAAACAAACTAAAACAAAAAATAAAGCTCCTCCTGATTTGAATCCTTAGAATCCACACATATTGAAGCCAATTTAGTGATACTCTGTAACTTGACCCATGATTGATCAATATATGGGAAAAGTGATGCTTATAGAAAAGACTGGAACTGTCTGGTAGGATGCTCAGAGCATCTCAGGGAGTAACTCTCCCAGCAAGCAGCAGGAAGTTAGAGAATTCACAGACACACAGATCTTCTTTAGTAACTGGTTTTTGTCTGCCGGATCTTTTTTTCCAAGCATGCAATGAGGAGCACATGCATATGATTGCTGCCAGATTTTCTGCTGCTAGATCCTAAACAAGATGGCAGATTAGTAGGTAAAAACATGAAAAGAATATGAGAAGTTCACAGTTTAAAAATCTGCATAAAGTTCATGTAAGCAGCCTTTAAATCTTTCTTTCTTTACACATATATCTGACCTTTTCTGTTTGTCTTGCACATACAGTCATTTTTCTACTTTTTATTTAAGCTCTTCCAACTAATTCATTTCCCAACACTTCAATAAAAATCAGAAATATTAGAGCCTCTCATTCACAAAATCATGGAAAATAACCACTTGAATCACCATCAGGAAATCATCTCATCCATTCCCCAGATCTACTATGTGATAAACTGTACCCATATCATTCCTGATGGATGTTTGTGTAATATGATTTTTAAAAGCTCCAGTGAAAGAAACACCTACACAGAAAACTAGACAGTTCTCAGCAGCAACACGTGTAGGCCTTAGCACAAGCTCAGTTTTTACTATTATCTGCTTACTATATTTACTAAATCAGAAGTCACTTGCTTTTATTTTACTTTTATATTTATGTCATATTCATATCATATATTAAAGTATCTGCATATACATAAAAATCTTGCATATTATATAGCAGTAGAGTTATATTTATAAACTTTGTGATTATATTTAGAACATGAAAATTCTCCTGGCAATTTAATTTTATTAGACAAATATGTCTCTCTATTAGAAAGAGTGAGCGTTTTTTAGAAGCTGCACATCATGATTTTAACACAGTGACTATTTGCTTTTAGTCTCAACTATTCTAACAGCATGCAGACCTCCAAACAATATTATTCATCTATAAGTGATACTCGCTGTCTTACTTTACATTAACGCATACCACAACAGAGAATAATTAAGCTAAGTTTACCAAAAAGGGCTGGCACATATTACTGGTAAATGTGGTGATATTTTATTCAATTGAGGAAAGACAGCTCTGAGTCACTCTCACTCACATGATGTTCAAGTGCTCACACACAAAAAATAATATACACAACTTTTTACCCCAGAGACTTTATACCTCAAACGTCTTAGATCTGCACTTTCACTCTAGTTTCACTTTTTGTCAACATAACACTCAGAGAACGAAATTTTGCCAACATGGAATCCTACCCTCAATCCTGTTTCAAGAGACATTAAGTTGGCTCAGCCATTCCAACATAAGATTTTTCCTCCATCAAGGAATTCCTTACATACTTTTAAACGAGGTTATTGTCTTCCCCCTTTTTCCTAAAACTTAGTTTGCATGGGAAAATGAAAAAGAAAGGAGCGCTACTGTGATAGCTGCAGTTGCAAAAAGTTTCCAATGAATGGGCCATATCCAGGACACTGAAAAAGTGACAAAATGCCACCTTTATCACCTCTTTCTGATTCTGTGTCATTAGCAGGTGAGAAATCTGAGAAGACAGAAAAACTCATAGCAGTAAAACTGATGTAATCAGGAGAGGAGAAAACTGAGTCATTTCTGAAATGCCAGTAGTCAAGTTGTCTCTTATTTTCAGTAGGACTGTCCAGAAGAAGGGGAAAAAATTAAATAACTATAAATCAGCATTTGGCAGCAGTAATAATGTTGCAAAAAGTAAAAGAAGGTCAAGCTAGAGGAAAACAATGGGGCATTTCCAAACTTAGCAATTTAACTATGGCAATATTAATTTCAAAAAAGCCAATGGGAATATTTAGGCAAGAACATGGCAGTGATTTCTAAAATGGCAGAATGATGTGAAAGTGGCAGTCTGAAAGAGAGGTACAAGTCAGTGCAAACATAGACATCACTCTTAAGCTCTAGTGATAAAATAAAACTGTCATGGATATTTGTCTATTATTAACTAGAGGGTGGTATCTGATCAGTAAATAGCTGTTCTGTTTGGGCTACATAATTCACAGCACGGAACAACCACAATCAATTTTCACATTGGGTAGGAGGCACACGCAACGTGTTTGGGACCTAACAAACAGAGTCGCTGAGAATTTTGAGAGCAGTTGAACAAAATACATAGAAATACAAAAAATAAAGAAAAACTTGTATTTCATCAGAAAAGAAAATGACATGCAAATACCAGGCTACATGCTTTACATAAGGAAATTATACTTATCTTTTTCTGTTGTTATTTAATTACATACCTTTATTTATGAAAAGTGAGTGTAAAATTAGGCTAAAGCAACAGGGTAATGTTAAAATCTATGACATAAGATAAACCTGTCTTGTGTACACACTCACAACTTATCATGATGCCATTTTATTGTGTAAGGCAGCACTTATGTATAAAATAACTTCTTCTAGCTTTTCTTCTAGCTTCCAGACTCTTTATGTCTTTCACTTTCCTACCTTTTCCTTATATTACCTTACCACCCAAAAGCCTTAGGCCAACAAAGAACACAGCACCTTATTTTTTTACATATTCTCAAATAAGTAAGGTAAATGGAGAAACTTTCTGTGTTAGACTGCAAAAGTTAGAGTGGAAAGGGTCACAAAGATGCCAAAACTATGGTGAGTCATTCAAACAGGACATAGAGATAATCTTATGGAAAAACCTACTGACAAAAATGTGGCCAAGAAACAAAAAATTGGTCCACACAGTAGCAGCAAGGAAAAAATACCATTTTGGAATTCAAACACATGACATTAAAAGAGTTTCTTAAATCTACATCAAACTTTATTTTTAAATTAGCTGCTTAGCATCCAGTCCTGCAATAATCTCTTTTCTAACTAACAGCACAGATTTTTTTCAGGTAAATGCATACATAACCCTTCTTCCTTCTTACTCCATAAAGAAAAGGCTCCTGATCATTGAGGGTAAGCAAAGAGGAAAACACTTCCCACCCAAAGCTACTTTCAAAGCCATAGAGAGCTGGATGTGCTGCTCCATATACACATATACATAGATGAGTATATGTATTCTGTGCCTGTACACCTATATACTGCCTATTTCTGTCCACCCAGTTCCAGGTACTCAACCAACATCATAAGCTGGGTGACACCGAGCTCAGTGCTGACACGATGTGCACATGCACAAAACAAGGGCACGGAGCACAGCGTCAGCGCAGGCTAAACCTCCGTGGCCATGGCACAGATGTGGAGGGGCATCTCCTCCCTAGGAAGATCAAACCCCTGGATGCATGACAGGTATTCCCTTTTCAGGGGCCAAGTCCCCACTCTAGACTCCAGGACTTATTTCCACAGTAGGAAATGGTGAAGAAGCATAACTACATTTAGGATCAATTAAAAAAGGGCATGTTGAAATATCACATGTTTTGCAGTATGTTGAAAGAATTTAGATGCCCCTTTCTTTATGTCTAAAAATACACAGTGACATTTGAAAGAAGGAAGTATGGTCCAAATATAGATGTGGGAGATTTCAGCATTGTCATCTTGGGCTGCTAAAAATGATGATAAAATAACCAAACACCCATTGTTCCATATACAGAAAGCCATTACCAGAAACTGAGCAGTTACAGAACACTGCATATTTTCCACACATTCAGGGCATGATTTTGATGTCTTTGTTCATGTTTAACAGTGCTTCATTTCTTGAGTACCTCCACTTATGTCAGTGATGGCACTCATGCAATATGAATAAACATATCCTAAAATTGCATTATTTTTAGTATTCCTTTATTGTTCTTTTAAAACATAAGTAGATATAAATACATCCTTCCATTTTTTGTGGGTTTACTTTGGAAGAAATTTCCTTTCAAGGACAAATGAACTGAAACAATCACTGATAAATTTTTAGCAGGTTAAAATAATAGAATTGTTACTTTAAATCTTAGGTATGTCATGGAAAGATAATGCTTTTCGGATGCATTGAGAAGCTAAGAATTTTTTCTATTAATTATGGCTATTAATTGAAAAATATGTCCTAAGTACTTTGGAAAATACGAGGGAAGTGACTGCTATTAGGAAAGAAAAAACATCTCAGATTTTTGAAAGTGATTCTACCATTTCATGATAAATTGCTGAACAGGCCTATTTTTATGAGACATCCAGTTCTAAGGACACTCTGGAGGCAGTAGCACATTAATAGGCTTCCTGCCTCTGTCAAATTTGGAGAACCTGAATGCCAATAAAACATCAAGTTTGGGTTTAGGTTTGGGGGCGGTTGGGTTGGTTTTTTTTTTTTTAATAATGGACTTTAAGTTTAAATTGGCCAAAGAAGAATAAGGACCTCATTATCTCCTCAGCATCACAGGTTTTACAGAATATACTTTCACTCGATTTTTTTCTCTGTCTTTTATCTAGCTTAATTTCTCTCAGCTTGAGAAACTTCTGATAGTCAGTTAGAGAAGAGATTGCTTTCCTACTACCTTGTATCCAGGCCAGCTACTACAATTAGTAAATAACATTCTGTGTCTGTCATTATGCCATTCTAAAACTTCTGACCAGCACCAACAACAACGATGAAACTTTACGTCCCAGATTCTACATCTTTCAAAATCCCACAGCAGATTTGCTGTTCTTTCATCAAAAGCACAACAAAAAGCCAAGAGAAGAGGGATCAAGGCTGGTTAACTATCCTTTCACCCTCACACAATAAGTTTTATGTGGCTGGAAATCTTTCCTCCAGAAAAACTCAGTTGGAGAAATGTAGCCCCAAAGAGAGCCCAGAGCTTACAGAATCATAGAATGGTGTGGACTGGAAGGCATCTTAAAGATCATCTAGTTCCAGCCTCCCTGCCCTGGGCAGGGACACGTTTCACCAAGTTGCTCAAAGCTCCATCCAGCCTGGCTTAAACATTCCAGGGATGGGACATCCACAGCTTCTCAGGGCAATTCATGCCACCATCTCACCACCCTTACAGTAAACTATTTTTTCCTAATCTCTATTCTAAATCAACTCTGTGTAAATTTAAAGCCACTCCCCCTTCTTTTATCACTACATGTCCTTGTAAAAATCTTGAATAGGACCGAGCCATCAGCCTTAACGCAGCTGTGGAATGCACCGGACAGCAGGGCAGGAACAGCCACAGCTCTCTCCCCCGTTGCTCTTCCCTTTTCCCACCCTCAGCACAGATGGGGATGCACAGCTGGAGTGAGGACAAGAAGCTGACTCAGGCCTGAGCATCAGCCAGCACCAAATTTTGAGGAGCGCACCTGCACACACTGCTGCAACTGTGACTTCTAGCAGCAGACATCTAAGGTTGTGATTCAGCCAAGAACACCAGAGCTGTGTCTAAACATCAACCTTTTGAAACACTACAACAGCCGTGCAGTAACATCAATGTACTCAGTGTATCCCATGCAAAATTTGACACATAATTTTACACTGAACTTCACAGCATCTTCATAAAACAGATAAACACATCGGCGTAAATGTTACTCTCTCCTTTAAGACATTAGTTTTCTCTCTTCATTAGCTCCTTAAACTATGATACAAAGCATTTTATGGCAATGAAATGTCTTTTCCTGTTTGTCCAACACAATTACCTCTAGCCTATTCAGAACATCTCTGGACATCACTGTAATACAAACACATTTGTAAAAATGAAAAACATTTTAGTTGCCAGAGCTTGCTGCAGTGAAGATACCTCTTTTGATTTAAAACAACAAGTAATATATTTCAATCATTAATATCTGTTTTCTTGTTTCTATTTCTTCAAGAAATATTCTGAAAAATATTACCTTCAGTAATGCTGCAGGCACATTATTTGCTGTATGCATTTTCTGTATTGGCTTTTCAGACACAGAACATGTTCTCTTTCAGTTCTAAATGAGTCTCTTTGTCTCCCCTTAGACAAGGTCATGCTATATAAACCAAAGTTGCTTCCTCTTTTTTACAGAAAACTTGTTCCCCATTTATTAAACAGAGCTGTTAAGTGATGACTAATACCTTAGTGTAACTATTTTGACTACTGTCAGCCTCTCAAAGAAATGTCAGGATATTACTTTAAGATCAGAAATAAAAAATATTTATAAAATGCTATTCCTCTAACACAATTCTCCTGAAGAGGCCATGGAAAATAGCACAGTATCTTTTAGTGTCTAACACTGCATATGATAAAAAACCAAATATATGTGTTAGTCTAACAAACAGCAACACTATTCAATACCAAAATCTACACTAAAAGGAATACAGCTGATGATTACTTCCTTACAAGGTCTACTGTGTTTAGAAAAAATTAAAATATGTAAATATTTTAATATCATTTTAAATTATTGTATTATTTCTCTCTTTAATCACTCTATGTGTTGTAGCAAATCAATACACACTTGGTGTCATTTTGCAGACAATAATACTTTACCAATTTTTTAGTAAAAATGTGGGTATACTTAACAGGCACTGTGATGGTTAGATTCAGAAACTAACATTTTGATTCAGAAAATAACATTATTAAAACTCAGGATTCAAAATATATTTCCTGCTCTGCAAATGGCTCTGAATCTAATTTTTCTTCTATTGCATTTGGTGATGAAATGTATTTTTTGTCTGTATGAGTTTGGGATGTTTTCCTAACCAATTCAGGAGCTTTCAGGAAATAAACTCTTTATGCCAAATCTCATTTATTCATTAATCTTACATGTACTGTACACAAAAAAAGGCATCTCTGTCTAGAAAAGGACTAATCATTTCATGGAGGTTTACAAAGCGTTCTTCTGAGTTTGTGGCAGTCTTTTCCAAAGTTGTCATGCACATGCTTTTTCTCGGCTTATCTTTTCCATAGGAAACTATTTTCCAGACAAAATTTTCACAAAATCTTTTCCTTTATTTAGAATTTAATATATGCTTCAACACATTCAAAATGTAGTCAACTCTGGATATTCTGAAGCATGTGGGTTTCTTAGAAATATCAGAGGTAGTATGATCAGGGCTAATTCATATCTGTGAAATATGTTGCCACGTTAGAAAATTTCAGGATATGTAGTTGTAGAAGCCTACCTCCTGACAGTACTTCAGTGCTCTTCAGAACCTTCGGTTTCATAACTTCTGAGTTTTGAGAGCATGCTTATAAGAAGTAGTGTATCTGTCCTGGAAATTCCCTGCTCAGGTGCTTTTTATTCTTCCCCTAAATAAGGATCAATAGGTTTTGATATTCCAACCATTTTGTAGGTTTTGACACCTACCAACAACATCCAAATCCAAAGGTCAAGAGATCATAACAACAAAGATTAGGAGCTTCTCGCATTTGGTTTCTAAATCCCTTGCTATAACCAGTTAGCTTGCTGTTTCTGGGTTTTGGCACTGAAATGCAAGTGAACAATATATACACTGACAGTTGACAAGTTTTTCTGGTGCTGTTAGTCAGGCCAAAGCCGCAGCCTTTCCATGGGCCACAAAAGGTGCCAGAGACTGGGACTTCACGAGTGTACAGGAACCACCTGGGTTCCCATCTTAACATTAGACATAACAAAATCTGATCAAATGTGAGTTATAGACCCCCACGATGTCATTTTAGTTGATTTCCATTCATGCCACCCTTCTCTGTACTCCCACAGTTTCATTATATTGCTTCACCTGAAAATTCCCTGACTAGATACCTGACTCCCCACACACACACACAAATACTATGCTTCAAGATGCCACTTGTCTTGCACACTCTTGTGAAGGAACTGTAAGAGGAAGCATTTCCCCAACCTCAAATCTCCCTTTTCTGTAGTTTAACCTCACTGCAAAGTAAACCTTCATACTGTAAGAGCAACCAAAGAAGCTGAAAAGGATTATCAGCAAATGGCAGAAACTGATGACACTATTAATAGTGCCTAATAATTTCCTTCTTCATAACTTACCTGTTCTTTGTGCCCAATCCTTCATACAGCAACATAATGCATTGCAAGCCTTTAGAGATGAATCAGAACTTCTAGCTTGTAATATTACATAGAGGCTGCTGTGACAGGACATTCTAGAGCATTCTCTTAGAGACAAAGCTTCTGACTAGTTTGTCTCTTTCTCCAGGATTTTTGATTGTCTTGAGGGTCATACTGAAGAAGGAAAAAGGAAATATTATGGACATTTTAGTTACTATGTATTTTGTTACAGGAATTTTTTCTATTCTTCCCCACTCCACTTACTGGTTACTTCCTCTTTATTCAATATGACTGATTTATAAACTGATAGCAACCTAGTTCTTGTTAGAAACTCCCAGGAGGTGCTGCTGCAGCAGATGCTGGGGTTTAACTGCTGAGTAATTGTGTCATCTGATTATGTAAAAATTTACTTCCAGGTTTACAGGTTTCTATCAAAATTAAAACAAAATCACTAGATACCTGTAAAATGCTTTATTCTGGATCTATGTTTGTACAATAAAGCACTCAGGATTAAGAAAATATGCTACAGACCTTTACAGAGAAGTGGAATGTTCAGTAGGCTGAAGTGTCTGAGCTTCCTATCCACTACTCAGAGGGACTCTGTGTGCCTGTCTCTCAGGAAGAGACCTTACACTAGGAAATAGCATTTCTCAAACTTGAGAAGAAAGAAAATTCTAGACATGTAGCCTTAACTGACAGTCCTCAATGTAGAGAACATAGGTGGTGCAACACTTTTTGACACTACTTTCATTAGAAATGTATGGAGACAGACTTGTTTATTTTTAAAAAACTAAATCAAATGCATAATAATGACAGCAAATAGAATAATGGAAATAAATAGAAGAAAAAAATATGATTAACACAGTATCCATGACCTCTGTCCCTCCAAAATTATCTGAAAGAGCACAGAAACTCAATACAGACCCTGCAGGCTGGGTACTGCCACAGGCTCTGTTCTCAGGACAGAGATAGGCAGAGGGGAAAGCAGGATGGAGAGCCCTTCCCCAGCACTTCCTAGAGATTCTCTACCTAGGGAATAAAGAGAGGCAAGAATATAGCCTGCAATAACCGGATATTTCCAGTAGTACCTACCAGTCCATGCTGTTTACATGTCTGCACTAGGTAAACTAGTTGTCCCACTTTTTCCTTCAAAGATGGAAACCTAATTTCAGCAATGAAATTCTAAGCCTGATGTTCTGTATAGGTTTCCTTGACTAATACATGCCCTACATGTACCTCCTCTTAAAAAAGATTTCTACGTACTTTCCACTGATTGCCAAATTGTCCAAGTCTGGGAGGAGAAGGAACAATATATAAGGGAAGAATTAGTCATTTTGCACTCAGGAAATTCTATCTTTGGTCATGTATTGACAAGGAAATGACAAATTAATCACAAATAAATTCTCTCTTGATGATAAATAATTGTGTGTCATGTTAGAACAGGAACAATAATTATTTCTTTAGAGATTGTGGGAGTGAAGTTTATACAGTGACATCCACGTTATCCTGTTTTGGCTTGCAATGTTATTCGTGATGCTTAGCATGGGACATACATACATCTAAACTCCCTCAAAGAAAAAAAAATTCCTGCAATTCATGCAGCTGCAAATGAACCACCCGCTCCACCACACCTTCCTTCCAGGTAAAGATATGGAAAAGCATGAGATAGAATAATATAATTCTATAATTAGCGTGAAGTCCACGATCCTTTCCCCTCTCTGGGTGTATTTAATATCGGACATATTTGGTGAGATTTTGGCAGCTCTGCCCTAGAGACAGCAAACTCCACTGCTCCCTAACACCACTGCCCTCACCAGGCACAACTGCTGCAAAGAAGAAGACAGTGAAAATATTGGGTGAAGAGGCTTGGGGTTCTGGCTTCAGCGGGCAGCTCACACAGGGAGTGGGGTGTGAGGCACCCAGGGATATTTGGGAGCAACCCTGTTGCAGAGTGCACTGGTCTAAGCACGGCCAGCAGCCGGCCCTAGCCCGCAGTCTGCCACTAGAGGGAACACGGACACGCTAGAACTGGGAACGCAGGAAAATCAGATATTTGCATTTTCTTTTTTATATCCCTTTTAGAATTCTTTTATCAAAATCGTCACCTACATAATGTTTCTGAAATGTGCTCTACTGGTCCTTTTCAAGCCAGAAAAAGTACAGTAATAAGGTTTAAGTGCAAGTGATAGGGAAATCTTTTGAAGTGAAAAAAAGTTACCTGCAATTCAATTTTTTGCAACCCCATCTACTCCATTTTCGTTTGCAGAAAAGCCCAGCAATATCACTAAATTGTTTGTAATTAAATCTGAGTGAGGACTTTTCAAGGAAAACAGCCCAACAGAAAATACTGGCTCACTAAAGAATTCCCTTTTTTTTTCTTCTTTTCCCCAGGGGAACACCACCATGTTTTGGGTTTGTTGTCTTTAATGGGAAGCAGGCTTACAGAAATACAAGAATTCAGTTCTGCTTGTAGTTGATCTTTCTTCTCTTGTACTTAAAAAGCCTGTAGATTTAAGTCTGAGATTGTTTGACTCATGATTTCAACTGGATCAGTTACTTATATGTTGAAAGATATGGAAAAACCTTATTATTTGAGTATCTGTTTATAAGGTGAAAAAAGTTTTACATGGCCTTGATCCCTGGTGAGAGAGAAGAGCATTCCCTATATATGGCACCCCAGAGTACATGGCAAGACTAATAAATCTTCAGAAAATATAGAAGCCATCAACAGATAAGCCTACCCATGTAAAGCAGTACAGTGGGTAGGCAGTTAAAAGCCTGTCATCCACATTGGTAACAGGGTTTTTAAAATAATAATTTAAGACCTCAAAATAATTTGCACAAAATAATTAATAGCTTCCATAACATACCAAAAATAGACATAATTTGAAATTAATAAAATTTAAAAATATGTGTTTGGGATGTTAATACCCACAGAGAAGATTAGCTTTAAACACCAAATGAGGCAGTTTTTAATTAAAAATAATTTAGACTTAAAAATTAAAAAAAAAATAAACCCTAGGCCCCCCTAGGGTCTTTCAAGATCATCTATAGATTAAGGAAAATAATCGAAAGAATATTCTTAATAGTGCTGCACCACTTTAATGACAATAAATACTTCACAAGCCCATAAGGTGGCAGCAAACTCCTTTTTAATTGAGAGCGGGCACTATCCGCTCTTTCGCACAAAGTTGATGCTACTGATGTGTTTTAACACCACCTCTTCATCGTCCAATCATCATAAAAAATTAGTACACCAGTAGCATATGTATTCCTCTGATTTCAAAAGCATTATTTCTCACTGTGTAAATAGATACTTTAATATTTAATAAAGTAAAACTAAATGATATTTAGAACCTCAGGGTAAAAAAAAGGAATAAAACCTCCCACAATGAAGGGACAGAGCGTGCCCCACTGTGAACTGACTGGTAACTTCTTTGCATGATCCATCAGCTGACCTCAGTGCTCTGGCTGTTGAATGAGCAGCACTAACAACATGGCTTATGCAACAGCTCATTGAAACAAAACCCCCTTCTCTTAAGTTTACACATTACTGAGCACCACGCCTTTTTAATACTCAGCATCTTCAGAAAGCATATATCTGCAAGCAGTTTGGAAAATATGTTACTTTTCACAGTTATGTTTACAGCTAAGAAATCTGTCCATCTGTGTGCTAGAGGTTCACTGTCAGAAATGAACTAGCTGAATTGTTTATGAAATATTGTCATTGTCATTGCTTCTACAACTCTGTGGTTGAAACACGGTATCTGTGGTGCCAACAAGTCTGTACAAGTGTCATCTACCAGCTCTGTCCTGTTTGTCAAATCTGGTTGATACTGGAAACAGGATGCCATATGTTTGGGGTTTCCCAGCTATATTTAATCTTTTTGCACTGAAAATGTGTCCAGGCAGAGTGAGAGGTACTGTACATTTGTAAAGGATTGCAAATCACAGAGTAATGGCTAGACTTCTGGCCTCTCACACATCCCAGGTACTCACAGAATCACAGAAACACTTAGGTTGGAAAAGACCTTTGAGATCACCGAGTCCAACTGTTAACCCAGCACTCAAGTCCACCACTAAAACATCTCCAAGCAGCACATCCACATGTATTTTGAATATTTCCAGAGACAGTGATTCCACTGCTTCACTGGGAACCCTGTTCTAATGCTTGACCACCCTTTCAGTAAAGAAATTTTTCCTGATATCCAATCTAAACCTTCCCTGGTGCAACTGGAGGCCATTTCCTCTTGTGCTGGCCGTTTTTACTTGGGAGCAGAGACCAGCCCCAACCTGCCTACAATGTCCTTTCAGGTAGTTGTAGGGAGAAATAACGTTCCCTAAATAAGGTATTTCCCCCTCTGCATCTACATTTCTAAACTCAGTACATATATAATTAGCGTGGTACTTCTGCAAGTGTTTGATTCACTGAAGCTATATTGCATAAATATTTCCATAATTTCATCCTACTTTCTGGTCCTGTACAAATAGTAGTCCATAGCACCCACTGTTCATAGACCACACTAACACACACATACACACACACACAAGTCAAGTGTACATAGCAGGCACTTAATTTTGGTCATAGTATACCCTAGCCTAACCACATTACCGAGGTCTATGTTTAACACTGAGAGCTTGTTTCCTCAGTTTCCAAATAAAGATGTTTTTATGCCTGCTACCCAACAATCTGAACGTGGAGTTTTGCAAATCAAGCTGTGTTAAAAGCTGTTCAGCCCGTAAAACAAAGCAAGACAGAAGATTTGCATTTCTGACTTGCCAGAGCCTTCCTTGGCTTCATCAACAAACTAATGAATGAACAAGTTGTGGATATCCATTAACAGTAAGACAAAGCGTGTGGAAGTAGACCTGAACTAGATCACATTGTCTCATAGTCCACAGGGTTTAGAGACCCAGCTTTAACAACTGTCCCCTTTCCCTTGCCTGTAAATGAGCGAGGAGGACTGAATTTGCTGTTTCCTGACTTTCTCACAGGTGTTTCCTATTCCCAGGCCTCTCCTTAGTTCTTGTGCAGTTCAGTAGGCACTGATTTCCCTGTTTCTGCTTCCATAAACAATTACTGAACGTTGCATTTCGTCAGCTGAGACAAAACAGATCAGTGCACACTATGTTGATACAGAAACACCCAGTGTCAGGATATTCCTTTGACCTTCAAAAATAACATCCTTTTTTTATATGCATTTCATTTATTACTGTGAGTCATCTGGTTTTACGATTTCCTGATTCAATAAGATTGTACCTTACTTTGTCATAATTAATGCACCAATAATAATGACTATAAATTACTTTAAATTAAAATAGTAAAAGAAATTAAACCCACATCAGCTCACTAAATACAATATCAGAAACTTGTCAGAAAACTGAGCTGGTTTAGTCAAGAAGATTTATCAACAGAGCTTCCACATGGAAGAATTCTGACCTTTAGTTAGCACTATATTTTTTTCCTTTGGACTTTGTTCAAAAGCTAAACTAACCTTGTCTCTTATGGCAAAGCAAAGTAAGCAATAAAATGTCTTCTATATATCACCAAGAATAATTCTTCAGGCAACTGGAAGATATTCATGCTTTAACACATACGTATTTTGAGAATGGTTTAATAAAATCTAAAAAAACACAGTGCTCTGGTTCTGAATTGTTTTATAAATGAAATACAGAAATATTTATACATGTAATGAAATCATGGCATGGGAAAGACACGTCTTTATTCAGCACTTACACAAATCAATGACAGAAATAAATTTTATGATTTCATACAGTTATTCAGTTCCTTCAGAGCTGGAAACAGATCTTTGGTTTGCCTTTTTGGAAATGGAGAACACGGTCCATTCATAGTGCTACTGCTTGTATCAGTGGCTCCCTCATACCTCTCCCTTCTCCCCATGTGAGGTGTAACAATCTCAAGTCTATTCACATAATCTAAAGCCTTAGGAAAACTGAGCTTTTTAAGCAAGGCGCATTTTGGAGCTTTTATTTGTATGCAATTTCAAATGAAATGGATAGTGCACTTCTAGAACACAGAACAGCACTACCAGAGCTGGATTTCTTACCCTTATAAGAAGTTGGCAGCCTCACTCCTTCATTCCATTTCGCTTTCCAGATACCTGTTGAGTTGTGCCAATTAAGTTGTTTTCAGAGCCACTTAACAGACAAGATTGTTGTGATCCACCCATGTGATGTGGGACAGAAATGGGCACACGGGCACAGTTAAGAAGGCAGGGAACTGCTGTGTGGAAGTCAGTGGTGATTTAGATGTATCTCAAATTACAACCTGAGGCAGCTGTTTGGACAGCTGCAGACTCTCTCTGGCAGAGGTGTCACAGTTCCCTCTGGTTCCCCTGGTTTCTTGCTTCCTCTCATTCCTTGATGCTAACCCTGGAAGAGTGAACTAATTTTAACAGGTAAACTAGCAGAATAATACCCCTGCCCACGTTTCCTGCTGTCTTAGGAAGGCAAGACAGTTCACTGCAGAAGAGAGGTGGTGAAACCCTGAAACTAGGAGCCAGAAGGTAACATCTGCTAACACCAAGTTTGATCAGAACTAAGTAATGTGAAAAGAAAAGTGCAAAGGGGCAGTGTTTCACTGGAAACAAGTCTGAGGCTTTCAAAAGAAGGTGGTTTGGGGTGAGGGGTACCACGAATAACTCACAAAATTTAGACTGATCAGCTGGGCAGGTTTGGAGTCCAACAACTAATTGCAAGTGACTAACTGATGCCTATGATGATATTTATTTGGTTTTCTGCTTCACATAAAAGCAATTAAATCCTAATTTCACTCCATTACTTTGTCTAAGCCAAATACAACTTCTTAATATTATAAAAGGGCAAAGGACTGCAATATTCAGTAAAGGATTTGAGCACTTTTGAAAATTGCTGGAGAAGAGGTTAAACAGGATGGATTGGAGAAAAAGGAAACAAAGAAACCAAAGCCATCCACATAAGGTGAAACCTGCTGGCAAAATTCCTTTGCATTAAGCCACAGCTAAGTAAATCAACTACTGACTCAGCATCCAGATTGCCTTTGGGCCCTATGAGTAATTTGGCTGAACTATTTGGTTGGGTTTCTACAATCCAAAGGAGCTTTCAAAGTTACTTTCTTCTGAGTGTCTACAAACACTTTTCTTTTTGATTAAAAACTCGAATAGAAAGTTGTATGCCTAATAATAGCTGATATAGACAAAACAAGCAGCATTTCTTGGAACCTTATTTAATGGTTACTCCTGTGGAGATGTGCATTCATAGAGTCCTCCTGCCACCTTTGCTTGGCTCTAACAAATGTCCAGAGACTCTTCCAAGCTCAGCTGTTCTGTGATTCTGTGGAAATGACTTAAACGATTCTCATGTCAAGGCTGCAAATATTCACCGAGCAAAGGGTGATCTGACAAGAAGCAGTGTGATTGACTGTATATGAAAGATAAAAAGAAATTGCTGTCTCTAAAGGATGAATCACATCACCTTAAGACTGGTGTGTGAGTAAGCCAGATGAAGCACACAATAGTAGTACTTATTTCTTTCCACAGATTATAAAGAGAGCTCAGAGGGACTAGCTGCGACTCAAACATTTAACTCCTACACATGTAAAATTGAATGATAAAAAGCTCTTGCTTAATAATGACAGACAACTGTATACAGGGAATACAGGAAGTTGTAGACTACCCTACAAGCTGCATTTACACCTGAACAATAATGACGATTGCACAGATTTCTACTGAGAAAAGACCTATGATAAAGGTAGGTATTGTTACCACCAGCACTGCTGTTACACCACTCACGTTGTAGCTCTCTTCTCACCAGTACCCAGGATTTGCTCTTTTATTTACTTACTCTGGTTTGGTGTTCATTCTGTTTATTATTTTTCTTCAGATTGTGCTTCTTGTCACTTCTAGAAACATCCACAGATAACAGTGTCTTTCTGATTGAGGTTTTTCTAGACTGGTTCAGGATTAGACACTCCCTGCCTCTTTAGTCATTAGTCATTTAGTCAGCAAAGAGTTTGGTAGTTAGTAGAGCAGCTCGTTTAGACAGGCTTAAAAAAACCGTGCTCCCGGTGGCATGGAACTGTGCAGCAGTGCTGGTGATACACTGTGAGGTGCTGTCCCTGCCACCAGCTGGAGAAAGCACATGAAAGACCTAAACCCTGATGACAGTCTGGAGGGCAAATGGACATGTTGTGGCCAGGTGACAGGGTGAAGGTGTCTGGGCTGGGATTAATGGTGGCTTCATCTGTGGGAGGTGTGCTTTGTTGAGGCTGCCAGGTGAAGGGGTTGTGAGGTGAGTTGACCACACTCTATCATGGAGGAGGAAGAAAAGAGCACCGGGTCTTCCTGACACCTTACAGAGGCAAGAGCTGGAGCCACACAATGAGTAAGCACGGCATGAGGCTATGCTTGAACCCATGGTGCGTGGAGTTTCCCCCCCAGAGGGGAAAACTGGAAGCTTGTGCCTTCTGACACCAACAGAATGGGTCCTCCTCTGCCTTCAGACCTGAGCTTAGAGGGCCCTAAGGGTGAAAAAATGGGCACAAGCTCCACTGGGGAGACTCTGGAGCCCAAAATACACATTAGCACCAAGATGAAGTAGCATCTGATAGTGGTTGAAGATCCCCTTGTGTAGGGGGTGGAGTTGCTGTCACAGAGTTTCCTGCTTGCTGTGTTGGTTAAGGACACTGTGGGGCTCATTGTGCTCTCAGACTAATATTTCTCATTGCTTATCCACACAGGCACTGAGGGAGACCTAGAGCAACTCTAGAGGGTATACTCTGCTGAACTGGCAGAGGTGATGGACACGGGAATCCAAGCAGAATTTTCCACAATCCTAGAGGTGAAAGGGAAAGGCCTGGTAGGATTGAACATACTCCTAATTTACCAGGTGATTGCACAGCTGGTGTCATGACTAGTACTTTGGTTTTTATGACTACGTTATAAATTCCTTTGTCCATGACAGGGGAACAAGTCAGAGGCAGATGTAGGTCACAGTCAATATTTATTAGAGCATTTACTGATTAAGCTATTGTTATTAACAGAAGTTAACTATTCACACAGTACATTTCCCTCACACAGTTCACTTACACATACACAGTTACTAGTCAGAGCAATGGTTTAAAAGCCAACCTCAGCTGCTTACTCAGAAGCAGTCATATTGCTGCATCAGTGGATTGTATGAGGGTTTTGAGTATGGTCCCTCCAACAGCCCTTTTTCTTACCACCTGTATGAGCAGTCCTGGAACACTTATTCACATACAGCAGCCTCCACTGCTTCTTGATGCAGTCTGAGCTACACAACCTACTGTCAGTGCTAGCGCAAGCTAGTGGCCAAGTACAGATTCAGCAAAACATGTTCTGAGTTTTTCAGTTCTTGTGGATTCAAAAGGACATCACTGATGGAGGGACACAAGCTCTGTAGAAAAGAGAGGCAGAGGAAAAGAACAGAGGGCATTGCTGAATACGTGAAGGAGCAGTTTGAATGTTGCTTTGGAATAAGAGACAGACTGGGTGAAAACTCGTGAGTCAGGGTCAGAGAAGAGACCACTGAGGGCGGCACTGTACTCAGGAAGTAAATGAAGCTTCTGTGAAGTTTTTTTAAGCAACTCATATCAGACTCTGGCTCTTATGGGAGATTTTATCTTCTCTTACATCTTCTGAAGGGGTGACACAGCAAGATGAAAATCTAGGAGGCATCTGGAGGGTGTAAGGGAAAATTTATTACCACATATTTTAGGGGGACCAACCATGATCTTGAACAAGAACTGCTTGGCAATGTGATAATTAGTGGCAGCCTTGGCTGTAGGGACCAGGAAACAGGAGTTCAAAATCCCAAAGGGGAAGGAGGAAGGTGAATATACAGACCTCATCATCAGAAGAGCAAGATTTGTCTTCCTCAAGGAACTGATACATGGGATCCTGTGGGAGGGATCTCTGAAAGCAAAAAGCTCAAGAGACCTGGCAGGTCCTTAAGGAAACCTTCAAGTGCCAAAACAGAATTATCCCAGTACTCAGAAAAATGAGCAGATGTTTCAGACCACTTTCTTAAAAAGGGAACACAGCTAAGCTCCAGTGTAAAAAAGAAGCAAGAGCAAATTACTAAGAAGAATATAGGAACATTGCCTGGACATGAAGGGGTGTTGAGTTGTTCAACACCTTCTTTGCCTCAGTCTGCCCCTGGCCAGGTGCTTCACACTGGCCTCTGTCCTTAGAGAGAGGATTTAAGAAGAGAACCATCCACAGTGGAAAGCAATAGAGTCAAGTAACTTTAAAAAATATTTAAACATACAGATCCACAGGATCAGGTGATATGGATCTGACTGCTTGCCATCACCACCGTAAAGCTGCTTTACACTGTCAGGGTCTCCTGGACTCTGGGCTGCCCGGTGGCCCTGAGTAGGAGCCGACAATTCGGGGCCGAGGACCCACAAATGTCCAAAGGCTGAGGCGAGCTCACCACGTGGCAAGGGCTGAGCTGAGCGCCAGGAAGGCAGGCAAAGGCGGAGGGAATAAAGGAGTCCAGAAGGGCTTCTTCCGCAGGCGAAGGGTTTATTGAGGTAACGCAGGGAGAAGGCAGTGGAGACGGGGAGCGAAAAGAAGCGCAGGGAGCATGGGACAGCAACTTAAGTACAGCAATGGATCTCAGGGCGTGGTTTACAACTAACCAATCAGAGGATGATAAGCAGATGACAAGGGACCAATAGCGGGATTTCGAAGGAGGGGAAAACAGGATACAGCCAATGGGGAGCGGAGGACAGAAGAAGCTTCCAGAAACTAATGAAATATGCAACAACCCAACTGAATAAACATGAAGCCTTAACCCAATCAGAACACATACTTAACAGAACTTTCCAGAGTGGGGCGGAGATGAGACAAAAGGGTGCAGCCCAGGGTTGACGCCTACTGGGCGTTCCCATTTGATTGACAGGCCTACCAGGGCCGTCCTTGTGGGGTGACTGATGTGCCCTCTGCAGCCTCTGAGCTGCTCCCAATGGATTCTTCATCCATACAATCATTGTCTCTGGGCGGGTATCGGACCCAAGAGATCAGCTCCGGACCAGAAGGCACATGGGCCACCGCCACATTACACTATTTTTGAAAGACTGTAGAAATCAGGAGATGTTCTGATGACTGGAGGAAGGCTAATGTAGCATTCGTCTTAAGATCTTGTTGATCTGAGGAATAGAAATCTGACGAGACACAACTTAGTCCCTGGCAATATCAAAGAATGTGTCCTTTTGAAAACTATTTCTAGGCACAAGAAGGCAAAGAAGGTGATTGGGAATAGGCAGCATGGTTAGACCATGAATACCAAAGTATACCATGGTTAACATACCCAGTGCCAAATGCCCTTTATGATGAAAGAACATTTGTGGATGTGGGGAGGATAGTGGATATCCTCTGTCTTTTCTTTAGCAAGGCCTTGAGATGTTCCACAGCTTTCTTGTACCTATGTTGGGACGTTATAGGCTACATAGATGAACTGCTGGATGTTTCTACTCATTTTCACTGGGATAGAGTCAATTTTCTCCACAGTAGCTGTGTTTTGGATTTGTGCTGAAAACAGTGTTGGTAGTGCAGGGATGCTTTAGTTACTGCTGAGCAGGGCTTACACAGTGAGGTCAAAGCCTTTTCTGCTCCTGACATTCCCTCTTCCAGTGAGGAGGCTGGGGGTGCACAAGATGCCTGGAGGGAAGACAGCCAGGACAGATTACGTCTACTGACCACGAAGATATTCTAGATCACAGGATGTTGTGCTCAGCACCAAAACTGAGGGGGGTTGGTGGGGCTTGGCTGGGCATTGGTGAGTTGGTGGTGAGCAATTGTTTTCTTTTACACTGACAAGAAAAAATTATTGGATTTTATTTTCCTTTCTCTTTGGGTTTTTTCCTTACTTTTTTCCCCCTTTCTCTGTCTTATCTATTGTATTGCTTTTATTTCACTCATGAGTTTTCTTCAATTTTACCCTTTTGATTCTCTCCCCAGCACTGAAGGGGAGTGAGTGAGCAACTGCATGGGTCTCAGTTGCTACCCAGGGTTAAACCACAACAGTGGGTAAAAAAAACGTGATTCTTCAGGCTAACTGCATACTGGGTTGTAAAGGATAAAAAAGACTGCAGCTACTAAGTCAAGGGAAGTGATCAATCATCTCAACTTGGCCCTTGTTAAACCACTCTCAGAGGGGCTCCCCAACGCATTGGGCCCCACATTCAGTTTGGGGTCCCTCAGTACATTAAAGACATTGACCAGCTGGTGAGACTTCAGCAAAGAGCCGCCAAGATCATCAATGACTGGAGCATTCACCTTGTGAAAAGAGGCTGTGAGAGCTGAGCTTATTTATCTTGCTCAGCAGAGGTAGCTTCAGGGGAACTTAGTGACCATCAAGAAGACAGAGTCAGGCTTTCCTAAGGTGCAGCAGGAAAATGAGAAACAGTGTCCATAAACTCAAAAGATGGGATATCCTGACTATACAAGGAAAACATTATAAATAAGCACTGAAGCAGTTTGCCCAGAGGAGTTGCATGAACTCCATCCTTGGAGGTTTTCAAGACACAAGAGGACAAACCCTGAGCAATTATGTGTGATTGTTGATCCTGCTCTGGACAGGAGGCTGGAGTGGATGAGCATGAGCACCCTTCCAATTTGAATGATTCTGTGAAATATTCTTTTTCCCCTCCATCAATTGTGTGCAGAGACAAATCATGGGTAACTCTGTGAATGAGAGTGAACACAACTGCAAATGGCGAGGCTCCAGCTCCAATCCATGCAGCAGCAGCTCTGGAAATCTGATCTGGCTTTCCAAATTCAATTCTTACCCTCTTCATAGGTGAGAACCTTAAAAATACTTACAAAAAGTAAGTATTTTGAGAACAGTACCACATTCCCTTGGCTGACCCCTGAAGTAAGCCAAGATTTCAATCTGTGTAATTCTAAGATCGCACTGTAGTTGGTAGTTGGATGACTTGCTTCTCACCAGGTTTACCTGCCCTTCAAATAAAAAAAGAAAATCATTAATTAATACTCCCACCAAAAAAAAAAAAAAAAAAAATTACAAAAAATTTAAAAATTATACCAAAATTGTGATGGCAGCCTTGGTAGAATTATCCTCAGTTATATTAGAATTTCAAAGCAGAAGGTATTTTCAGGCTATACTATACTAACGTGGGGTTTACGATTTAAATCATAATTATCTCTGAAAGCTAATTTAAAATCACTGGCATTTCATAATGATCATCCAAAGACATGAAAGTCTGTAAAGCAACTAGAGCTTTCTCAGGCTTTACAACAAGACTACGTTTAATGTAATTATAGCAATTAAGACCCTTCTATTAATAACTTTCTTTTCAGATTAATAAGCCACTTATGTAGTACAATATAAAGAGGCTTCTAATTACAGTGACAACATTGTAATTTCTGAAAACTGTTTAATAATGTGTGATAAGCGACTGCCAACTTGCATTAAGATGTTTTAGGAATCCTGCACAAACCTGATGTTTGATAATCCTGTTTTGAAGACATTATTTGAATTGCAAATCAAATTTAAAGGAAAATTCAGCATTCTTCTGCCAAAAGGAGTAGAATCTTTCTTTGCAGTGCTGAGCAGGCCTTAAAAAGCATAGCAGGGCTTGATAAAACAAGTCTGTAATTTGTTGTTATTTGATGTAGCTGGCCATCTGATGCAAGGCACACTGATGACAGAAACACTTCTCTTAATAATCTCAGTGGTTCAAAATCTTAACTGAATTATCTCGTTTAGACAAGGCATCCCCTCAATAGGAAAGATAAGGCAATTAATAATAAATTAATAAATATAAGTTATTTGACTTAACTAAAATCAGGAGACAATAAAATGTTGAAACTGACTCTGTATTGAATTGCTCCAGAGCAATGTATCTATTTCAGGTATTAATGAAGTTTGTCCCTTGCTGCATATGAAGCTCCTGGATTCTTGATTTTTTAAATTCATTTTTTTTCAAATTGAATTGAAAAATTACATTTTTTCAATTGATGGATTTAAGGAAGAGTTATTCTTCATGTTTTAGACATGAATACCAAGATACAGAAAAATCAGATTTTTCAAAAGATTAAGTTAGCTGACTCTACTTCTGAAATTTTTGTCCCCAATACATTATTCAGAGTCATGTATCCTTTTCAGGTTACTGAGCTTAGGGTGAATGTTTGCTAAACTACATGGTATTGACAGGTTTCAAACTGAGCTACCAAACTGTGACATGTTTTTGAGAACACAATTTTTCAGAAGCTAATATTATTATTGTAAGAGGCTTAAAAATTATAATTGGCTTAAACACTGTTAAGATCACCAAAGTACTTTGCCCACTGTAGTGAACTGGGCAAAGAAGCAACTGCTCATCTAAAACCACCAAAGACAACCCCTCCAGATATGGCTTCTGGATTTCAGGAAACTGGACTGTGAGTTAAGCTACCTGACAGGAACTTGAGATAAGATAAAGGCTGTACTATTGTCCAATTATCTCAGGTCTAAGGAGAAGCAAACAAGGCTGGGGGAGGCCACAGCCCACAGACCCATTTGCTGAGGCCAGGTTTGCACGCTCTCCTCCTACAAACCGAGGGGGAGGAGGAGAGGTTTTGGGGAGATGGTGACAAAGCCTCTGGTCTGCATAAAACAGAGGGGGTGAACATCCACCACCGGAGGCTACAAGCTGAGATTTAGGCCAGACAAAAAGCAGACCCAGCAGAGACAAAATGGTGCTTTTTACCATGCCAGTTTGTCTTCCCTTACATAAACTGGCCCAGTTGTAAAACTCTCCCTCCCGCCCCCTCAGAAGGTCACATTTTCATGGGACATTCAACTGCCCAGATGTGAGAGGCAGCTGTCAGGTCTAGAAGGTGTCATAAACCATCAAAAACCCCAGAAGCATCCCTCTTACTCATTCCTGAGGCCTTCCACCAGGGGATTGCACTTGATCCACATGTTGCAACAGACTCACTGTTGAAAAAGACAGCGTAAAACATCCCCCGACCTCAGGGGAGGTGCTTGGGCATTCCCACCTATACCTGAACTGTATTATTCCACAGAACTCTGTGTTTCATGGGACCCCCAACACCAACAAGCTCAGGGTGAAAAGGACCAATGGGATGCCACTGAATCCACAGGGATGGTGACTCTTCCTGCTTAAATTGTCTCTCTTTCACTCTCTTTCTCCCTCCCGTCCGCTCTTTTCTATTTCTTTCTCTCTTTCTCCATTTCACATTTACAGTCAAATAAAATCTGTACTACTGGCTTTGGCATATGGTCTTACTAGCATCTTAATTCGAGCAGAGGCATCTCTCCAATAATCATAATAATCGTATCAAAACAATTATAAGGTTATAATTAAATTCATCTGTTCCTTACTAAAGATGAAAAGAGAAAACCCAGACTTATTTTCTGCAAAAAATTGAAGTATTCATTGAATAGACTAGAAATATTAGAATTACAGTTGGATGCATTTTTGGAGGGAATAATCAATTTAACAGAAAAGCAATTTTACATTCTCTAACGGCATCTATGATGCTGGGCTGAACCTGACAAATATGCTTTATTAAAAAACCCAAACCAAAACAGCCATTTTCAGGGATCATTTACAAAACCAGGAAAGAAAGGTGTATTTTCTTCCCAAACTTTATCCACTAGTGCATAATAAAGTTGCCAGGGAATATAGAAATGGCCCAGATTACATATTCTAAGTGTGATTTCACTCACAATTATTCCACATTAAATGGAATGGGTAATTATCCCAACACAGCAGGGATTCTGCACAGAAATGGATATATTAAGAAAAGAACATTTCTTGTAAAAGCTGTCTGTTCAGTACAAAATATTTCAAGTACATACAAGGCGAGACAGAATGTTTCCTTACCTTAGAGGTTACAGGATTTGTGTGGGAGATTCAATATAAAAATAAAAAGTATTAGACAAGGCTGTCCCATACTTCAAGTACAGCTGAAGGCCCTAAACACAAGACTATCCAAGAAGAGACCAGTACACCCACTTAGGTTGTTTGCTGACTGTAGCCACTGACTTCTATTCAAAACGCCTCCAAAATGAGACTCTAGCTGTCAGAAATTTTTCCAGAGAAACAGGCACAAGAATTTTTAGTTGTAGCAAAAGAGGGAAAAATATTCTTCCCTATTCGTGTTCTAGGAAACACCTTAATTATCTGGCATTAACAATAAATCAAATCAACTTCTTTCTCTCCTCTAATGTTCCACTCCACACACAGACAAAAAAAAAAAATAACAGCAAACAGCAAACAAATGTAAAAATAAGAATGGAATGCTATTATGCTGGGTAGGATGTGAAGCAGTAAAGCTTTCCTCTCAAATGGCTAATGCTTGATAAAGTTATAAAAAGCTGAAAATAGACCCTGTACCAGGAAGCATTGGATAGCCTTGGCTCTTGTTACTGTGTTTTGTCACTGGTGGAAAAATAAGCAAAGAAAAGAATGAAAAAAGCATTTGAGAGGTAGGCACATACATGGGCACACTGAATGCTGACTTTCTTTTCTTGTGTACCTTTTTGTATATATTCCCTTAGTAACTGACAAATACAAGATGCTATCAAATTATATTAAAATGCTTGTTTTGAGAATGGAAGGCAAAACACGGATGAGAAAAGTAAACAAAGACTTCAGTTACTCCATATAAGGGAGTGGGAAGAAGATGAAAACTAAGTAACAGAGCAGCAAAGCGTAGAAAAAAGCATACATAGAGAAGAATGAGGGAAATATATGAAAAGCTCTAATCTGATGCAAGTTGTTCACAGTTTCTTCTTAATAATGTTTTGTGAATCCTTTAGTATTTACCAGTAAAGGAGTACAGTTGTTGCATACATAAAACAGCTGTGATAAATTGTGTTGTAACGTCTCATGCCTGCTACACACAGAAAAGAAGAAATACACCATAGAGGCAATGAAGAAGTGAAAAACTTAAAATGAGATACAAGTTCAACAGTTTCGTTTTCCTCAGCACTCATGCATCATATTCTATCCAACAGCTTTTGAGACACAATATACCCATCGTTCATTAGTACTAAATGCTTGAACCAGTGAATGATGCAGTTTTCAGTTCTTAGCTTACGTACTGCTGTATTTTACTACTTCCTACTGAACAAGCCAGAATCTAGACAGTACTGTAGTTCAAGACATGCAAACATGCTGATAATCTTTGTGACTTGTTTCTTGGTCTGTGGTATGTATAACAGACAGCTTCCCCATGATTCTGTATAGAAGACATGAATTCTAGAGTGTCTCCTGAATAACCAGCCCTCCATGCTTGCCTCCACCTATTCATCTTCAAGGGCTAATCCCTAATCCCTTCTGGACATCATTTTGTCGTAAAGCTGTCTCACAGCTGTATTTACTAGTCCTCCCAATTCTGCTTCTGCAATGACTTCTCCCATTATCCAGCTCACTCACTTTGAAATTCCATGAGAACTTCTCTGCTGCCAACTACACCGTCATGCTCCTCTCCTGCTCTCTCTGGTATTTGAGTTCTTCCACAGTGTGCTGGTTTGGCTAAAATCTAGCAATATATCCTCTGTGAGAAACCAGGTTACAACCACCCTTCCCCCCACCAGGTTCGGGAAAAAAGGATATTTTCCTCGAAGGAAAGTGAAAGAGATAAAAACTATTTATTNCAGTTCAGGTCTCTAAATTCAGCTCACTAAACTGACAGAAAACTAAATAATCAAAAGATTAATACATTTCTTCTGGTTCCTGAGCCGAACTGGCTACTCAAGGAATGAGGTAAGAACCAGAGATGGCACAAGGAAGGTCATTAGACTGGGCAAAGGGCAGAAATGAAGGAAGAAGTAAAAATGAGAACCGCTGGTTTAGCCAGAAATGGATGTTAGATAGGACCAGATGTCTTCTCTCATTGCTCCTCAGCTACACAGCCACCATTACTGAACAGTTTTCTTAATCATGTGAAAATGTTTTTATTTCTCCCCAAAATACATTTGTTAACGGTATGCGAGTCATTAAACCACTTAAAGTCAATTGCACCATGTGGCTGTGTAAAGCTAAAAGCATAGGCAAACTACTTGTAGGACAAGCCTAAGAAAGACCAAAATCAGTAAGCAAAAATAATCGTTCGCTTGTGGCTGAACTTATGCCTTTGTAGGCTCTTTGTCACAGGAAAGAAATCAAATTTACTGAAAACTTTTGAAAAATGTTTTTATTGGTTGAAAATGCAGTTTGCTCTGATACTTGAGACAATGTAGTCCTGCACAGCAGACCTCTCGAGCCATGCTTTTCATCTGTTTCAGACCTAGAAAACATCTACACCAAAGGCCTCCAAGCCAAACAACTGAATAAAATGGCCAAAGTGAATTGCATGCCATGTATTTTCATTTTAAATGAAGGCACAAATGTAGGAAAATTCTCCCTGTGGCTGACTTATGACTCCCAGCTAACATTTCCATCTGCTGGATCAGAGTCTAAACTTGTATTTCAACAGAGGCAGCCAATGCTAGACTCATACCAACGCCATATAATTATATGACATTATTATATGAAGAAGGATTAGAGTGCAGTAGAAAGTCAAAAGTGGCAAGCCTAAGCAGGGAGTTTACTCACTGTAATTCAGATAATTGCCCTAATTTTAATTTTTCTTCCTGTATACCATACATACCATCTGAAACTATAAATCATATTCCCTGAGAATAGTCCTTTGACAACCTGTAAATTACTGAGTAAGATCTCAAGTGGGTACCTTTTTGACTGGGCTATGAGTAGGTTTGATCAGTAGAAAAAGCAAGAGTGTTTGATTTATCAAAATGACAGCTTGGAGACCTATGACCTTAATGACAACTTCAGTCCATTTAATGGAAAAATTTGTGCTTGCAGAGCCAAGCCAGAAAAATTTTTGATGGCTCTAAAAGGAGTCTGATACGCAGAAAGGTTGATGATCAGAGCCTGTTTCCAAAGACTTAACAGGTTTGCTTTTCTCAGATGTGGGTGGCAAGTATCACAAGATACTGTAATATGAACAGACACATAAAGAATTCAATTACCTATTAATGTTCCTTGGCATTTGTAGTCATAAAAGCATGATCTCATATACTGTAACTACTTACTTTCAATAGCATTAGACATCATCTCTGCAAGCCTAGGCTGAAGTTATTAAATACACATTATAGCAAAAGAGTTGCTATGATTCTATCCAGATGGTACTTATTTTATCCTTCTCTAGACATATACAATCTTTATGTAAATTATTAGTAATGGAAAATCTGAGAACCACAGAACCTTTGCTGGAGCTCTCTTGCATGGGAAAGAAGCCAAACAAATGCTCATAACATTATATTGTCAGCAGACCTGTATAGGAAATTAGTTCCCACTCCACAGTTTTTTTGAGAGTATAAATAAAAAATTGTCTTGCATTGCATTGGAACAAAACCAAGAATGTTCCAAGCGAGAAACCTGACAGAAACAGCCTTCGCCCTTTATTGAACTAACTACTCCCACAGTGAAAGCCTTCACAAGGGTTACAGTTCTCTAGTCTGAGCTAGGCAAACCAGGATCAGATACTGGTGTTCTGCAAGTCAGACCTTAGTCCTAATGAGATGGAAATTGTTTTCCTGTGTTCTCTATTGTGATCAAAAACTCCTCGCCTAGTGTTTGAATTCCTGCAGAAAATTTTGATTTCAAAGAACTGTTCTGTTGTCATGACAAAATAAAAAACTGTTCGTCATAAAATTTCTAAATAATCATAATTGTCAAAATTTTGCCTCTGGATATTGAGTGACCCCTACCACAATTTATTGACTTAGATAAACTCCATGTAGCTAATAGATAAACATCAAATTTTTGATCTCTCTTCAGATGGAAAATACAAGTATGTAGACAGCTGTTCCAAATCGAAGTAAACCTGTTTCTTTTGTACCAGGGAGCCCAGACCTGGACACAATACTTCCAAAATGGCCTAATCTGTGGATAGAGGGGAAGGATCACCTCCCCCAAACTGCTGCTCAGGGTATCATATGCCTTCTTTGCCACAAAGGCACATTGCTAGTGCATGATCAACTTGGTGTCCACCAACACCGCCATGTCCTTTTCTGCAAAGCTGCTTTTCAGCTGCTCAGCCCCCAGCGGGTACCTGGGGTTGTTCCTCCCCAGCTGCAGGACTCTGCAATTCCTGTTGAATTTCATGGGGTTTCTGTCAGCCCATTTTTCCAGCCTGTCTAGATCTCTCGAGATGGCAGTAGGACCCTCTGTTGCACCCACTTGTTTTGCATCATCAGCAAGCTTGCTGTGGATACACTCTGCCCCACCACCCAGTAATGAGGATGCTACTCTCATCTACCAAGCCAGTCACGGATGCGTCTCAGGATCCTATCAGGTTGGTCAAGCATGACTTGGTAAATCCATGCTGTCCTTTGTCCTTTATGTGTCTGGAAATGGTTTCTGGGATTAGCTGCTCCATCACCATCACAGGGATAAAGGTGAAGTTGGCTGGCCTGTAGTTCCCTTGGTCCTCCTTCTCCTGCTTTTTTTGAAGATAGTAGCAACATTTACTTGTCTCCAGTCTTCAGGCACTTCTCCCAGTCACCATGATGAATCCAAAATTATCAACGGGTCTCACAATGGCATCATCCAGCTTTGTTGGCAGTCATGGATACTTCCCGCTAGGACCTATAGACTTACATATGTCCAGTTTGCTTGTGTATGCCCTGACCTGATCTTCTTCCACCAAAGGTATGTCTTCCTTGTTCCAGTCTTTTCCACTGGTATTTGGGATTCTGAAGGCCAATCTTATTAGTAAAGACTGAGGTGAAGACAGCAATGCCTTTTGCATATCCCATGTCACCAGGGCCACTTCCCATTCAGCAGCGTGTCCACACTTCCCCTACTCTTCCTTTTGCGACTTGCGTACTCAAGAACTTTATCTTGCTGCTTTTGACATCATTTCTCAGGTTCCACTACAAGTGGACTTTGGCTTTCACAGACGTATCTTTGCATGCCAGACAGTGCCTCAGTATTCCTCTCAGGTTACCCATCCCTACTTCCACCTTCTATAAATTCTCTTTTCATGTTTGACTTTTGCCAGGAACGTCTTCATCCATGAATGAATTATCTTTGTAAACCTACTATACAAAAAGCTTTTCAAAGAACAAAAAGTGCATCTTTGGCTTTACTCAGTATTTTCTGATACCATACATTTAATTTCTTATAATTTATAATACATTTTGAGTAGGTACTTGAGAAGGTGTTGAGTAGGGTTTGTTGGCTAAGTAAATTTACCTCTATTAAAGATTTAATAATGCAGGATCCTTCTTCAGGTTGTAACTACTGATGATGTGACTGGGACTGAAAACCAGAGATGAAATAAAGAACTAGCTCCCTTCTCCAGTACATAATTTCTGAGTTATATCCAATAATTGACTCAGAAACCTAAAAGTGACACATTTACTTTCTATGCCAGGGGACCTAAAGCACACAGGGTTCATGGAGCAGTCCCATAATTCAGAACAGACTCCAAGCCATGAAGCACACTGAGCAAAAAAGAAACGATAGTCAGCAAACTGCTGTCTCTCAACTTAGTTGAATCACCCACACTTGATAGAAAATAGCTCAGCCTGTTGGGAAACAGAGATTTCTTCTATCCCAACTCTTCCAAAGAACAGAGCACAGCTTATTCTTTCCTTTTAGAAGAGGTTTTTCCTTTATTGTTTTCCCCCCTTCTCTTTATGCCCCTAAAACTGTCCACAAAGTGGAATATACAGGTTCAAATTCCTCTTCTGATTGAAGGCAGCTTTGATTTTCCTAGCAAGTGCCATAATCATGAAGCTACAGCACATTTTTCCACCACTTTGCTCTACCACTGTTTCAAAAGTCACAGGGATAATCAGGGAGAACAAGAAAGAGCATGACAGTAGCCTGTGTTAAGGTATCTTTGGATAAAAAGCCCTCATTTGTAAAACTGTAAGTTTACCCAATATCTGGCCAATGCAGGCCTTGGGACTGCATAGCCACATAGACAGATCTACCCTGTCACTATTTCAGTGGAGCACTTTTGCTTTTCTGTACACTTCAAAAGCATAGTTAATACATCTTATTAAACTATGCAACCAAAGTCTGGTAGCGAGGCCACAGTCCTAACAGATGGAAGCTGTAGTTTGATTCCCCATCATGCTGAGAAAAATCTTACAACTTTGTATTCTGACTTGGGGTCACTATCTACTCAGGCTTTATAGAAAAAGTGGGGCAGAGCCCCTTCTTTCTACATTCTTTTACAAAAGCCACAGCTGTTACCAAACTTCACAAGGTTCTTAAATCAGCCTCTATTTCACGCATGGTCTGAAACTTCCTAACATAATAAGCCTCTCAGAAGAGTGAAATACAGTGAAGTTTAGTCTCTAGATTTTGCATGAACCAAGTATGAAATAATTATCAAAATTACTGTGTCAATATTAACATTCACAGTATCTGAAATCTGAGACAGTAAAAAGCAAAAGAATTAAAGTACAATGGACAACCAACTATATGCTTACCTGGTAACCAGATAATCAGTAATGCCTCCAGACTTACAACTTTTCATTTCTGCACCCAAATTCCCTTCTGGGTTTTTATCGGACCTGCCACAGGACATTTCATGTAACATTCCTTTGTTTATTCAGATGGATACAGAAAGGCAAATGTTATTCCTTTCTCAAACTGAAATGTTTTTTAAACTAAATTAGTGTATCAAGCCACTTTGAGGCAAGACAGACTCCTTATATTTATATTACGCTTCAGATTATACTTACAAAAGAAGATCTTAAAAGCACAGTGTCATTACTTCTAACATATAAAGCACTGAGTAAACAGCAAAACTAGAAGAATTTAACTGGGAGCTAGTCTGAAGTATTTGCTTGAAAAGTTTAAACAGAAGAACTATTTATTAAATAACAGCTTTACTGGAAACAAATTTTCAGCATTGCTAAGTTATTATGATACCTTCCATTTGAGGATGGACACATAAATCACCTATATAATCTACATATATAATGTTTGGAGAAATGTAATTACATTTATCATCATGATATCTGAGTGCAAAGAAATTTTTAAAACCAGGAAAATTATCAGACAGGCCATCCTCTCTCTGCTGTCCATGCTCCCAGAAACATATATGGCAGAAGTATTAGCCTTTTCCCATCTTCTGCCTGTTAGGTTCATGAACGCTGCTGCAGGAAAGTGAGTGCTGGGATACATCGTGCACTTTCCTTAGAAAATACTAATATTTAAAACAGGTATTCGATATTTCCCCACCAGTTATAAGAAAGTCCAGCCCTGACAAGTCAATGTTGTGCTCCTGGCAACTTCAGAATCCTTAAGTAGAAGAGTCACACCGGACCACATTCACGGAATAGGAAATTATTTCTGCCAGGCTAATTAAAGCCATAGAAAACACAGAAAACAGTTAGAATCTTAAAATGCATTCTTTATTGATCCAGGTCTCAGAGAAAATGTGTTGCAACAGCAATCTGCTGGTTTGCAAAACAGAAGTTTTATATTACTGTCTGCATTTTCCATCATATACATGCATTTGTAGGCTTCATATACGAATTTGTAGACAGGAAAGATTACAATATTCTGATACTGAATGACACAATTGAAATATGCACAAATCACAACTAGAGCATCTCCAACTCAAGAAGTTTAGGAAAAATACAAGCAAATGAAATTACTATTAACTGAGCAGTGTCATAGATTAGTGGGGGGAAAAAAAGTTATATTATCAAAACCATTATTATGCTACTATACCCAGAGATAAGGATAAGCAAAATACGCTTAAATCATAGAAGGTTTTCTTTCACTTTTTTTTGTTTCCTAAAATGCAAATATGCTCCTACATCCATTCCCATACAAAAAGCATATAATGAGGACCATGATGGTTTCATTTCTCTGCTTAGTTCGGTCAAAGGTACCTAGCTAGTCTTTGTAATTGCTGGCATTCGACAGCACATTAACTGAACAGGAATCATCTCCTGCTTACTCCTTTGATTTTAGTCTGAGGAAGTTATGAGGCTTGATGGTATTCAAACTATATGGCCCCAGGCACACCACCATCAGGCACTCTTAACTTCCCCTTGTCTTTCAACCCCCAAACCAGCAGGAAGTAACCACTAAACCAAACAAAACAGAATGAGAACCAGAACTGAAAAACAAAATTTCAAACCCAGCCAAACAAAATACATGCAACAGCTCTCATTATTCACCTCTGTTAGGGAGACACACACTAAACACGGCACCATTACCCAGTGGACTATGTTCTCTCATATTTTCTAATGCTACAGCTTGAGTCCACTTTCTGTTAATTTTGTATTGAACTTCTTGGCCAAGGACTGCTGCACAGATTCATCGGTAGGAGCAGTTGGTCCACGGCATACACCATGATGCCAGTCCTAGCAGGAAAGTCAAGAGTTTTGTTTGTGTCCGTTAAGATATCAAACAGACCTTGTTGCAAACATCTTTCAATAAGTGGTGTCAGACAAAAAAATTAAACAGTGAAAGATAAGTATCTCTGACCCTGGGGAAGAAACAAAATTACCTAAGACCTACTTGTTAAAAGCTGGTATGTGTGGAGAGAAAACATTAGATTCTGCAAATGAATGACAAAATTATCTATCAAATTATTCACCACCACTTCCTAGGGTAGCTATAAAGTCTGTATGAATGTTTGTTACTTTTTCCAAGGATAAAAGAAATATGAAACATTAAAATATTTATGGAAATATTCAGTCTTGCATTTTTTCGGTCATTTTGCATTACGTATACATCAGCAGTAAAAAATATTTAATATTTTCAGTGACATCCCAGGACTGAACACACACATAAGAGTTTGAGGACTGGGATCAGAGTCTAATTTTTTTTCCACCGGCAAGTAGGTGGAGGCTGGGACCCAGCCCTTGTGGGCACGGCAAGGACTTCCTTGTGCCCAGGAAGTCGCTGGGAAGTTGGGAGCAGTCTGGGTTAGGCGGGGCACGGCGGGACCTCACCCGCTGCTGCCTCCCGCTCCTCCTCGTGTCAGTAAGTCACAGAATCGTAGAATTGTTAGCGTTGGGAGGCACCTTTGGAGATCATCTAGTCCAATTTCCCTGACAAGGCAGGTGTCCAGATACATCGTGCACTAGAGCAGATTGCCAGATTGGTTTTGAATGTCTCCAGTGAGGGAGACCCCACGACTTCTCTGGGCAGCCTGTTCCAGTGCTCTGTCATCCTCAATGTGAAAAGGTTCTTCCATACGTTGAGGTGAACCTTTCTGTGTTTTCTGTGTTTCTGTGGTTTTTTCCTCGTTCTGCCACTGGGCACCACTGCAAAGNTTGTTCGGCTGCAGCCAGTGCCGCAGGGCAGCGGAAGTTTGAGCGTCGCGGAGCGCGCGAGCGGAGCCTCCTCCGTGGGAGCTGCCTCATAGCCGGACCCGCCCCGCCATGAACCTGGAGAATAAAGTGAAGAAGGTAAGGGGGGCTGCCCGCCGGGTTATCTGCCGCGTCCGCCTGTGTCCGCTCTCCGGAGAGCGGCGGACCCGCCTCGTCGCTGCAGCCCCCGCGGGCACTGCCTTGGGGTCGCCCCCCGGTTGCCGGGATCAGTCCTTCCCGGCGCCCCGCTCTTCCCGCCCGGGCCCCGTCGCAGAGGTGGGAGGCAGGAGAGCTGAATGCCGGAGACCTTCCGCTGTCCCGGTGCGCACACAGCTGGGCTGCCTCGCTGCTCCTGACCGTAGGTAGTCGCCGCAGTCGGTGCCCCCGGTGGGGACGTACCGCTGTTCTGTCATGGGAGTAAAACATGTGTTCGGTCCCCCCCAGTAAAACCCTGAGGTCTGATAGTTGTTTTCATGTATGTACCCTGTGTATGTAGGTATGAAACAAGTTACAAGCAGCCAAGACTCTGTCGCTACGTTAGTGATTATTTTCTGACCTGTGATGTGACTGACTCGTTACAAGTGTGTTGTCAGCGTTCCTATGCATTACCCCCTTGAGCAAGACGCCTGGGTTTGATTTTTCTTTCTTTTTAAAGGCATTTTGACTAGTTAGTTGCGTCAAACTTGCAAGAAACAAAAGGTAAGTAACAGAAAGCAATAGGTAATCTAATTGTATTGAATCTCTTTCCAAAACTCACCATTTAAAACTTCCTATGTAAAACTGACTTCACGTGGAATACTCATATGCCTTTGCTTCTAGTTGTTTCACAAATTAAATGTAGTGCTAAAGCACTGACTTTTTTTAAATTAAAAACTTATTTGTAGTATCTGTTTTCATACTATATGATAATGGGAAAAGGAGCTTTATGTGTGAACATGAGTTAAATCTGTACATAACTTTCATTGATGTATGAAAACTAGTCTTTTGAAATGCATGATATATGGATGTGTATGGGGTTTATCCCTGAATTGTTTTATTTGATGGTAGCGACTTGTTTTAAAATACGCATGTGCAGTTTTGTATACCTGTGTGCTTTTCCAGCTTCCAGGCCAGAAACTGACTTGGGAATGGAAATAGTTGTGTGGTGTGGAAGGTTGCCTGTTAAGGCTGAATCCTAGCAATCCTTGAGCTACAGCTTGCTTCAAGTGATGTCAGCACATGACAGTGTCACTTGGGTGAGGATCCTGCTTTGGAGGAACTGCCTATCTCAACCCCCAGTCATTAGGTCGTCAATGTATAGATGGGTGTAACTAGGTACTATTGCTGTCTTCAGAAGC